>JAWNZC010000351.1:5917500-6110000 GCA_035771165.1 Paragorgia papillata
TAATGTTACTATTTATTTAGCACCAGACTAGCTTTTTGGGCGTTCATGACCCTTCACTTTGTAACTTACTTCGTTTCTTTTTGCTATACTAGCATCAAAATTAAATATAAGTACAAATAAAAGCTCTATCTCTATCTCGTTTAAAGTATCATCCTACCTTCCCGCAGCAGCACATTTCAGGCTTATAAATTTCTTTCCCACCAAAACCTCTCTGTCCTTTATTCTAGTTTGAATTATCGGTCCAAAAGTTGATATGTCATTGTCAACTAAAATTAAAGTTGAAAATTATTTTACCATTGATGGAGGAAAGTGGAGAAATCGTCGAATATTCTTATTGAAAAAAACCCCCAAAAAAGTATGTTACTGAAGAAAAAAAATAATACAGATTTTTATTAAACACATGTCAAGTAAAACAGTTTTTTGTGGGCAAGCAGATAAATGTCTTATCAGACATTGTATATTTCTACTAATTTACAGTGTGCAATTAGTACTAAGCTCATCCATAAGTGGTTAGTCATTAAAAAAAATGTACTATTGTTCTAAAGTAGTATTTTTTATAATTTGAATGATATTTTGATGAAATTGGAAATTCATTTTTCTTTAATATTTTTAAAAGAATACTTTTCTCCAGGCGTAGCAGTATAAATAGCGAATGACGTCGTTTGGAGAAAAAAAAATCAGATTTTTATGTAACACGTGTCAAGTAAAACAGTTTTCAGTTTTCTGGTTTAAAGTGAAAACAGAACAAGTTTTCTATTATAAACTGAGATTACCACAACACTTGTGGATATCTCTTAAAATAAAGTAAAAATAACTTTATGGGGTCGCCACATAGAATGGGTATCTCCCCGAAATTCGAATTATAGAAGAATGGGGTCACTACCTAATGTGGGTATCTCCCCAAAGTTAAAATTATGGGAAATTGTGTCACATTTATGTGGATATCTCCTCGAGATTCGATAGTGTAAATATAAAAATATGGGGTCACCACTTAATGTAGGCATCCCCCGAAGTGAAAAATTATTAAAAAGGGTTCTATAAACAATATCAGAGATTTTTTCCCCCTTGCACGTAAATTGACTGCAATTAATTGAGATGCGAACACTTCTAAACAACTTTTCTTCTTTACCTTTTGTTGCATTAAATATTATAGCATGAGACATGATAGAACTGTGACACTTTGGAAATACACAATCCAAGATGCATTTGTATCCACGGGTAAAATCTTCCACATCTCTATCTTGAATGGTGGAAAATAGTAAAGTGCCATCCTCTAGGATTACACGGTTGCTATATTCATCTAGGTGACGTAAACCACTACGAGGACTTCTTGATCCCCACTTATACAAACACCCACTGCTGTGAGAATGTTTGGGACACTCCAGACGATAAGGGCGTCCAACAGTAACTTGACGTATTTCCTCTGTTTTCCCACCTTTAAATTTTCCAGCAACTGATAATGATAAAATTATTGTGCAGTTTATAAGTAATAGATAAAACATAAGCAGCCGATATTTATCTGATATACATCGAACGTACTTAAAAAACTGATGCGTAGAAATGTTCGATTATTTTAAAAATACAAACTGTTTTATCTGAGAAAATCAAACGAAAAGTTTATGTAAATCAGGACGATTATCTTGCCGATTTACAGATATTGATTAAATATTAAATTCTTTGATTTTTCCTTATGAATTATTAATGAGTTTTGTTAAAAAACTGTTATAAAGTTTTTACATAACGTCCATACTATGTTTCATTGATGAAAATGAAATCATAAAATAAAATGGCTTGGAGTAGATTTGATCTGGTTTTACTGCCAGACCTTTCTTGCATCTTAGTATGACTATTATGAAGGTATAATAGAACTTCGGCTTTGCAGATAACATTGATTTAGGTCTGGATAATTCTTAATATCATGCTCAGCCTCATCCAATAATTGTTTGATAACTCAAAAACAATCATTTTAAATGTTTTTTCATATAAGACATAATTTTCGTTTTATAGGAATTACCTATATACGTATTGCGGACAACACGAAAATTTTTCTCTATGTTAGTAGTGTTTTCAGCTTGATGTTGGTAAAGTTTTTTTGTTTGTTTTTGCTGTACAATCTGTCTTAAGTTAAACTCAAAGAAAAACTCTGAACTCCAGACGGGACTCGAACCCACAACCTTCCGAATGCCAGCCGGACACTTTCACCATTGAGCCACTGGAACTCGGATGGTAGACCGAGGTTGTTTTCGATATTTATACGTCTGGGAACTAGTCAAAACAAACGAAAAAACTTTACCAACTTCAAGCTGAAAACACTACTAGCATAGAAAAACATTCACTGAAAATAAACTGACACAATGCGACTTGTAGCGCCAACAAGTACTTGTGACACACGTACGGTTTGACTATAGTTCCCACGTATAAATATCGAAAACAACCTCGGTCTACCATCTGACCTCCAGTGGCTCAATGGCGAGAGCGTCCGGCTGGCATGCGGAAGGTTGTGGGTTCAAGTCCCGTCTGCATGGAGCTTGGAGTTTTTCTCTGAGTTCAACTGCTTACGACAGCTTATACAGCAAAAACAAACGAAAAAACTTTAACACGAAAGTTCTTTACGGTACTATGTACTACTCTACCTTTGAATTTTACTCCAATCTTTCTGCCAAATATTCGTCCAAAGGAGGAAGAAACGAATAATTGGTAAATCCCCTGATATCTAAGGTCAGCATAATTTATATAAACCACAAGTTTGTCACTGTCATATCTACCAAACTTTAAAGGATAATCTTTATCAATTAAAGTGCCATTATGGTACCATTGATATTTTTTATCACCAGGTCCAGCTACCAAACTTTTTAAACCTTCAAAATACATGTCACTGCCATTATAATCTTCTGCATCCTGCAAAATCTGAAGTTGTCCTTCCCCTAGATATAAAGAAATGAAATAATGTTGAAAAGAGTGCTGTATAGGCAGTGTTTTAATTTAAATAGAGCAAACTGAAAAGGTGGTAAACTGTCGAGATTAGTTTTGAGATTAGCCCTTCATCAGAGTAAAATGTGATGAAATAAAGTGAAACACGGCTTATATAATATATGCCAGCTATATCAGTTGTGCTAGTAATCTTGAGCTATTTTTTTTGCTGTGTATATAGTTACATCTATTTGCATGGTATATATAAGATAATACATGTTGTGTAATTACAGTTAGAGTCAGGGTTGGAGTTTATAGGGTTCGTGTTGGTGATTAACTGTTGTTATTTTGGGTTATGACCAATAGATTGATTCACCAGGCGAAAAGCGTAATCTTGTAATGAATATAAGCGCCCAGCATAAAACTCGAAGGAGCGGAATTTTTAGAAATGCCTCTCCTTGGAATTTTATGCTAGGCTGTTATATTCATTACAAGATTATTTGGAGTTAAGGTATTAACAATATTTGACGATCTTAAAATTATTTTATGTATAACTTTAGTTTTATTTCTTTTTCTAAATATCCATGAGGACTTTTAGTAGTCATTAATTCCTTCATGCATGTGTCACCGGCACATTGAAGAAAGGAGGGGAAATGACGAAATTCAGACTGAAGTGAATCACAAGACACCATTATATTTCCGGACAAGCGGGGGGAGTTTCGGAACCGTTTTACGGAACCGAGTTTCGGAGGAAGCGTAAAAGAGAAAGTGACTATAAGGGAGCATCTGTGATCAATAGATTCACATGTAAAATCTATAGTAATCATTATAGCCAACAAACTATCCGTAACTATATAAAAAAAGTAAGAAAACTGTATAATATCGTATATAGACGGCCGGCCAACCTCGATAAAAGTGTCTCAAAAACACCGTTGATGGCATTTTTTGTTACAAGCAGGCAACCATGCCAGATCGTATCGGATAGTGCATACTTTGAACGTGAGTGGGGTTGCCAGCCGTAATTTTGAATTTATATACTAAAATTTATGGGTTTTTAAAAACACATTGGAATGGATGGGATTTCTGTGGAGTCATGCAAACTACGTTGGTGTTCTATTTTGAATGGCTCACTTCAGAATGCATCCAATCAGCGTGCGTGAAGTTATGATTAACCTAATTCGCATAACTCACAATGATAAACAAACAAGAAATATGGCGTAAATACACCTAAATATAACACTTCAAGGAAAAGCTACAACAACATAAGCTTGCAAAGAATCAGAAATTTATTGGATCTGGCAGCTACAGGAAAGTCTCATATTCGTAAATTACCTCGTTTTATTTTGATAATTTGCCGATACCGCCATGCATCTACTGCTATAAAGCTGAGCTTTTATACTACATTGTAGTGTTACTTATATTGTTCCTTAGACATTTCACCGGTTCTGGCGGTTCAACAGTGCTATCTTGTGATACACGAAAGGCAACCGGTCTAGTCATCTTGATCAATGTCTAAGCTACATTTCTATGGTGGTTGCCTACTTGTAACAAAAAGTTGGCTGCTTGTTATGGCTGTTCTTCGAAGTGTTATATTTAGGTGAATTTGCGCCATGTTTCTTGTTTGTTTATCATTGTGAGTTATGCGAATTAGAATAATCAAAACTTCACGCACGCTGATTGGATGCATTCTGAATTTAGCAATTCAAATAAAACACAAACGTATATTAGACGGCTCTTTACAGATATCCCATCCATCACATTGTACTTTAAAAAAGCTCTATATTTTAGTATATAAATCAATAATTACAGATGGCAACCCCCCTCACCTTCAAAGTATGCACTATCCGATACGATTTGGCATGGTTGCCTGCTTGTAACAAAAAATGCCATCAAAAGTAATATTTTGAAGCCTTGGCCGGCCGTCTAATAATAACACGTACACATGAGCTATAGACGTCTGGTAAACAGGCTATAGCTGGCCATTTTATATGGCGTTTAATTTAAGCTAGTGAAAGATAAAAAGTAAAATATATAATAAAAACATGTGGGAAAGAAATTAAAAAAATATGTGCTAGGGGGTAAACGCCTATGGTTTGGGTTTTTGTTGTGGTTAGTTGACCTAGATAGATAATCTCGCCATATGATATAATTATATGCCAAAATATGCCACCACCCAACCCACCCACCCGATTTATATACAACTGCAACTCTATCTCGAACTCGGATCCAAACTCAAAGATATAGAATTACTTATAATTCTTCTCTAACTATATGCCAGTGACCATGCAGTTAGGCGGGTTATTTATTGTTAGGATTACGGTTATAAAACACCTTTCGGTTTATACGGTTATAGCTACTCAGAATTGTATTTTGCGCTTTGGCCTATACTGAATTGTATTTTACGGTTTACGTTAGGCCTACTGAATTGTATTTTGCATTTAGGCCTACCAAATTGTATTTATTACGGTCAAGCCTACCGAATTGTATTTCACAGTATAGGCCTACCGAATTGTATTTCACGATCAGGCCTACCGAATTGTATTTCACAGTTAGTTAGGCCTACCGAATTGTATTTCACGATCAGGCCTACCGAATTGTATTTCACGATCAGGCCTACCGAATTGTATTATACGATCAGGCCTACCGAATTGTTTTTTACATGCGGTTATAGGCCTACTGAATTGTATTTTAATTTACGGTTTGTCCTACCGAATTGTATATTTTCCGGTAAGGCGTATCAAATTATATTTTACGGTTAGACCTACTGAATTGTATTTTACGGTTAGACCTACCGATTTGTATTTTACGGCCACGGCCAGGCCTAAACGTATACGTACAGGGTCTGACAGTAAAGTAAGTTGCATTATTATTTTCGAATAAATTAAATCTAGAAGGTCGTCTATCCCTCTCAGACTGTTCAAAAAGTCTTTCACTTAAATTGTCAGGTGCTTGAAAATTAGTCCGGATGGGCGGATTTTACGCGTAAGCAAAACGCATATCCGTAGGAATAGTCATTCGAAATTTGTGAAATGGAATGTGTTGTGTAAACGAAGCACAAAAAAAATACAAAAACGCACAGCCAACCTTGTCTTGTGTATATGATTATTATTTTTGGTGTTTAAAGATATCCATTTTCTCAAATTCTAGACTAATTACAGGAAAACGTGCGGCTTTGTTTAACTTTTGGTTAGAACACTCGTGAATCAATGCTTCATTGCACTCTCTCTTTCACACTTTCCTCTCGATTTTCGCTTTTGTCCAGTTCCAAACGAGATTGTGATCGTATTTTGTTGGCGTGAAAATTGTAGATAAATAAGTAAAGTTGCTAAATATATTCGGGTTAATTGTCATGGTAACAGAAACACCTGCTTTGCAAGCTTAGCCGCTTAACAGTGATAGCACGAGTCCCTTAGTAGGATCTTGAAACAACTACATGTATATACATATTGTGGATATGTTATATATGATATGTGTCGTATAAACAATCTATCGTATAAAGGTATATATAGCTACAGAAAACACAAAGCGAAACCTCAAATGTTTGAACAATTTAGATTATTGATCTTTGGTAAAACACACAGTCGGGAGAGCTGTACTTATGCATTAGCGTTAAGAAATAATAGGGAAAGTGAAACGAAATTAAACGAAATCAAACGAAAAAGTCTGGAAACTTAACCAGTATATTGTAAATCGATTAGCCATAATGATTTTGTTGTCACTTATTGGATAAATGAGTCAGTCCGCATATACAGTGTATCAAGCACAGCACGATTCTGTCGATCAGTTTGTCTGATAACCCCAAGAAAGCAAATTATGACTTACCTGATCTGAATTGAAATATAAGGAAGAATAAAAACATCAAAGACATGAAGAACGTTTGTTGTTTCTCTAATGACAATCGCATAAAGCCTGGAAGAAAATTACAATCATAAGTGTTGCATTTCAGGATGAAAACTCTCGAAGTTATAACTAAATGCCTGACAAAACATGTTAATGATCATTGTTTGCTGTCAGTTAACCAATGGACGTGTTGTTGTTATGTATATGCAAATCATATTTGAGGCATGCATGAGAGAGCGTTGGATGGTAGCCATATAGAAGAAGAATATGAACAAAAAAACATGTAATCATTCAACAAGATCAAGGGCATGCATAGTTTGAATCTTGAGCATAAAGTGCATGTATCGCATAAATTCTAAGAAAAAACATTAATCTTCATGAAATGCGTGGTGTATTATCATGTGCAGAAAAAGTTGTTTACAAATTATAAATTGAATTAAAACTCTTATCAGCTGGCCTGATCTCAATAACATTAATTACGACAAAATGTTTTGTTGCAAACAATATATCTATATCTGTATCTATACTTATATTTATTGCAAAATAATTTCCAGTTCAAGTATCGATGTGTCATTAATATAGATAAACGCAATGTTGTTTTTACGTATCATTTGCTTTATTAAATATATATGGTTTATGCGCATGCGTGCGATTTTGCGGTTGATATAGGCTTTTCCAAGTACATGTATTATTGAAATTCTGGCTTTATTTAGATTATTAAGAAACTAAGACGTTTTAAAGATAATTTATACAGCAAGAATCGGATTTTGGGTTTCATACTAGGATAACAGAACAATGATTTCTCCATAATCGAATGAAATTCTTTCATCTTCCAATGAACTAAGTGACGACTTTTTGCGTGATTTGCTGTTAATTTACCAAAATATTTCACTAATAATTATAAACCAGTAACCACATGCGGTAAAACCTTTTACAGTCTCCAACGTGCTGTTCTGAGGCTTCTTGATCTCCATTAAGTAATTACAAAAAGTTGTATAATATAAGGGTAGTATAAAAAAATCTCCAAGAAATTTTTTTATTGTCTATATATAGAATGCAGTATTTTCTACAATTGACCTCGAAAAAATTTAACTCTTTCTTCTCCTTGGATTGTCCCAGTGCATGGATGAGTAGACCCAGTCCAAATCACGGCAGAAAACAAAACAAGAACCGGTTAAACGGGTTTTAAACGGGTTACTTCGTCCTAAATCTTGGACGAAGCGAAACACGAATACGGCAGAGCCTCCCTTCTTCCTCTCTCTTCTCTCTCTTCTCTGTCTTCTCTCTCTCTCTCTCTCTCTCTCTCTCTCTCTCTCTCTCTCTCTCTCTCTCTCTCTCTCTCTCTCTCTCTCTCTCTCTCTCTCTCTCTCTCTCTCTCTCTCTCTCTCTCTCTCTCTCTCTCTCTCTCTCTCTCTTCTCTCTCTCTCTCTCTCTCTCTCTCTCTCTCTCTCTCTCTCTCTCTCTCTCTCTCTCTCTCTCTCTCTCTCTCTCTCTCTCTCTCTCTCTCTCTCTCTCTCTCTCTCTCTCTCTCTCTCTCTCTCTCTCTCTCTCTCTCTCTCTCTCTCTCTCTCTCTCTCTCTCTCTCTCTCTCTCTCTCTCTCTCTCTCTCTCTCTCTCTCTCTCTCACTCTCTCTCTCTCTCTCTCTCTCTCTCTCTCTGTCTCTCTCTCTCTCTCTCTGTCTCTCTCTCTCTCTCCTCTCTCTCTCTCTCTCTCTCCTCTCTCTCTCTCTCTCTCTCTCTCTCTCTCTCTCTCTCTCTCTCTCTCTCTCTCTCTCTCTCTCTCTCTCTCTCTCTCTCTCTCTCTCTCTCTCTCTCTCTCTCTCTCTCTCTCTCTCTCTCTCTCTCTCTCTCTCTCTCTCTCTCTCTCTCTCTCTCTCTCTCTCTCTCTCTCTCTCTCTCTCTCTCTCTCTCTCTCTCTCTCTCTCTCTCTCTCTCTCTCTCTCTCTCTCTCTCTCTCTCTCTCTCTCTCTCTCTCTCTCTCTCTCTCTCTCTCTCTCTCTCTCTCTCTCTCTCTCTCTCTCTCTCTCTCTCTCTCTCTCTCTCTCTCTCTCTCTCTCTCTCTCTCTCTCTCTCTCTCTCTCTCTCTCTCTCTCTCTCTCTCTCTCTCTCTCTCTCTCTCTCTCTCTCTCTCTCTCTCTCTCTCTCTCTCAAGATGTGTTTGATGCAGCAAGTTGAAACAATGTCGGTTGTCAAATTCATGAGCTGCAGCAAGTTGTTATGACCATGCAACAAGTTTGTATGACAAATTAATTATTGTTAAGTGCCGAGTCGTAACAGAAATTTGTTGAAATAATCTGCAAAAAGAAATTTTTTTAACAAAAGTCACTGCATTATTAACTTGATGACAAGTTGTAACATGGTCGGCTGTATAAAAATAGAACAAGTAAGCTGGTTAGCCATAGCCTTATATATATTTAACAATTAGTCACCGAAGTCGAGGTGACTATATCGGTGAATATTTACCGAGCGGCGAGGTAAATACACCGATAGTCACCGAGACTGAGGTGACTAATTGTTTTAGTATAATTTCAGAGGTTGATAAAAACCAATCACGTTGAAACAAAAACTTTTAAACAACTGCTTTCATTTTAGCAGTGGTGATTCTGTTTATTCACAGACAATGTTAGCAAGCCACATGCAGTCTTTGTCAGTAAATAATTTAAAAAAAAAAGAGTAAACAACATCCTACTTTGGAACTAAACTTGTACATACGTTCAAATATATGCTAAAAAGACTTTTATTCTGGTGTTTTGGCTTCTGTGTTACAGACTTTTTGCACTTAATTCATGTTCAATATGTTCTTCACTCATGACGAAGTTTTCGAAAACATCGCTACGACCAAAGCCTAACCAAAACTTACTAGAAAACACGAAAAATTATAGAAAATATACTTCCTTACCTTTACAAAGTTTTGTTTTTACGATATTTGATATGTACAACATCTCAGTGATAAATATTTTCAGTATTATGCTCTATTGTTTGTTTACAGACACCATTTTGAAAAAAAATCAACACTTCAATGAATCGACAAATTCTAAAATCTCATACTTCAAAATGACAACTCCGCGAGGGGGAGAATGAAACGAGTAAAGTCAGTGTTGAATAAGTACCAGACTATTTTCCAAAACTACTTTTAAAGAACAATTTCTTGTGATGCGATAGTCACCGCGCTAGGCGGTGACTATTACCACAGAGTCACCGCTGAGCGGACCAATCAGAAAGCTGGAAAGCCTCTTTGCCACCATGAAATTATACTAAATATATATAGTAGAGCCCAGTAGAGAATCATAGGTGGTGCATGTATAGCGTACTACGTTTCAACAGGAGGGGTTAAACATATTTAGATGCGAAAAAGGTTATTACAGGTAATATTACAGTAACTCATTATTGAAGGATTTGGGTCTCTATAGGTAATCAGCATGCATGGAAGTCGATTGCATGCACGAACACTATATCTAATATCTATTAGACATTTCAGAATTGCGCTAGAGACCTGGGGATAGCAAGGTTGACAATGCATCATGGAACTGTTTTTGGGGACGGGTTCTTTGTTCACGTTCCCCAAGACAACCCCATGATGCATTGTCGACCTCTCTATCCCCTGGTCTCTAGCGCGATTCCGAAATGGCTAATAGGTATACTATATCTCGCAATATATCTGATCCATGCACCTGTAGGCACAATATTAGAAGCGCCTCTATACCTGTTGTGAATTAAAATATCTTTGTTTTGGGCCCTTGGTTGAACTTATATATTAGACTTCAGTCATTGACATATTTTGTGTTGCTGTGAAAACTAATCGACTTAATCATCATGCAGTGTTCGATAGTTTGTTGTGTACCATTTCTGAGTCATTTTCGACCCAATGGAATTTATTTCAAGTTTTGTTTACTCCAGCTTGAGGAGTGAGGAGCTTATACAAGTCATGCATAAGTTCTGGCTGACTCATTCTCTTCCTGACAAACTATGTGCGACCTTTAACATAAGGAAGCTAAAGATTAAATTAGTATATAGAACTCTGTTGAGTGTTTATAACGAGTGTCTCTTTTAAAAGAGGGGGTTACTCTCATATATCGATTATATGGGGACGTACCGCTCGTTAGACCACGGTGGTCATTTTTAGTCGTGAAATACAAATACAAATAGATTGCGATTACTAAAGCAAACTTCTAAAAATTAAATGATATATTGAATGGTCATTATATTGAATAATTATGGTCTTTAGACCATTACATTTATCTGAAGAGTACGACACCATACGCGTGTGGCACGAAACTAACTAGTAATAAAAATGTCTAATCATGATCACAACTGTTGAGTCTTTGAACTTTTACTAATAATATGCTCTGGATTTCCATTGAGCATTCTGCCAACGGTTTTTAATATATATATATATATATATATATATAAAAACACGGGTGGCGTGTGCTCTTAGGGCGCTGCCTCTATCTGGGTACTCCCTTCGTCTGGGAATAACCCCGTTCTCGGGCTTGGACCATATGAGTAGAGTTTAGTTGGTCTCTCCCGCATGCTTCGATGGTTTTTTCACAGGGTTTTCCGGTTTTCCTCCCTGGCGCAAAATCAACACCATTTGCATGGGATAGGAGTAGCGCCCACCCCTACCAAAGGGTAGAGGCCAACGAAAGAGGAGCCTGAAAGAGGAGCCTTATTTATAATCTATTTATAAACTTGTTTTGTTTTGACCAAGGTCCACTGGCAATTAATACTAACACGCACAGATAGCAGAGCGACAAAACAAAGATTGTTTTACCGTATATAGTTCCCAATAATTAGCGTATTCCTGAACTTACGAACTTATGTTGAACTTATGTTTGTCAACATATACCTTATATGGTTTCTTTCATATTTTTTTTAGAAAATATTATTTAGTCTGGTTTCTTTAAATTTAGGGATCTGCGGCCTTTTGTAAGCCTGTATAATAACTTTATTTTAAACTGTAAGACCCTTTCAGCTGTTAAGTACATGTATAGCTGGTATAAACAGCTAACAATATTTATTACTATAATACAAATTAAGAACTATAAATATGGCAATCGATGTCAGTTTCTAAAAGATAGTTAAAAAGCGTTTGTTTAAAAATGTTAAAAGAAGTAATTTCTCTAATGTACACGGGAAGGGAATTCCAATCTTTGGCTCCTGCATATCGAAACATTGACTGTCCTATTTTACTGTTTACTCTTGGTAGATGGAGGAGTGTGTGATCACAAAGTTCTTTTTCTCGAATGGAGCTTCGCAGTTTAAAAGCGTCAGTCAACTGCTTTGGACAATCTAATTTGTTTAAAAATTTTTAAATTGTTAAAAATATAAAAAAGCGCCGTCTACTATACAAGGATAAAAGTTTCAGCTCACTTCTCATGTCTTGAGTGCATTTTCTTCTTCGTTCGTTTAAAATAATTCTCATTGCTCGATTTTGCATTTTTCCCACACGATTTGTTAGAATGGAACCACACTCGTGCCATACAATAGAACAATAGTCTAAAATTGGTAAAATAGTTTGTTTATGTATACGAAGTAGAACAGATTTGGGCAAAAACGCTGAAATTCGATTAGTCTTGGGTAGATTCGTTGACCAAGTTTAGTAACATGTGCATCCCAGGAGGGAGTGTTCTTTGTACGGCCCCCAAGATAGTCGAACGTTGTAACCTCTTCGAGAAGTTCGTTGTGCAGATATATACTTCTAAGTTGTTTGCCTTTTTTACTGTTTGTCTTGATCCAATAACCATAGCCTTGGTTTTCTTGACATTGGCAATCATTGCATTTTGTCTTAACCAACGTTCGACATTTTTCAAGTCGCTGTTAACTCTGAACTGTGCGGTGGTTAAGTCCGAATGGGAATGATGGGCCTCTGTGTCGTCAGCGAACAAAACTGTTTTGTAATCGGAAAAACTGTTAACGATAGTATTAAAGTGCAAACAAAAGAGTGTAGGCCCCAGCACTGATCCCTGAGGGACACCGAAAGTTACCATTTGTTTATCTGATTGAGCGTGGTTGCACACAACATACTGCTGCCTCTCGGTTAAATAGGAGGAGAACCATTTAATTTCAACTTCACCAAAACCATAGCTTTTTAATTTAGCCAGGAGGACATCATGATCGATGACGTCAAACGCCTTCCATAGATCAAGAAAGACAGCGACAGTGTACTGCTTCTGATCTACGGCAGACTTCCATGAATCAATTACTTGTAGTAAAGCCGTGGCTGTTGAACAGTGCTTTGAGTAGGCGAATTGACTTTGGTTTTGAAACGTTTGATGTATTTTGTCGTGTTCATTCATTTGGTTATTTGCAACAGATTCACAAACCTTTGAAAGACATGACAGCACTGATATTGGCCTGTAGTTATCACGATCATTTGCAGGTTTGCATTTGAAGATTGGAGAGACTTTGGCAATTTTCCATTTCCTTGGAAAGATACCACGTTTTAGAGAACAGTATATAAAAGTAATAAAACATGTATAATCTTAGACTCTCAGTTTAATATAAACAATCTGATGTCTTTTAACCGACTGTGAAATGATTGACGCGTTCGCACGGACCGCGGTCTAGTTCGGTTTATACCGATTTTAACCCTTTCATGCGCATTGTTGTTGTGGAACAACTTTTATATACTCTAACGCCAGAAGATTTTACTCGTCAAGGGGAGAAGTCTCTTGTGGAACAACTTTATCTTTTAACTCTGTCTAACGCCAGACGATTTTATTAAGGGGAGAAGTCTCTGAAAGCCACGCATGCATGAAAGGGTCAAACACAATACGTCGACATTGATACGTACATGTTCTATGCCGAGAGACCGTTAGCTAGGCTTTTACGTCAAGATGGGCGAAGTTTCATTGTCCTTCTATTCTAACGGCTAAAGATATAGTCAAGTACACGTGAAAGCCAGATATTAAATAACCTTTTTCTTTTTTACCTCGTTTATTCCAGTATTGTCTCTTCATGCCATGCAGCATACACCAGTTTCGCGATTTTTGTTTTCGTATTGGTGTCAGCGTTCAACTGTTTTGACTGACTTTAAGTTTTTGATGCTGAAATTTACATTTTACTGATTGATATTGATCGTGTATGGAATGACGGTAATACGGTATTGTTTTACTTTCGACTGATTATACTGTTTAAGCATTTTCATATTTGCTGCTGAAAGCAAAATTATCCGCCTCATGACTTAAGTAGATATTCGATTTTGAACTTTTCCAGGAAAAATAATTACGATAAAGAACAAATTTCAGTTTCAATTTTCAATTTGAAAATATTCTAACCTTTTCCAGGAAAGACATAAATAGACATTAGTGATGTGGAATTAATAGATATGCCTCGCAACTACATGGAATACAATTTGCTAAATGTAATATAATAACAACAAATCAACAATTCATATTTCAAAGAGAAGTTGATTTTGGTATATTGTATAATTTGTTAGATCTGCTCACTAATTTGTTGCCGTAAAAAATATATATAATTAATATGTGAGCCAAGTCTAAACGTTCCCCTTGATGTGACTATACTGCATTGTTTCGGCTATTTAAAGTTACATTATTTTCAATTTGTACATCGTGCTCTCTTTGAATACTTTGAGCAAAACATCGTAATTTATGAGTTGCAACGGCAGCTATAATAAGCGTGATTTTTCAGTTGCAAGAAGCTTTTCGGTAAAATTAAACATCAACAGAAATTTAAAACATTCTTCATGTTAAACTTTTTTGTGTATAATTGCGCGCATACGACGGTCGATTTCGGATCTTCTATTATTTTGGGAGTATACAGCTAAATCAATTAAGGTTGTCCTGGCCAAAGCCAAAAGGCCAAAGCCAAAAGGTCAAAGCCAAGCGCGAAAAGTACGATGTGAATTACTATTTAAATAGCGAAGCACACATTTACTATATTTATAGGCCAAAATCGTACAAATAAACCAAACTTGCCTCTCTGGGGATTATTAACGAGCATTTTCGCGCTTGGCTTTGACCTTTTGGCTTTAGCCTTTTGGCTTTGGCCATGCAGGACAACCTTAATTGATTTAGCTGTATCTATATATGTATCTTATATAATCTGATCAAATATATTGCATTCTATTTAACAATTATTCGCCGAAGGCGAGGTGAAGTCGAGGTTATTATTCACCGATATTCACTGAGCCTGAGGTGAATAATTGTTTTAGTATAAATACACATTTTCGTACTTTTAGGAACAGCATTTTCTTTAAATTTGTTAATTTCCTCATCTGTCGCATTGACAAATTGGCTGGCGGCCATATAATAAACGCTGTATAGGTGATTATCGAGAATTAGTCCGAAGTAGCTCGACCAATAATCACCTGTGTATTTATACTAATTTATTATATGGCTTTGTAATATCCTTAGTTCCGATTAGTCAACGCACAGATCATGAAAATGCGTATCCGATCTACGCTTCGGTCCGTAGTGGTACTCTGAAGAAATTGGTCAGATATTTTCTCGTTACAGGCGTCGTTTAAAAAGATTGATAGGTAGTGATGGGTGGTGATAGGTATTCGTATAGGTAGTGATGGGTAGTGATATAGGTATTTATAGGTAGTGATGGGTAGCATGACAATCATTAATAAAAATTAAACATTTCAATAATCGCCGACCAGTTTTTGTAGGCGGATATATGTAGTTAATAGCAACCCTCGAAAATTTCAGCGAAAAATATTAAGACGCTGCGAAGTTGTTTTAAACTTTTTAAAACTACATATTTGGTGAATAATTGACCAAAGAAAAACGAGCTGACATCTGACAAGTCTTCATCGTGGTTATCATATATACGTATAATTTATCTGGCAAACACGTTGTAAGAAAACATATTCAAATTGGAATTTTTTAGCACTGATATAGAAAATGATTTATTTATTAGAAAATTAAATTTTCATATTTTGTCATTTTTTCATTATTTATCTCTATATCATGCAAGACCTCTATATCAGTCATCGCAGAAACTGGTCGCAGCTCGCTGCATGGCATGCATCTAATTAAAAATAACTCGCAGTCTCGCAGTGCTTGTTTTTTTTTCGCTGTGAGATATTTTTAATCATATGCAAGTAGAGCCTGTTTGTGCGATCACTAGCAAGAAATTAACTCGTCAAGTTGCATTTTCCGATTTCCATGTTTTTCACTGCACAATTAAAATTGCTCCCTGCATAAGGACTCGTTTCAGGTAACGTAAATATGTTCCTCAATCCTCACAAATAATATTTCAGACGAGGAGCATCTCACCTGTGACGATGAGGAAAAGGTGAAACACAATAAGTATTCAAATTCTATATCACTTTCAAATTGTGTTAAATTGAGGAACTCAACACTTCAGAATCCCAAATGACAGACAACTGAATACTAAATATGATTCCTCGAACTTCATTCTTATATATAATTAATTATAGTAAAGTACGTGTGAAGAACCCAAAATGTTCCCGTCAAGCTCTTCCCACGAGCCAACCTTTTTTCAGGTCTGCATGATTGTATTTATTTTATTATTAATGTACATTGATCACAAACTTATTATGTACCCTTCAATGTGCAATTATTTGCCTTCAATGTGCAAGTCGGTTTCAGTCTACCACATGGTTTTGCATGGTCGTTTTATAACTGCATGACTGCTAACACTATATATAGTCACAGTTTCTATGTATGCCAATTAGCAACATGTTGCGTTAAATTTAGCGTTACAAAATTTCGACAAATTTTCAGTGTGGACATTTTATCACGATTAAAAGCTATTTACTAAAACATCTGCTCTAACCAAACCTGATGATGATGACGATGACAAACTTAATTATACAAGGTGTCAATTGTTGCCAACATCGATCTATACTTTAATCCTAATAATAGCAGTCAAAAAAGCTGCTGGTATGCTATACGAAAAGTTATATGCAAACATAATATTATCATATGTGACTTAGTCTTAGCAGAATATTATATATTTATTAATTAACGAATCCTGGAATTCTTTAGGTAAATGATACTATGTATACTTTGGCTGAGACTTTGATCTGTATGTATGAAATACGTTTTTAACAATTACTGAATTGTCACGCGAGTTGTACATGCATGTTAATGAGAAAAATTAGGGGCCATTAACACTAGGGAGTATAGTGAGTTAGATCGGTCAGAGATCAATCTATAAAGTCAAAATGTGAATGTGAACATTCGAATGCGAACTGATCAATCTAAACGAGTATGAACGCTTTCTGAAACCTGGATCGATCTGAGATTGATCCGAGTTGAATCGATCTTACAGTATAGTGTAAGAGGCTCGAGCTCCTAACCCTGAGTTATAGATCTTTCTAATTAGACAGTCTATAGACACTAAACGAGAACTTTCAAACTTCATATGTAGGCCACTTGCACGGCTTATTCTCTAGATGGACGACAAATGCTTATACTTATAAACTATATAGAATTTTCAGGATTTTTCGCTCTGTTGAACACCGACATATTAAAGTTGTCCTACAGATCGACAGTGTTGACGTCATGTGTAATTGTAAAAGGTCTATAAGACTACAGTATATAGTATATAATATTTATGTCTCGGATTTTGTAACCTGTATTCCTGTCGTTAAAATGAGACCACCTGTGCGTTATATTAACTCTGTAGATATGTTTATCTTAAATACCTTTGGGTCATAATCACACATACGTATCACAAGGCTGCTTCCGTGCTTAAGGATCTTCCGTTGAGATATGTTGTTCTTCATGAACATAATTTGCTGACTGAAGAGTAAACTTCGCTCAACTGTTCAGTTCATGCATGGCGCCTGATCTAATTTCAATTGACACTACACAACTTACTGGTGCCACACACATGGCTAAATGTTAATTGGTTGGGATAATGTGGCGAACTAAAGCACTGGGTTATTTTTAGCAGGTGCAGGAGTATTATAGACAGAGAATATTGTTTTTAAGTTAAAATCTGTTCCAGGTTGTCATTGCTATATTTATAAATGTAACCAAATGTTCCCGTCTGTATGAATAGCAATCAGATAGCTTCGTGGCCGAGGGGCAAGCGGCATGGACCTCCTGAAGGATGTTGGTGTGTGTGTCGGAAATGTATATAGAAATATCTTACACCAACCTACTTTTGCCATATTTTCTTGCTAATAATGATCTAGAGAAACAACGTGAAGATACATACTCTACTTGTCTTATGTCGGAAAATTCGTATTGTTAGCCATCTCAAAATCTTCGGGGTCAAGAGGCCTGTCATAGTAATGCAATATCATGACAATGTACATTACGTAGCAAAAATCATCTAATCCGCCTTTTCACATTATGATAAATGAATATCATTGGGCAATTAATATTTCTTTGATAAATGCATTCTTATCTAGCACGACTGCTCATTACCATTTACTATTAAATGAGAGGGATGATGGCTATATATATCTAGACTATCTATATATTAAGTAGCAATATTCAATAAGGACCCACAGGACTTATATTTATAATTCAGCTTGTAAAGTACAAAAACATATCAAAATTAATTAGGGAAGACCCGTGCACATAAAAGGAGCGGCATATATATCTTGTGTGCCTAATACTGTTTATTTTCGCGCTCTATATTAAAGTTGACACTCGGCAAGTCTGCTAAAACAAACAAGTTGTCCGTTGAAAGCCCCTTACCCCCAACATAATTGGCAAGGTTTGAAAGAAATTCGATTAAACCAAGCTTTGTGTAAACAAAGTACGTATAACACACAGTTATTGCATCCAAAATGCCGGCTATCAAAAAACCGCATTTGAAGTGGAATGTTTTGATGGCCGAATAAGGAGGAAAAAGAGAAACAAGAAACATCCGTAACTCGTTTCAGTGCTTAGCATTTAGCAGACGAACATACTTTTTTGTTTTTTTCAAGCATTTCTTGATATCTCGTTCTTTAGACAGGTGATAATAATCGCCTTTTTCCACCGAGATAAGCGGAATAAAATTACAACATATTTGAATTGCGAGTAGCAATGCATGACGATTTTCATTTGCATGCGTCAGTTATTTGTTGTCTCGATATGGAGTGAGCACAACAAAGAGATATTCCTGATTCTTTCTCTGCTTCACAGAGACAATTTATTTGTTTAATTTAAGATACGCGGTCTTTTCTTATATACTAATAACCTGTTATCGCTACCTACGATCGTCACAGTAATCTTAGAGGCTCGACCATTTACATTCACATCCGCGTCCATATTGTGTTCTGACCAACATGACATTTGCAGTCGTCGTTGCTCGTGATTTCTCTTTATACTAAACCTTAATTTATCCCACTCCGACAAAACACCGCACCTGCTCCTATATTTTGATAAAAAGCCTCTGACAAAACATGCTGGTTTTCATATAACCCACTATACCCTAGGACCTTGGTCCATATAAAAGTCTGGCGATAACGTTCGCTGTCTCAATGTAAAGATTAAAGTGTGTATATATAGGCTGTAACACTTCTCTTTAAACGGTCATGCATCTGTTGTGAAAGTTCTGTTAGAACTCTAAAGTTCGAAAATAAATTTATAGGAGCAACTTGTCTGATTATTCTTCTAGAATCATCTTAGGCGTGGGCAACGATTCCTTTATTTACTTAGTAAGCTCGTAGTCACGTTGAGGTACAAACTGTTTGGAGGAACTCGGTCGTCCGCGGCGGGAGTTATAACAGGTTCAGTTCCCTGTCCGCGCACCTTACGTGCTTACACGAAGCCAAAGCTTCACCTGACGTAATGTTACCGCTAAAATTGATCGTTATTTAGAGAATTAACGTAACAACAAAACTCGCAAAAGATATAGGCCGACATATACTTAGACGAAGAAACTGTCTTCAAATATTATATAGAGCAAATTTTATTTCTTTTTGAAAACCACGCTTTTATACTGTCACGTTTGGAGAGACATAATTTAAGTTCTGACATACATTAGCTGAGTATATACAAGCATCATTTCTCTGCTCCAAACAGCGGATCAAATAACAAGACGCTATAGATGGAAGACTGCAAGATATATCTATAAATCTTTCGTATTTATATAGTCTTACCTTTGAATCCAACAGTAAAAGAAAGTAAACAACAACGTAACGGAAGGAAGATTTAGCCTTTTTGAAGGAGTTTGAAGAAGACAGGTATAGTTGGGTCGCTTAATGACAAGAATCGTATATCGTCTTCAGTTCACCACACATGTTATTTGAGTTTCTCTTTAAAGTGACAACAAACAGCTTTACTCACAGATTGTCCATTTCCGGTTGACGCAAGAAAGGAATTGAAAGGAAGACTCGTCGTCTGAGTCATAATTTAAAAGTGAATATTAAAATACAAAATGGTTTATTGTGACATTGAAGATTTCCTGGTAAACCTTAACGACTTTCTAGTGTAAGTTATACCTATACTGAGCAGAGAGTTTTGTGTTTCCATAAATTAATTTTACTGTTTTTAAATATATTTTGAAGAATATACTTTGTCTGATTCACAGGGAGCTTGATTTAATAAATATAGTATTTTACACAGAAATTCAATTCTTGGACTTAAAAAAGAAAGTTTCGATGTAGACGTAGTGTGCTGCTAAAACAGAAAAAAGGTTTGAAATTTGCATTTCGGAAACTCTTTTCTTAAAGTGCCTTCGCAAACAAAAATCAAGTGATGAATAAACTGTTATGAGTCCTATTAGTCGAGGAGGAGAAGCGAGAAAACGTCGACCACGTAGCACCCCCACTACACAATAGTTTTGCCGACTCCAGATTATAATAGGCTGATACCCATAGAACATTGCTAGGTCAGTCGTACTCACAAATTAATTGAGGGGTCAGTGGCCTGCTACATAGAGGGGGTGGGTGGTCCTTTAGTTAGACAGACTTAAAGTGCACATGAAACGAAAATTAAGTTTGTCTTATTTGAAAGAACACTTAAAATGATAGAGTAACATCTTTTGCAGTTTTTCGTTTCCTTGCTTCGTTGTTGAGATATTTCAGTTTGTTTGAAATGTAAATTAAACAACTTGACGTCACATGTGCATAATGAGTTATTAGAGAAGGTTATATATCTTTGCTATTATCAAACATAATCACTTGAAAATTCTACATGTTTGGCGTTGTGAGAGAAACACACGCACATACTTGACTTTCAAAGACGTGTATAGACGTGTCCTTGATATTTTAATTTAGTTTGGCTAACGCCAGATGATTTTACTTGTCGAGGAAAGACTTCTAGCAGTCAAAGGGTCAATCAGATTCCTTGCGATAATTTAAATATTTTGGTCTATGTGCGGAGAAAACATGTACACGTATTGTTTGAAAGAGTCAAACTGGAAGCACTCTTCTAACATGCGGCCAGGATGAATCGAGCTGGAATAGAACCGGGTGACAGCTAGAGATGTGAAGCACGTACTTGCGCTATACTACAATGTTATCACCGCGCCAGAACCACAGACCGGATGAACTGAGGCATGTGCGCTCTAACTGTACTACCAACAACTCACCCTATACACTCTATTAACATTACAGTGCAATGTCTGTTACTGGTGATAAGAAGAGAGCTGGATTGTAAAGGCAATACTATAATTATCTAACTAAAGTGAAAAAATAAATTACCGTTTAATTAAAAAATGGCTCTGTTACGTGCGCGGTCTTAAGCGTGCAAACCGGTACAGACCGGTCATTACAAGATCTAGAATTGAAAACGAAATAAGAAAGGCAAGCTTAAATTTAACAACGAAAATTTAAACACGACAGTGTACTGGTTATGGTGATTGATGTATTGTATTGTATATTGCATTGCATTCTAATTGTATTGTATGAAACACAGAAAGAAAACACAAAAGAAATTAATGTTTAATGATAGTTGTATATCTGATACAAAATCCTGCTGATTTACTTAAACTTTTCGTTCGATTTTCTCACCAAAATCATTTATATTCCTATCTTTAAGATTATCGACAAATATACGAACGTTTACATCCGTTCGTCACAAGCACTTTACAATATTCGCGGCGTCCTCTCGCCTTCAGCTCGAGTGTGTATATCAGATACAACACGGCCGCTCATATTGTAAATGGTGCGTACTGTACTGTACTGTACTGTACTGTACTGTACTGTACTGTACTGTACTGTACTGTACTGTACTGTACTGTACTGTACTGTACTGTACTGTACGGTACTGTACTGTACTGTACTGTACTGTACTGTACTGTGTTGCATTGCGTTGCGTTGCGTTGCGTTGTGTTGTATTACTTTATAGAAATGTCGAATTTTAACTTACTCAAAATTTGACTAAAATTGCAGAAATTAGTAGGAAAATGGCAAAAATTGAAATGGCAAAATTTTTTGCGTAATTTAAATCATAAAATCTTGAGTTTGTGACGTTATCACGTTACAATTAGTGCGCTTTGTTTTTAACTTTTAACTTATAAGAAAAACATCCAAATATCCGCCGTTTATCTTAAAACAATAAGACGCCTGAGTCAGGCGTTCACTCGAGCTACCGGGTACACAAAGCTGTTCAACTTTTTGTCCAACTCCAAAAGCGAAAAGAGAAAAGAACTTTATACAACATGCCTCACGTCCTCACTCAGTCCACTCCATAGCAATTGTTATTATCATGGTATTTCACCTGTATCAATCCAAGAGCTATTTCTTATACACAGTCAAATGTATACAATTTGAGGAAAGAGAACTGTTTATCTTTCGAGACCCAGGCCAGTACTGTGGAACAATCTCGACGACGACGACGACGACGACGACGACGACGACGACGACGACGACGACGACGACGACGACGACGACGACGACGACGACGACGACGACGACGACGACGACGACGACGACGACGACGACGACGACGACGACGACGACGACGACGACGACGACGACGACGACGACGACGACGACGACGACGACGACGACGACGACGACGACGACGACGACGACGACTACAACTACTACTACTACTACTACTACTACTACTACTACTACGAGTACGGGTACTACTACTACTACGGGTACTACAACGGGTACGGCGTGTAGCAACCTCCTCGTGGTGTACCTGGTTCCCGTAAGGATGCTAATCTTAGCTACACACATCCAGAAGAGTGGATGAATATGGAGACGAGAAATTCTATAAGAAGTACTCAAACCTCTACGTTACATCAAACTGATGGCCGGATGCCTATATGCGACAACAACATCCCTGTCGCTACTGCCTCGGACACTGAAACAACTGGCGAAGTCAGTAGGGGTCGACGAAGGGGCAGAAAATTAAAGAAGACTGAAACCAGACCTAGACAACAATGGGATAGAATAATGGAAAGAACACCAGTGAAGATTATAACAACGGAAAAAGAGAAAGGTAAAGGATTTATGGGTAGAACGAAAGAGAAATGGGATAATAAAATGCCTGAATATCGGTTCTTTAATATGAAAAATCTTAGGGACAAATATGCAAAGATGCCAGCTAACAAGGTTGAAGAACTACTACAAGAAGAGGAAGACGATGTTGAAATAAATTTAGAAACAGAAGTTGACACAGAAATGGGGACAGAAGAAGAAAGGGATGGGCATGATGAGCAAACAGAAAACCTCATGGAGGAAAGTGAATATGATGTAGAAGTAACTGAAGAAAACTTGTCCGAATACGAACGGAAATTATTAGAAAAAACTGAAGAAATGCTACTTGTTGAAATAGGGGAAAGAAAACTTAAAAGAATCAAACAAACTCCAAAGAAAGAAATACTGGAAAAGATTAATACAGCAGCAAAACGGGTATGGACAGTACTAAAAAGACGAAATGATGACCAAGAAGACACGTGGATGATAAATTGTCTAGTACTACAATCCACAGCTTGAATATGGAAGAAGAAAGAGACAACAGCCAATCTAAAGAAGATAACAGGGAAGATAATAAGACAAAAGAAATAAAAGCTTTAAGACGTTGGATCTCTTTGGTAGATAAAGAAATTAAATGGAAATCGGAAAAGAAGGTGCCTACAAAAAGGCAACAGAACAACAGTAGAAGATTGATGAAGAAATATGGAAGAAAGACCGTAAATGGCTGGAAGAAACATAAACTGAAGTTAAAGGAAAGGCTATGTATTCTAGTTACCCGTAGAAAGAGACAAAAGAAACAGAAGAAAAGACAGCGAGAAAATGCGCTATACCAGCAAGGATCCAAAGATTGGTTTAAAGATGTTAATGAAGGCAGAGACAAGCAAAATGAAAGCATTAACGATGAAGACTTAGAACGAATTTTGGACTACTGGAAGCATATGTGGTCTTATGAGGAATGGGAAACTAGGGATAATTGGAACGAATGGGTGGATCAAATACGAGAAGAAGTGGGAGATGGAAATTACGCAGAAAATGTTAATGAGTGTTGCAGTATCAACACGACTGATTTGAAGAAAGTGCTGAAAAAGATGCCTCCGATGAAAGCAGCTGGACCAGATGGTATACCACCGTACTGGTGGAAGAAAGTAAAGAGTTTACTACCGGCTATATTAAGGATTGTAATAAAGGAGATCAGGGAAGATACGAACCAAAATTGGCTCTACGAGGGACGTACGTGGTTATTTACCAAAAGAGAAAGGATATTAAAGACGAATGTGGAAAAAGACCTATCACATGTCTCAACACTTTTTACAAAATAGCGTCAGCAATTGTTGCAAGAAAACTATGTACACATGTCAAACGAATGGATTTATATCCTGTTGAACAAAGGGGAGGAATAGACGGAAATATGGGATGCAAAGAACAATTAATAGTAGATGAAACAATCCACGAAGAAGTAAAACATCACAAACGTAACTTGTCTGAAGCATGGATTGACTTGCGAAAGGCTTACGACAGTGTGTATAAGAAATGGTTGACTGAAGGACTGAAATTATTGGGCGTCCCAAAATGGATTGTAGAGTTTATTGAGAAAGCAAGCAATAAATGGAGCACGCGTTTGTTAATACAAGCGAACAAGAAGATTCATAAAACAGAAAAAGTTAAGATAGAACGTGGAATTTTTCAAGGAGATTCGCTGAGTCCATTGTTATTATGTATCTGCATCATTCCACTTACCATCATACTAAGGAAAATGAAATTAGTGTACATGTTTGGGTGATATGAAACTTTACGCAACGCTGCCCTCCAACTTAAAAACGATAATAAATAAGACGACGAACATGTTACGCACTATAGGGCTTGAGCTGGGGCAGGATAAGTGTGCATTACAACACTTTAAACGTGGCAAAAAAGTTGAAGAAAGCGAACACGTGCTATTGGATGCTGGAGTTATTATCGAGTATCTGGGAGCCGGTGCAAACTATCCATATCTGGGATTCATACAAGAAGCTAGAATTGAACACAACCAAATTAAAGATAAGCTAAAGGGAGAATTTAAGAAGATCTGCAAAATTGTTTGGAAATCTGAACTGAACGCTAGAAATAAATCTAAAGCATACAATGAGCTTGCAGTTGCAAAACTAATCTATTCATTCGGAGTGATCAAGTGGACAAGGCAATAATTGGAAGAGCTGGATACAACAGGGAGGAAAATAATGCATATGGCGCAGTGCCTCTAGCCACGAGCTGCTATTGAGAGATTATACTTAAGTCGAGATCAAGGCGGACGAGGCTTGTTAAATATTGTGGAATTGAAATGCACGACCGAATTAGCGTTGGGATGGCCACTTACATATGTATCAGTGACAGTAACTTTATGGAGAGCGTTAAGGAGCATGAAATAAGTAAATGGGAAGGAACTAGAATGAAGGATGTAGTGACAATACTAAATCGATATGGGTTTGACGCTACTGTAACAGATGATGGCTGCCTCACCATAAATAATGAAGTGTTGAAACCGAAGAGGGCAAGTAATGTTATAAAGAAGAAAGCGAGGAACAATCGAATGGAAACGCTAAACGGAAAAATCTTCATGGACAACTCTGGAAAACTATGCAAGATCAAAATGCGGTTAAAGAAAGTTGGTTGTGGTTGAAAGTTGGACTGATTGCGTCGAACGCAGAAGCAACATTAATGGCCATTCAAGATGGTGTAATGTGGACTAGAAATTATCAAAAGGCAATTGCACTACAGGATGTGGTGGATAAGTGTAGGCTTTCTGGTGAACCAAAAGAAAACATTGCACATCTGATTGCTTCGTGTAAAGGATTGTTGGGATCTGTGATTAAACAGAGACATGATGATTGTGCCAGAGCTATCTATACTAAAGCTTGCTGGGGTCTTAAATTATTAGAGGAACAACATCGTTGGTGGGAAAGACAAGCTGTTCAATGCGTTTTGGAGAATGAGGAGTGGATATTATTATGGGATCATACTTTTAGTACGGATCGTTCTTTGGAACATACGAGACCAGATTTACTGTTTCAGAACAAGCGGACAATGGAAGGAATCATAGTAGAAATAGGGATATGTCTGGACCAGAATTTGAAAAAGAAGCTGGAAGAAAAACGAACTAAGTATGTGAAATTGGCTATGGAACTGAGTAAGCTACGTGGCTGGCAAAAATGGAGAATTGTATCAATTGTTGTAGGTGCGACTGGGATACTCAGTAAGAGTTTAGAAGACGAACTAAGGAAGATACCGGGAACACAGGAGCAATCATCCCGACATTTATTGTTAGAAATGCAGAAGTATATTATATACTCAGCAGTAAATATTATGAGACATGTTTTGAACAGTGAGTAGAAAATCAGACTAGAACGTTTAGGTCTAAGTTGAACTTTAAATCTGCCTTCATTTTATGTGGTATGTAACTTACCCGGTAGGTTACTAGGCGTTACAACTCTTATGAGACCACAATGTAATTCATTTACTTTATTTTCATTAAAGCTACTACTACTACTACTACTACTACTACTACTACTACTACTACTACTACTACTACTACTACTACTACTACTACTACTACTACTACTACTACTACTACTACTACTACCACTACTACTACTACCACTACCACTACTACTACTACTACTACTTCTACTACTACTACTACTACTACTACTACTACTACTACTACTACTACTACTACTACTACTACTACTACTACCACTACTACTACCACCACTACTACTACCACTACTACTACTACCACTACTACTACTACCACTACTACTACTACCACTACTACTACTACCACTACTACTACCACTACTACTACCACTACTACTACTACCACTACTACTACTACTACTACTACTACTACTACTACTACTACTACTACTACTACTACTACTACTACTACTACTACTACTACTTCTACTACTACTACTACTACTACTACTACTACTACTACTACTACTACTACTACCACTACTACTACCACTACTACTACTACTACTACTACTACTACTACTACTACTACTACTACTACTACTACTACTACTACTACTACTACTACTGCTGCTGCTGCTGCTACTACTGCTACTACTACTACTACTACCACTGCTGCTGCTACTACTACTACTACTACTACTACTACTACTACTACGACTACTACTACTACTACTACTACTACTACTACTACTACTACTACTACTACTACTACTACTACTACTACTACTACTACTACTACTACTACTACTACTACTACTACTACTACTACTACTACTACTACTACTACTACTTCTACTACTACTACTACCACTACTACTACTACTACTACTACTACTACTACTACTACTACTACTACTACTGCTGCTGCTGCTACTACTGCTACTACTACTACTACCACTGCTGCTGCTACTACTACTACTACTACTACTACTACTACGACTACTACTACTACTACTACTACTACTACTACTACTACTACTACTACTACTACTACTACTACTACTACTACTACTACTACTACTACTACTACTACTACTACTACTACTTCTACTACTACTACTACCACTACTACTACTACCACTACTACCACTACTACCACTACTACTACGACTACTACGACTACTAGTAGTCATTATGGTCATTCAAGATGGTGTAATGTGGACTAGAAACTACCAAAAAGCAATTGGACTGCAGGATGTTGTAGATAAGTGTCGACTTTGTTGTGAACGGAACGAAGACATTGCACATCTGATTGCTTCATGTAAAGGACAGTTGCATGGGATCTGCGATTAAACAGAGGCACGACGATTGTGCAAAAGCTATCTATATTAAACCTTGTTGTGGCCTTGGATTATTAAAGGAACAACATCGTTGGTGGGAAAGACAACTGAGATGTACAATGCGTTTTGGAGAATGAAGAATGGATGATATTATGGGATCATACTTTTAGTACAGATCATTTTTTGGAACATACGAGACCAGATATAGTGGTTGAGAACAAACGGACGGTGGAAGGAACCATAGTAGAAATAGGGATATGCTTGGACCAGAATCCGAAGAAGAAGTTAGAAGAAAAACGAACTAAATATGTGAAATTGGCTATGGAACTGAGTAAACTGCGTGGCTGGCGTAGTTGGAAAAGAATACCAATTGTAATTGCTGGTGTGACTGTATCTTGAATCTTTTTTTCCATGGTACTCTTGCCAATTTTCAATATTGCTCCCCGTGCAACACCGTCTCACCCCTTTATCAATCGGGTTACCACAGCTAGTCTCCAAAGGTTTCTTGGTTTCTGCTCATCTCGGATAATGACTACCTCTCCGATTTTGGGGTAGGGTGTTTCTTTTCCTCCTGCTCGTCGATGCTGTTCACGTAGGCTTCGCACATATTCTCGACTCCATCAATTCCACATAGCTTGCTTGCACATTCTGAGGAACTTAGCACGTTTCTTCAGGTCCTTGTCAGCTATGTGGTGTGGTTCAAGTTCAGGAATGTAGGCTGGGTTGATCTGGAGCATGGAGTTTGGTGTAAGCACCGGGTGTCATGTTCCAAGTAAGTAGGCGGACGGTTATTTAGAGTAACGTCCACGTCTAGCACCACTTCCTCTAGCTCCGACCACTTGAGTATGCCATTCCCAGTTGATTTGTAGAAGGCGTTCTTGAACAAACCGATAAGTCGTTCAAATTGAAACGCCAGTTGATAGCTAGACCCGCAAGGAAATTGTTGAACCGCTCATCTTCTCTCACTTTCTGTAGCCATTTCACTGCAGCCTTGAAGGTGGCCCCGTTATCGGAATACACCAGCTCTGGCGATCCTTGCGATAAATCTCTTGAAGCACGCGATGAAATCTTCCGTCTCTAATGAACTTATCACTTCCAGATGGACAACTCTCGTTAAACTACAGGCAAACAAGATCAGATAGGCTTTTCCTTCTCTTTTTGTGTTGATTCGGTACTTGATTGGGGCGGCAAAGTCCACTCCTAACACTTGAAACGGCTTAGTTCCCTCATTTCGGGTACTTGGTAGGTTTCCTGGAGGAGGTGCTTGGAATGCCTTTGTTTGGAATCTCTTACAGCCGGGACAATTCTTTCTAATTTTCTTAACGAGGCATCGAAGTCGGGGTACCCAGTAACGCTCCCGTACCTTAGCCATAGTTAATCCGACACCGCCATGAAGAGTGGAAAGGTGTGCTTGGTAGACTAACAATGATGTGAAGGGATGCTTGTCTGGAAGGTATATCGGGTACTCTCCGCTTATTCGGCCACGACATTCCAAGATCTCTTGGTCGTTGGGTTGAAGATTCAACTGGATTTGATCAGCTTGGAAGTGGGTGTCTTGTTGTACTGCTTGCTGGACCCACTTAATCCACCATTGCCTCTTCTGTTCGACCTCTTGATTGTCGATTGGACCGCTTTTCCTCTCTCGGGGTTGGCTCCTACAATTCCAAATGAATCGTTGTATAAACGCTCCAATTCTTAAAACTTTAGGCAGGTCGTTGAACTTGTCAAGCAGGGAATCGAAGGCATCTTGCTTAGTGGCAACTGCAGCGAAGACTTCCCTCTTCACCTTAGCCTCAGCTTTGGCTGCTTCTGTGGATTGTAAAGTTGCATCTGGAGGCCATTCGGAAGGATTTCTTAACCATGTAGGACCCTCTCTCCACAGTTGGTTTTTCACGACGTCTCCCACTCTACTCCCCAGGTCAGCAGGATTTTCTTAGGTCGGTACATGATGCCAGGTGACTTGGTCATGTTGTCGAATCTTTTTCACGCGGTTGGCTACAAACTGACGATAGTCGCCTTAGCCCTTAATCCAGTAGACAGCAACTGTTGAATCAAGCCAGCAGTGGACATTACTTGATGATCTTTGAGAACTGCTTTCATGTTAGTCACGAGGTTCACCGCCATATGACCAGCTATTAACTCTAACCGTGGAATGGTTAAGTTACGTTTTGCGATGCGCGATTTGGCACAAACCAGACCCCGTGTTACTTCACGTTCTTGCCGGACCACTGCATAGACTACCGCACTGACTCCACGTGAACTTGCATCTCCAAATGCATGCAGGGTAATCTCCGTGATTGGCAGGTGGTGTGGTGTGAGTGAGCGAGGTATTGTGAAGTTTTCGACCAATGAGTCACTCCAATCTTTCCAACGTTTCAAAAGTATCTCTGGTAGTCTTGCATTCCAGGGTAATTTGGTATCACAAGTGTCACGATACAGTAGTTTGGCAACCAGTGTGGTCGGTGACGCGAGACCCAAAGGGTCGTAGATCTTAGCAAGTTGGGAAAGAAGACTTCTCTTCGTTGTGCCATTTTCTGCGTTGAGGATGACGCTGATGGTATCTCGTCCTCTATTCCAGGGTAGTCCCAGTAATTTCCCGACATTTGGTTCAGCTCCTCCCAGTTGTTCTTTGGCGTACGTCATTTCTTCAGTACCAGGCGATGACTTGTCACTTTCTTCCAGTTCTGTTGCGTTAGAGTGCCACTTATGAATGAAGAATGTCGCGCTTTCAAACACATTTGTAGCGATTACCTTCTTCCTTCTTGTTTCTGCCACTGTAACGCCGCCAGTCATCAGATCGTCGACATAGAGACCATCACGTAGCTCTTGAACAACCTCGGGGACGGGGAATTGGTCTTTCCAGTTATCAAAGTGCTCATTGAGAACTCCTGCGAGAAGGTGATGATGTGAGGCCGAACAGTTCTCTCGTAAACCGGTAGACTTTCATCTCGTTACTGTTTGGCTCTTTCCAATGAAAACGTAGAGTCACTCTCTTCCTCCTTGATTCTGATCTGAAGGAATGCCTTTTTAAGGTCACCGGTTAGAAGAATTGGGTAAAACCTCGATTTCACTTATATGTCCCACAGCCGGTTCTGAAAAGGGGAACCAGGATGTAGACATTCATTCAACGAAGGCTGGTCGTTGTTCTCCCTCGCCGACGCGTCCTAGACAATGCGGGGTTTTGTGCTCTCTGCATTTTTCCGGACAACACTTTCCACTTGGCTCTTCAGGTGCGGTTTCACTTATTCCTTCCTCAAACTGCTCGTGTATTATGCTGTTTTACTTCTCACCCAATGCCGAATCCAACCCAGGGAAGTCTCCTGCCTTTAGGGTCTTTAGGGCTGACACTTTCCCCTTGCCAAACAGATATGAAGTGGTATCTGAGCCAGTCAAATAGTGCATTCCTAGAATCTGCAGGCATTTGGGACCAACAGCCGGTTCTGAAGAGGGGAACCAGGATGTAGACATTCATTCAAAGAAGGGCACAGGTGGCATTGATGTCCCAAACTGTTCCATCCCACCGCTGCATCTGCACGATGGCCTGGATTTTGTTTCGGTACACCCAGTACACGAGTAGTACGAACACATCGGTGTCATCTGAGAGGATGCGGATCACTTGCGTGTCGGATTTGGCAGCCTTGAGGAGGTATGAGATCATCGTAATGTCTGCTTCATCATGGGTGAACATACCATCGCTACGGCTCTCCACCATGACGTCTTCACCAAAGTTGTAAGTACTTAGTACTTTTGACAGTTGCAACTTGTTGTGCTTATTTCTCATGATGGCGTCTCGTCTGGGCAACACACCACTGTGTGTTGATGGTGAGGTCGTAATTGACGGAGCCGAGGCCAGCACGTCGCATGCGTTCATGGTCCTTTGCAGAAATGTCATAGTATTTGTCGAAGACTAAGACCTTCTTACCCGGAAGAGATGATAATCTGGTCTTGATAGACTCCACTATTACCGACGCATCTCATCTGCACGGCCAAATGATGCGGTAGAGTAGTTGGCTCACATCAACGATGGTGACATCAGGTGAAAGTGGTCGCACTCAGGGGACTTGATCTGTATACCTTGTGGGCCCCCAACAATTTGTGACTGGTGGGCTCAAATATTTCGGTAGATGCTTAGCTGGTTGGCCAATAATTTTTAACCACTGCAGCATAAGCTAAGGTCTTAGAGAAACGAACAATTCATTTCATAAAGCCTTTAGTATTTCGAAATTTTTTTCCAATTCAACGTTGCCTATGCAGCACATTTATTTCATAGTATTTTATAATATTAATCCGTGTATTGAAAATAACAAGACTGCATGCATGCAACTATTGTACACGTTAGATTATAAATATTGTATCGTTGTTTTTCTGTTTTTAAACTTTTAGAATGTTGCTAAAAGGTGCTGTCGGAACTTCATTTCAGACACCCAAATTTCAAACATTTTCCGGGGGAGCATGCCGGCAGTTCTAAATTCTTCTTATGATGGCCCCTGAAAGTGGGCCCTAGAGTGTGATTTCCCGGCCTCTATTTCAGAGCCACGCCGCCACTGGTCGCAGTGTCTCCACGCAGAGTTTGTGAGCCAGCGGTGCCTTGCTACATTTTCGCAAGTAGCCATACTCGTCGATGAGAGAGGGAGGTATTGGGCACAGCTCATACTGGAAGATGGGTGCTAGCTCCATTTGTCGCTGCTGTCCGATGGTCAACAGCCTGAGAAAGATAGCCTCCAGGTCAAAGATCATCTTGTCACCCACTTTCACACCTTTCTTTATGTGCTCCATCGTCTTAATAAGGCTTGAAATGGTTGCATGGAATCCAGTGGGAAGAGATGCTCGAAACTCTGAAGCCATTCTTTCGCCTATGCTGACTGATTCTGCAACATTTATCTTGGATTCTGGGGGTGCAAAGCTACCATTTGCGATGTTATAGAGGTGTGGCGATTGATTCTCTAATGGGTGAGACATTTTAGATAGCTCAAGTGAGATCATACGTCGATCATCGGCATCCATCTCTCTTCTCTTCTCTCCTTCCTCCTTGTGACGTGGTCCACTGCTTGTGTCACTTGCATCAACAGGATTAGGATATATGTGCTCCATGGTGTCTGAGAGGTAGGCAGTGATGGGAAACGAATCGGTCCATTCTGCGACCATCTCTGGAGAAATATACCTTTGAGGCCACCCTTGCCGATTCGAATGGCAATTTGTTCACTGAACTGGTCAGAACTTACACCATTCCAGCTACCCTCCTGATGATGGCACACAAAGGCACCTGACATTAGCTCCGCTTTGGCCATGGGTGGCAGCAGGTGACGCATTTCAAGAAGGTGCTGGGTAATGTAGCGGGCGTAGTGGTGGTGGCCAGCAACAAAGAAGTAGGGGAGCATACGCTCGAGTGTGAGTTGCTGCAGCAGAAAATCTCCCTCCCTTTCACTACGAAGCAGTTCATGGACGAGCAAAGTTGGCTTGATGAGGTTATCAACCCAGTGCCTGCCAGTTGGATGTTGCCGACATATCTCAAGATAGTTGCTCAAATCCTGAAAGCTCTTGGGACCAGTGGTGAGGAAGTAGCTCTGAAGAACAGAAGTTGAAACCATCCGGTATGCTCGCATAGCCCGAACCCAAGACTTGCCATTCATTATTCCTGTTAGCCCTCCGAATGCTGAGCTAATGAGAGTCTCGATACCTGACCCACGCATAAGCTTTCCAATGCAACCACAGAAGGACTGCACGGTGTGCATGATCCCAGGCCTAAGAATGACGTTTTTGAAGCGATCAACATCATTCCATTTGATTTGGCAGGCCACCATGTACAGCTGCAAGTCGACGGAAATCGGTGGGCATAGGTCATTCCCATGTCAGCCAATGAGTTCTTGAGGTACTCCAGCGAAGTCAGCACTGTGTCTGGATGAGAGGCTTTGGCGTCGATGAGAGGTCCAAACATGTAGGTACCTCCTGATTGTTGAACCCGCTCCACTCCATCGCGTTCTTCTGTGTGTTGAGCGTGTTTAGCCACTTCATGTCCTTCTCTTGTGTAGTAACCAGGCTCGCCTGTCGTGTACATGCTTCTTGGTAGGAGATGCCAGATTTAACCTGTACAGTAGGGGGTTGAGCTTGGTCTTTCCGGAGTAGTGCTGCAGAGAAAGGCTGCCCGATGAACTGCTGCTGGTCCTAGACTGCGCGGCTTTCTTAGAAAGCCTAGGAATGACGAGACTGCTTTTTCCTGGCTGCGCACGGCCATACTCCAGAATACCTGCAGGATGAGGTTGCTGGAATTCATGTGAGAGGACATGAGTAGTGCGTCGACCATTGGACGTGAATACCTGGAGATCAAGGTTGTCAAACCATGCAAAGATGATGCCGACAGATCTACTTAACCCCATGAACTTGTGAAGAATCTGTGCGTTGTCTCCCAGAAAACGAGCGGCCGATTTTCGGAATCTTAGGACCTCATCGTACGTGGTTGTGAAGCCATGCTCATGAAGGAGCTTGATAAGTTCGGAACTTCCATACTGGTGCTGCAGTTTTACGGCCAGTCCTAATGTTGTTTGATTTCTGGTACCTGTAACGTGACTCTGAACTGACTGGCTCAAGCTCAGCGATTTCTTGGTCACTTCACCACCAGAGACCAAATCCGAAATCAACGTCAACAAAGTGGAGCTGGTCGCCTTGATTGTGTTGGCTTGTGTAAAATCAGGTAAGTCGTAATTGGCGCTGTTATATTTAACTGACCGTGCCTCGTGCTTGATTTGCCTCACTACGGAATCAATGCTTTTCTCATCCGTTTCAAACACCTGGACTACCTTGAGAATTTGAGCAATAAACTCACGGAAACCAACAATGGCAGCACAGCCATCTACCCGAACAACGATAACATCCTTACTCATGCAGTCAGTCAACTTTCTAAACATGTCACGTCGAGTGAGCTTGCCAGCTAGATCAGAGTATAAGCAATGCAGTTCAACACTATTCCAGATTTTAGACCTGTTTCCGTTCATTCAAAGACTTGCTTCAGAACGCTATCATCTACGTTGCCAGTTGGCAATTTGGCATATTTAGGAATTTTCATGAAACTGTTATAGCAGCGTACATGATATTTGCACTCGGAAAAAGGTAAACGGCAGAAACAAAACCAATGTGCAACTTCACCCTTCTAGCTATGACCCTTCATAGATGGTAGTGGATTACGTTCTTTATCAAAACGTTCTTTCGTCATACATTCACGAAAACGGTCCCATCTTTCTGGGTGTCTATCATCTTTATGTAAACATTCACCACCACAGAATATGCAATCACGTCTGTACTCAAACACACCATTGTCAGCTGCCTGAGTATGGGACCTTGTGGTCACCCTAACACCCTCATCTTCAGCCTTTCTTTTTTGCGATTTTTTAACTCTGTCAATTTTTTCTTTTGGTGTATAAGTGCAGTAGCAACCTTTGTGGCAAACTATGCTTGCAGCATTACCACAACCATCGATAATGTCCTGCAGCTTAGCCTTTACGTCCCCATCTCCACGGGCATTGGCGCATGAGATAAGCTTCTTAATCCCTCTCTCGGTCAATTTCGTCTCTTCACCACCTCCGTGACAAACAGGGAGAAAACACCTTGAGCCATCCATAACTGAAGTCACAAAAGAGTGAATGACTATCGCATAGTTGACAACTTGAAGAAACTTCTGCCTGGATGGCTTTTCAAACTGGTTTAAATAACAATGGACTTACCTTATTTCAGTCAACATTTACAGCAACAAGGTAAGCAGAAAAAAGAGAAACTGTTAGAGTTTGTAAGTAAGGAATAAGCAATTCTTACTTTCAGCAACCCTTGAGTGTGTGGTCAGCGGTATCTGCCTCAATCCCATGTAGTACTTCATCTACCCCTTATCTTAAAGTAAGTAAAGATATATTGTATTTTTACTATATTTGGTCCAAAATAATCTTGACCGTGACTTTTGACCCAATTGTTTTTACAGATTTTTTGGGTTCAAATTACTTTGACCTTGACCTTTAGAACATTACCTTAACTCTCACTCACTGAAAAGCTTATTCTGAATCACTCCACGATCATCGACAACTTTAAGATAGACACTAAGATTATTAAAATAGATTTGTTTAAGGCTCGAGCTAAGCCATTTATACTATTTTGGCCGAAAATGACCTTGACCTTGACCTTTGACGCCAAATTTCATCTCAAATTACAAACTTTACATCAGAAATCGATTCCTCGTATCAAAATTATACGAAAAAGAGGTATTAGTTGATTCTAAGCTGATTGGTTAAAACATTATATTTTACCGTTTCGATGGCGGCCATCTTGGATTTGTGCAAATCAGTCATTTTGGATTTATGCAAACTACCAGAGTTCCCCAAAGTTGCTGCTCCGGCAACCAAGCTAATATAGTTCGCAACCTAGTCCCCAGGGCCATTTGTAGGGGCTGGGCCAAGATGGCGGCCAAGAACAAATGGCCCTGGCACAGGCTGAGCTATCACCACATCTGATTGGTCGAGATAACATTGGATGTTTTAGGTGTTCTGATTGGTGGAAACAAGGCGGGCGGCAGGCTATGGCCGCCATCTTGGCCCAGCCCCTACAAATAGCCCTGGGGACGAGGTTGTATAGTTCGATAGCCTCATGTAAGTATAAAACCACAAAAAAACAATACACTTCTCATAACAACAAGGTTGCCTAAGGAAACGTATAATGTGCCAACTGGACTATCACAAAGGCGTCGTTTGTTGACGTCGCTGTTTCGCTGTTTTGAATTTCTACTGATATTGTCGCGTTCTTGTTATATATGGGTTTTCACAGTCCCATCGGGGGTGCCACGTATCCTGAATCTTTTCGCTTATCCAAGATAAATCAGATTTTAAAGGTTTTAAAGGTTTTATTCACAGTCACAGTTTAGTTTAATCACAGGCGGCCCATTCAAGCGACTTGTCTGACTGATATTATATTATTATTAAAATGTATTAAATATGTCATCACAAGCACTATTAAAAATGCATTTAAATATAAAATACCTGGTGTTGTGTTGTTTCCTTTTGTATTTCAGTCTCATATCGAGCAGTATTGCTCGCTTTGACAACACCAGGTATTTTATATTTAAATGCATTTTTAATAGTGCTTGTGATGACATATTTAATACATTTTAATAATAATATAATATAATATCAGTCAGACAAGTCGCTTGAATGGGCCGCTGTGGTTTAATACTCTTGCTCGAAGCACGGCCTCGGCTTAGTGGGATTTATGCAATAAATAATATTAAAACTAGCTGTGTGTTGTTTGGGTGGCTCCAACTCCCCCGGTTCTTAGGGGTTATCTGGTCACGCATGGCACACGTGAAGTGTCACCCTCCAGCGATCAGGAATTGGGCACTGTTGATCAGAGGCACGTGATACGTGCGTGCTTAGAAGGCTGATGCAATATCCGGAACTACTAGTCAGTGTTTCCTGGGCCCCGGGCTCAGCATTGTTGGCACCGTTTCTCGAGGGGTTCTTTGAGTGGTTCTTCGTGATTTTGATGCCTCGTTTTCCCCTAAAGTAATCGACAAGCTTCTGCCTCATTAAACGAGCTAGTATCCTTGATGACAGAGTCCGCTTCCTCGCTATTTCCACAGCCAGTGGTGACGTTATAAACTGTCGAGATTCGTCGTTGGCTTCGTCCCTCACAGCCTCGGGTGTTTTTGCAAACAACAATAGCTGGTGGTCGCCTCACATTCTGTCCAGCCATCCAGGGCTCAACCTCAGCGTCTGGACTACAGTTAGGTCCTCAACCGGCTTCGTCAACACCGTTTTCTTCGCCTCGGGCTTCGTTGTCGATACAAACGGATTTTGGCGCCATTTTGCCGACAGTTCGCCACTCGCTTTTGTCACCAGGCCCCTACGGCCTCTATATACCGCAGTCTCAATCGGTCTCAATGGTTTGAGTTGGTATCAACGCCCATCTCAACTTCCTCGGGAAGGAAGAGTGGCCCCCCTTTTTCAATGGCTTTCTGCTCCTCACCTGCCATGGTTGCGCTTTCCCCCCAAAGTTCCAGGCAACGCTACACCCCCTGATTCCAGGGGCTGGCAACAGCGCTTTCCCCATCATCTGGTCCTGATTCTCTTACTGGAACGATTGCCGTAGATCAATTATCAGGTATGATCGTTCCTTTTTGTTTGGTTCCGGGGGGAGTGCAGCGCTAGCCCTGGCTAAAGGGTGTATCTCCCCTCTGCGCGGCCACTGTCATGGGGCCTGGGTTACAACCTTATTGCTGCTATTTCCGCTAATGCCTTCTGCATTAAACGCTCTCGTGATCTCATGCTTACCAGCTACTTACCTTCTGCAGCTGTTTTTCTACCATGTTTCACGCGCGCGGTTTACGAGCGGTTTGCGTAGTTACACCACGTTGGCACGGCTTCTGGCGCAGTTTTGTCTATCTCTGGCTACTACGTGTGGTCGTACCTGTTCATTAAATTTGGTATTCTTGTTGATTATGTCTCGTCTGTCTGTGGGAAGGGCCTACCCCCTGACCTTTCCCCCTGTTTGTTTCTACGGCTTGCACCCCCCGGCTAGTTCAAGAACTGATCTGGCCACATAGGCTAATGCAGAGGAAATTTATCGACACCGCGTAACTGGTCCCTTCTCCGTACCACCAAAGTTTGACGTCAAAGCCTAGATTCGTCAGACTGCTACCGCCTAGATATGAAGCCAGATAGTCTCAGGAAACGTCGGCAATATAATCTACCAAATACTCGAACTGTTCGTTCTAAGCGTCCTTTTTCTCGGCTTGTGCAATAGCATGAACGCCAAAATCTCAAATTATGACGCTTATACTGTACATTTTATTCCCCAATATTCATGTATAAAAAATTCTGATTGTAAATTTATACTCATTCAGCCTAGTTGACTGCTAGGTAATTTGTTATTAAACTATCTATCTACCTGTATCACAATATTCCAATCCTTGCACCCAGACGACTGTTTTCCATTCGGTATATGGAGTGGAGATACCAAGTTTACGTTGATCTTATCCTCCCATTTGGTTGCGTTCTGTGCCCTTTCAGCAGTTCATTGGATCCTCTCCAACAACTCCCAGGTGACACCACTGGGTCTTCGGAATTTTATCTTGGACCACTCCTCCGTTTGTGGTTGGGTTGGGCACTTGGCATTGCCAGGAGCTCGAATCCTTGATTGACCATCTCCACCACGCGTGTAAAGTTGTCCGCCCGGGTCGGGAATTCCTCCGTCGCATAATTGACCGTCTGGCGCGGTTCACGGTTCTCGCCCAACGCTGACTTTCGTCGGGCCCTCCAATGGTGGTTGGCATTGTTTCACGAGTGGAATACCATTAGTTGCTTTTTCCGCTCAAATTTACTCATACCCGACCTCTCTGTGTTTTCTCCTGCATCCGGCGTGGGGAGTCTTGGTGCTCCCTTTAACTGACACTGGTTCGCATCGCTGTGGTGTTTTCGTTCTGATGCTCCTTCGATTGCATTTTGTGAATGATTCCCTGTAGTCGCCTTTCATAAGTAATGAGTAATGATTTATTTAACGTCGCAAGCACAGGATGTGGTCGCCCAATCATCCGAGCCTAAGACCTAACGTGTTGATTTTACAGAGGAAGGAAAACCGCGGGGCCCTGCAAAAAACCCTCGAAGCACAGCAGAGACCAACTAAACTCTACTCACATGAAATTCAAGTTCGAGAACGGGGTTTTCCCAGACGGTCACCCCATCCAAGTGCTGGCCCCGTGCAACTGGGCTTAACTATTGGTGAGAGGCAGCGCCCTAACAGCACACGCCACCCGTGCTCTCTGGGGCCGTAGCTGGTTTCGGTTTCGGTTACAGGTCATCTCAACACCTCCGCTGATGCTTCTCGTTTTCGTTTTCTCCGCGTGTCAAAGTTTACTTGTCCCTCTTCCTAATTCGATCCTCAGTCTCCGATGTCTGCACTGTCATTGATTCCGGTGGTACCGTCGCTGTCTTATCGTCCGCAAGAGCGTCATCCTTCATACTGGTCTATCCGCGGGTATTCTGTTTGTGCTGTGGCTGCCCTACGGGTCTACCTCGTTCCGGGGCATTTCACCGGGCCCGTTGTTCGTCGTCTTCGGTTCCGTTATCTCCACCCCTCGTCAACCAGTGGCTCCGCTCCATACGGCTGCTGGATTTGGTTCTTCGTCTAGCAGCCACAGTTTTCGAATAGGAGCAGCAACATCAGCAGCCTCGGCCGGAGTTCCGGATCACTTAATAAAGACCCTCAGTCGGTGGTCTAGCAGCGCGTACGAAAAGCTCCAGACGCTCTTATTGCCGTTGCTCGGATCTTGGCTTGATCCGTCAATCAGCTGCTCCCTTTGGAGGAGGTTCGCGTTCCTCGAAACCCTCGCTCCAGCTAGCTGGAGAGGTCGCATTGGAGAGGAGTTTCTCGGTCGCGCAGGAACACCACTATTACCTAACGGAGTAGGATCGCGATTCGTGTGCCAGCACCAGACGGGTCTGCCAGGCCTTGGCGACTCGCTAGCTTGGTGGTGTAATGATTGCCGGCCCGAGATACCCCACCGGGGATTGCGACCCTCCAAATTTAGTACTGTGTGCGTCTATTTACGGACATTGTCCACGCATCCTGGTATCTGGTTATTACACAGCGCTGTTATTAATGGGATTTATGCAATAAATAATATTAAAACTAGCTGTGTGTTGTTTGGGTGGCTCCAACTCCCCCGGTTCTTAGGGGTTATCTGGTCACGCATGGCACACGTGAAGTGTCACCCTCCAGCGATCAGGAATTGGGCACTGTTGATCAGAGGCACGTGATACGTGCGTGCTTAGAAGGCTGATGCAATATCCGGAACTACTAGTCAGTGTTTCCTGGGCCCCGGGCTCAGCATTGTTGGCACCGTTTCTCGAGGGGTTCTTCCCACCCTCCTCCCCACAACGTGCTGTCGAGCGCGTGGTTGGGCAAGCGCCAATCCACCCCCCACTCCCTTTGCACGGGAGTTTTTGTCGTCTCTGCAACTGCCAACGGATGCGCTTCCGTTGTTACTTGGTCAGTAGCTAACCTCTGTTATTCGCGTGGTTGGGCAAGCGCCAATCCACATGCCTCCTGCCCTGGAGTTTGAAGCCTCCGCAACTGCTAACGGATGCGCCTCCGTTAGCTAATGTTTATCACGTCTGTGCGTCTTCTACACCACTCCCACTTTCCTCTCTAATCTTGGAGCCTCTCTATTCCTTCACCAGATGCGCCTCTGGTGTTCAGCAAGGTTCGTTTGCAGAACTTGTTGTTGCTACCGCCGGGAGAGGGCTCTCCCGGCTTGCCAACGGTTGCTCCACCGTTGTTGCTCCGTCTACTTTGTAGAAGGAGTAAGCTGTGAGCACAGACGCCGTGAGTCTTGCTCTCCCTGGCATGCCAGGTGATACATTAATTTGTTAGCTAATTTGTATTGTACGTTGTCGTCCTGTGTCAATTTATGTTGCTTTCATAACCTAACTGATACATTAATTTGTTAGCTAATTTGTATTGTACGTTGTCGTCCTGTGTCAATTTATGTTGCTTTCTTAATGAGTCTTGCTTAGACTTCATTCTTCTTAGCAAGGTTCGTTTGCAGAACCTTTGGTTGCTAGCGCCGGGAGAGGGCTCTCCCGGCTTGCCAATGGTTGCTCCACCGTTGTTGATCCGTCTGTGCGTCCTCTACACCACTCCCACTTTCCTCTCTAATCTTGGAGCCTCTTTATTCCTTCACCAGATGCGCCTCTGGTGTTCAGCAAGGTTCGTTTGCAGAACCTTTTGTTGCTACCGCCGGGAGAGGGCTCTCCCGGCTTGCCAACGGTTGCTCCACCGTTGTTGCTCCGTCTACTCTGTAGAGGGAGTAAGCTGTGAGCACAGACGCCGTGAGTCTTGCTCTCCCTGGCATGCCAGGTGATACATTAATTTGTTAGCTAATTTGTGTTGTACGTTGTCTTCCTGTGTCAATTTATGTTGCTTTCATAACCTAACTGTTCTATCTTAGACAGGATATTACTTGAACTCTCCCGGCCTTGCTGGCCGGGTGATCTGCATTGCATTTGGCGTCAAGTGTTATGCTTCAACTTTGCAGTATGTTGCAGTGTCTGCTGCAGCTGTTTCCTACGCCTTTTCTATAGGTTCAGGTTTGTGCAGTCACATCATGGGTGAGTACTTGTATTATTTACTTTCTTTCTCCACTAGTCTAGTAGTGTGAACCGTAATCCCCTGGTTGAGAGGAGTTTCTCGGTCGCGCAGGAACACCACTATTACCTAACGGAGTAGGATCGCGATTCGTGTGCCAGCACCAGACGGGTCTGCCAGGCCTTGGCGACTCGCTAGCTTGGTGGTGTAATGATTGCCGGCCCGAGATACCCCACCGGGGATTGCGACCCTCCAAATTTAGTACTGTGTGCGTCTATTTACGGACATTGTCCACGCATCCTGGTATCTGGTTATTACACAGCGCTGTTATTAAGACTATAATAACATGTATGCGTGTTATTTCCGGCGGAAATACGTAGTCTGTTTTTAGCTCAATCTCGGACAACTGGGATAATTGATAAAAGTTTGGAAGATGAACTACGAACGATACCAGGAATACAGGAACAATTATCCCAACATTTATTGCTAGAAATGCAAAAGAGTATTGTATATTCGGCAGTAAATGTTGGGCGTGTTCTGAACAGTGATTAGGATGTAAGATTTGAACGTTTAGGACTCAGTTGAACTTCAAATGTGTGTCTTTCTAATTTATGTGGTTACAAGAACTGTTATGAGGCCACAGTGTAATTTATTTCCTTTAATTTCATTAAAGCTACTCCTACTCCTACCACTACTACCACCACTACCACCACTGTTACCACCACTGCTACCACCACTGCTACCACCACTGCTACCACCACTATTACCACCACCACTACCACCACTGCTACCACCACTGCTACCACCACTTACCACCACTGCTACCACAACTGCTACCACCAGCACTACCACTACTACTACTACTACTACTACTACTACTACTACTACTACTACTACTACTACTACTACTACTACTACCACTGCTGCTGCTGCTACTACTGTTATAGCTACTGCTACTACTGCTACTACTACTACTACTACTACTACTACTACTACTACTACTACTACTACTACTACTACTACTACTACTACTACTACTACTATCACTACTACTGCTACTACTACTACTACTACTACTACTACTACTACTACTACTACTACTACTACTACTACTACTACTACTACTACTGCTGCTACTGCTGCTGCTGCTGCTGCTGCTGCTACTACTACTACTACTACTACTACTACTACTACTACTACTACTACTACTACTACTACTACTACTACTACTACTACTACTACTACTACTACTACTACTACTACTACTACTACTACTACTACTACTACTACTACTACTACTACTACTACTACTACTACTACTACTTCTACTACTTCTACTACTGCTGTTGCTGCTGCTACCAGGGGCGGATCTAGGAATTTTGATACCTTAGTCAAAGTTGCTGTGGGCCCATATTTCTAGGGTCCGGCGCCCGCCGGCCCCCCCTCCCCGCGCTCGGAAAATTTTTTTAATTTGGATTTCTGAAATGGCATTTCCTGCATTCTGACAGCACATTTGAGCAAAATTTTAAATGTTTTAAAACATGTTTTTAATGGACATTTTATCATTTTCAAGAAACATTTTATCTAAATTGGACTTTAATTGATATTTTCTTGTTGTCTTAGAAACCTTGTGATAGTTTGCAAGTGTGTAAGGCTAAGTTTTTCCAGGAATGAGGGTGGGGAAATCCAATAAACAGTAGAGAGATATGTGGTCACATTCTAATATAAAAAAGTTGGTTGTTTCGCTCTATGTCAAAGTTCATCAGCATGCCTAGGAAACACCAGTTACATTGTTTCAGTCAGTGAATCCAACATGGACAGCCTGACCAACACACAAGTGAAGGTCTAGCTGAATTTAACATTCTGCATAACCCAGAGCAAGGTGTGACTACCTTCTATGGCTGTTGAGCCCCACCTACCCAGAGCTGTCTGGCTTTCAAATGCCTGATACTTGCCTTTTAAACCTCAACCCAAGCAGACAATGTCTGGTTAGGAGTCAGGAGAAGCTTTTGTTAATGACCATAATGGACATTACATGGACAATAGACATAGAGGAGTTCAACTCTCTACATCATCCCGATCATTCTAACCCCCATCTAATATGCCACTACCCATCCCCCTACTAACCCATGTTACTATGAGCTGTCTGGTTTTCAGGCACCAGCAACCCAAGTTCAATTCCTGTCCAGTGCAATTATCAGATTAAAATTTCATAATAGCCACATGTGAGAAGAATGCTTACTTGATGTATAACGATAATACATGGAAATTTGTAGAAATGTCATGTAGATATTTATTGCTTAGCTTTTGATCTGTTTCCCCAGGCCCAGACCTTATTACTTATATGTTAAAAAGTTATTATTTATAATACCATTATTATATGTTATATACAGTATATAGACAATTAACTGGCTTGTATAAATATGAACTGAGGACGAATGTATTATGTAAAGTACTGTGGAAAGCTAAGGCAATCTGACTCTGCATCATGATTATGACATACTATAGTGAGTATCTAGAATTGAAACACTACCTAAGTAGTGTTTATAGTACTACATGAAGCATTCAATAGCATTGGTTTATACCAGTGTGCTCAACGCAGATTATGCTAATATGGAACGGATATCAACAAAGGTTAGGGAAGTAACTGATGACAACAGACTATTAAACATCGATATTGAATCCATATTGATGAACTACTGTACCTATAAGCTTACCTTAGAGCGACATATGGCTTTAATACTCTAGCTTGTCCGCCTTCATGTCTTGTGGCAAATAGACCGTACGTCTCAGCACCGTCGATGTCTTCCCAATCTTGGGGAAATGCTCTCCGGCCGCCAGTACTCGACAAGCACTGATTCTCACAGACAAATCAACATACATTTGCCGCAAAAGAACATCATCGCTGCTTTTTAAAGCACACAACGCACGATCTAACAAGCTTGTAAAAGCCATGAATCGATCGAACAGAATTAGACTGAACTAAGACTTTGCATACCGCATTTTGCAGGCTTCCAAACATAAGCTTGAAGTCGAGTAGCAATCCTGTTCATGATGCTGCAAATGCTGCAAATGCAGCAAAGTTAGTCAAACCGTCCTGTATCAGCCAATCAAAACCCAAGTGCGTCAAGAAACTTTACTTCCGACGTAATTGCATGCACTTCCGACGTATTTGCATTGTTTTCGACCAATCAGCGCTCGTTATTTCGACGTATTTCGGCCAGTTCGACGTATAAAATTGTACCCATTTGTAAAGATTTACACCTCTATCCCTAGGCCGAGCGTATAAGACTGCTCTAGTGGTCTGGTGCATAGTTAGCTCACGTGCAATCAACACGGGGGAATGAATAGGACCGGACGTAGAGAGATTTATTGCGTTATTGCGCTCGCATTCGCTCCTCGAAATTGGTTTTAAAATAAAATTTTAAAAATTTGGAAAGTAATAAATATTTAGCCATTTTTTATTGAATTAATTAGTCAGCTTTTTAAAATTGAATTAATTAGTCAATTTTATTTACGTTAGTCGCTTGACGTGTTTGACGTACCCTAGATCCGCCCCTGGCTACTATAGTCTTAGACTGCCTCGATATTTCTCAAGCACGTGACACCCGTTCACCCCTCTTACCCACATCGGTGGAATCTGAATGGCACTGCTCGCTCACCAACATAGGCGTACGAGGTGGGGGGTGGGGGGATGGGGCTGGGGGGTGGCAGCTGTCGCCCCCCCCGATAATGGAAGTGTTGCTAAGTCGGGCAAATTTTCAACCTAATCGGGCAAAAAATATAGGAAAAAAGTAAAAAAATAGGATGAAAATAAGGAAAAGGTGTTTTTTTTTTATCAAAAGTCGGGCTATTTCCGTTTCAGTCGGGCAAAATTTTCTCTGCCCCCCCCCCCCCGCCCCCCTATAAATTTGTGCCCGTACGCCTATTCTCACCAATCTACGTGAATTCATCAACTCGAAATCCGGTAAAGTGGTATCTCGGGTGTGATAGCCTTCTCCGCAGGCATCATTATATATATTATATATATAAGAAAGAACGAACGAACGAATGAACGAACGAATGAACGAACGAACGGTTCCAAAAGTCTTACCATGGCAACTTCACAGAGTGCTCAACAACACCGAAGTGAGGGAGCGCACATAGTTCCTTGTACGCTCCTTCACTTCGGTGTTGTTGAGCATTCTGTGAAGTTGCCGTGGGTACCTATTAGCGATAATGCAACGCTCACTACCCTTGTGGAAGTTTGAGCATTCTGGGCCCATGCGCACTTCACGCTATCTGAATGTACTTCACCGATGCTGTCCCACATGCGGTTGTCACCGACGATCGCATGTGTATAAGTAATTGATGAAATTCATTCAGATTGTTCCAAGCACTGATGAGCTGTAGTACAGCGAAACACCGTGTCTGTAGATTGAACTATATATATATACATACATATAAGTAATAGCATAACATATAGGTTGATTAGTGATTAAATGTACCCGAAAGCCGAAGCCCTCTGGACTTTTACTAAACCTCCCGAGGCTTGAGGGACATTTAATCACTAATCAACCAATATGTCATGCTATCACTATTCACACTGCATAAATTAGAGCATCGCATATAAAGGTCAACAAACTATGAATAAATTGTCAGTGTGGTCAAGTACAGCGGTGTAGGCTACATAGCGTGCGATGCAGCCCAGCATTATATTGGAAGGTTTATCGGGATTTCTGATAGTGATGCCGATTTATCGTGAAAAATTGCTTCCCACCAACCCACCCACCCAATTCTGAGCATTTGCACTGTAGCTCTTGTCGTATCACCGAATTTTCTCCCCATATAGCGATGCGATATTGCTGCAGTGTGAAATAGAATACTTTGTAATATTACGGCTACCGAGGAAGAATGAGAGTAAAATTCCCGAGGGCGAAGCCCGAGGGAATGTATCTGGCATAAAACCGACATCCAAACGCGGCCATCTATCGTGTGTGTTAAGGCTGACTATTTTTTACGGTAGCTATCTTTATTTGAAATGCAATAGCCATTTATATATCTATATATCTGTAAATATATTACAAGCGGTTACCATTGACCTAATGCAAATTCACGCACATAACTAATATTAGATAGTTGTCTATAAAAACAACAACAGTGTAAAGACATGCGCATTGATTTAGTATTAGTCCCACATTTTATGTTCCAGGCAAACTGTAATAAATTCTTGAGATAACAAACCAGTAACACAATGAAAGTTTGCCTTTCGTTTAGGGCGCTGCCGGTACAAGCGGGTTCAGCGAACCTACTTCGAGATAGGCAAATTTTGGAAAAACATATTTCACGACATATTTTGGAAAAACCGCGAAAAGACTGGACCGTCGGTTCCTTTGGAGTCACCCTTTTAGCCGAAACTCAAAAGGTCGCGCTGCGAGTTTGACCTTGACACTTCTAATGGTACCAAAGTAAAAATAGGTACGCAGTGCGTACAGCTGATAACTTCAAAATTCCTTGACTGCAAGTAGCACAATATGCACGAAAGACAAAGAGAACTGAAAACAAGAAATACTGCAGCACCAGTACTTAATGTGTTTAATCATAAAACACGAGTGTTGTAAATGTGCTTTATGTAAAATGTTCTCAATATTTACAGTTCACTTTGTTTGGTACTTTGATAGTCCATATTGCACATTCGTGCACAGTATTCGTGTTAATAAAATGTCAGACAAAATAGTAATTGATTAAAACTAATATCATGCACAGATATAAGATATTGTACACACTGCTAACATGACTTCAGTTGATATTTACAACACTCCTGTAAAATGTATCAGATTACATTTGACTTCTTTCATTTTAAAAGGTAAAATTATGTTCTTAGGAGAACACAAAGTAAATTTAAAATATTTTACCAAGTTTTCTATACTATTGATGGAATACAAGTTCTCGATAAACAAGGCATTTCGCACAAGCCTCTTAAATAATTAAGTAAGACTCAAAACTTTTGTATACTCAGAAGTACATCACCAGAAAATGACTCACTATATAATTTGTAACTGATAAATTTTATTATCACTTTTATCAGGTTTGATTACTGTAAGGCGATTCTAGATCTATAAAGCTCCGTAGAGACACCCTATTTGACTCAGTTCAACAGCAATACCTTGAAGTTTCTAATAGTTTCTGATTTGTGCGTGGTCTTCACGCAAAATGACGCCTGACCGGCAGAGTGTTGGTCAGACTTGCAAAAATAATCGCCTGACCGAACTGGTTACTGATCACAATAGCATCGATAAAATATAAACAAGCAGTACTTTTAACATCGTGATAAAAAGCTCTACTGCACCAAACATTCCTTTCCAGCACCGTTTTGAGAAAGCGAAAGTACACCGACTTGCTCGAGGCTTCGACCGCATAAGCAAAACAATACGGCGACTTTTCGGCAAACATTCGGCGCTTTCCGTGTTTTGTTCGTCTGTAGTCTGTAGGTGCGTGCTACCGCGCATGCGCAGTAGACACAATTATCGAAAAATTAGGTATTGGCAAGAGGTGTTTTCAAAATGACTAAAAAAATTACAATATTTATTTAGCAGATTTAGATTTTTCTTAAACGTGCGCAATATAAAAATAGTTGGTCTAAGTTTGTATAAAATTTTACTTCGATTGAATGTATTTTAAAGCGGTGCTATTTTAAAGCGGTGCTTTTTTCTCGCGCCTTTTTTCGAGCCTTTCCCCGTTCACAGGTCTCTACATGAATAGCCGCCGTCCAGAATCGTGGACGTGTCAAATCAGTTTTGAAAACAGGTTCGGTACAACCATAGTTATTCTAAACATGGTTTGGAAACCCGGCAAACTTCAAAGCGGTCAACAATCAAGCTACGATTCATGTTGAAAGGTACACGAAGGTGCACAAATCCTTTGTTTTAGGTTTATTAATATTTAAACAGTACGGTTGAGCGATTCAACCCAAACGTTGCTATTGGATGATTGCTTCATTATACAGAAAACACAATATGTTCAGTAACCGTGAAAGTGCACACATTTCCATAAACCTGAACAAAAACATAAAACAATGACTTTTGTTGAGCTTCCAAACCATGTTTCTATTAACTATGGTACAACACATGTTCTGGTTGACTACCGGTGTGCGGCCTCCGATCGCAAAGCACTATGGTAGCCAATTTTGGCTTGTTTGTCGCGAATATGGCGAACCAACTGGTTTAAAGCGCTAAGTTTATGCTTTGGTGAAACAATTACTTATCATTTGTCAACAACTTTGAAGTAATATGACAGATCGAATATTTTGTGCTTCTTTCTTAAAGTGCAGTCGAGTCCGTTCTGCGCATGATCCGAATCTTTGTTTGTGAGGACCCTCAAACATGACATTCGTAGATAATTACATGAAGTACTCAGCTCACTGTAAACCGTTAGGAACAACATGGCAGAAAACCAAGCAATTCGGCGAGGATATCTCTTCGGATTTCTTCTATTTCTTCTGAAAATGTTTTGTTTTGGGTACAAGTAATAAAGAGGAAGCAAGAAAAGCTTACAATCTTGAATAAGGTATCAGTATATTTTTTTCTAAATGGAGATGTAAACATTAGTTTCGTACATGCGCAGAACGGACTGGAGGGCACCTTTAACAAATTCAAGCTGCGTTTATAAACATAAAGATCTGTTCCTTTCCTATTTATCAACCGCCAAGCGCGTTTTCATTATTAGTTTATGAACCAGTTTATGAACACAAAATTCACATTTTGACTTCCCCCAATTTTAAAACAAATAAGCTTTTGACTAACTTCCTTCAACCGCAAATCGGATGTGGTTTTTTTTTTTTTCTTTTTTTTTCTTTCTTTGTAGTTTGTTTTTGTTGATTATTGGGGTTGTTAAATAACAAATGCAGCAGAAGTTTGACTATGGGCGCCGAAACTGAAAGGGTGCATACGGACAACCAAAAATTAATGTGCTTTAGTTGGAGTTGTCAGAAACAAGACATAAGCATTCCCGGACGTTATACTTGTCCAATATCTTGTAAAATACACTTTGGTAGAATTCACTCGACGGTTGCCAAACGCATATGAACCGACTTACTAAAATAGCCCGCCATGCTTTGCGATCAGAGAGTGTAACAATTAGCGTTCCTGAATGCAACCATATGTTTTTATGTCTCTACTCTTTATTAAAGTAACGCCGGTACTTGGGAAGTTGCAAGACGGCTCACAGACCTCGGATATCGCCTCGTATTGTTCACACATATTTCATGAGTTTTGAACTTCGTTGTCAAGGACTCAAGGTAACTTCGCACATGCCGCCATGCACGACTGGAAAAGTGTCGGATGTTGGAAGACGTCTCTTTTTTGTGGAAATCTGCCAGCAGGGAATTCGCACACGTCAGTTGCTATGGCAACACAGACATGACAACGTCCCTTCATGGCCTATTATCTCGTGTATTTGAAAAAGAAGCATGGTAACCCCCAATTTTTTTTCTTGTAGACTTTTTCTTCAAGCAAAACAATCAATAGAAAGATTATAGCCTGCTTCAAGGCCAATACCATATGACGAGCCGTTTGCACTTCGTTATGCGCGTACACGCACGTCAATTTTCTTTTTTTTAACCTTGTGGTTTAAATATCCTATACAGGGTGAATAAAAAAAAACTGATGCCTTTCATATTCAAATTAGCCGCATAGCGGCTGTAATTTGACAGAAGTTCCCTAAATATCTCATGGGTATACGAAGCATATCAAATAAGTGAACCCTAAATATCTCATGGGTATACGAAGCATATCAAATAAGGTTCACTTATTTGATATTCACTTATTTGATATGCTTCGTATACCCATGAGATATTTAGGGTTCACTTATTTGATATGCTTCGTATACCCATGAGATATTTAGGGAACTTCTGTCAAATTACAGCCGCTATGCGGCTAATTTGAATATGAAAGGCATCAGTTTTTTTTGATTCACCCTGTATATCAATAACAGGAAATTAAAAAGCCCCTCCCTTGTGCATGCATGATGACGCACATATGCATATCGTATTACTTTTCCCTCATGATATATGTAGCAGGTCATTCGCACAAATATCGCATTTAGGTTTTCGACGGATATTGTTACAAATCAGGTCCTTCGATTAGCCGCAAGCAAGCTATTCTGGAAACAAAGTAAGTAACTATGCCCTAATTGCTTCAGGAAATCGATCAGTAAACTCAGAATAGTTTTTATCTTATTAGTAAACATTTTTTTTACGGGGATATGTCCACTTTATGTGGTGGCCCTGGCCTATGCATATAGTTCTTCATCTTACGTTGTTTCAAGAGATACCCCAAGTGTTTTGGTTACCTTAGTTGAGATAAGAAACTTGATCAAGTCTATCATAGACTTTACCTGAACGGATCATTAGATAAAGCCAGGTGGTGGTGACTTTTTCTCATTGAATTCCGAACGTCATGTGTCGAGTTGAATAGTCTGGAGTTATTTCGTTAACTTGCATGCGGAGTAGAATACATAACACATAAAAATTGGATACCAGCTGGGAAGAGTTTTTCTTAAAAGATTCTTCTGGGGGGTTATATATGCGGCGTATATATGCTAACGTTTATGTAACCTGCCCCGCAGATGTCTAAACCGCTTGGCCTTCACTAATTGTTTCTTTCTACAGCCAAAGGATTTATTCCTTTGCCTTGTTCAGTTTTGACAGTCTTTGTCCATTCTTTTCCAGGCTTAGACTGGCCTAAGTGCCATTGTGCCAATTGCACATGCGCCCCCTTTAGAATACCTCAACTGCGCCCCATGAACTATATTTGCTAAACTGAGATACAAAATAATATGGCTGCCATTACATGTAGTTTGTGACTGAATAATATTCTGCTTTCTTAAATTCATGTTGTGTGTGGTAGCGAGGGGTAGACAAGAGAGCTGCTGTTCCGTAAGATATATTTTATTCCAGCAAATGGTAAGCCTGTAGGCCACTTTCGTGTCGTTCTTATATAAAGTTTCTGTGAGTTAATCATACATGGGAGAACAATGACAACAACAATCACCAATTTTGAAATATTTCTATTTACAGAGGCTTGTGGGCAAATTTGTCTGTGATGCACCTTAGTAGGTCAATGTCATTATTTATTAATTTCTTTTTTTAACTGCGCCCTTCTCCCTGGTGGCAGCGCCCCTAATACGAAGCCAGTCCGACTCTGTTCTTTTCTTGCTTATTTTGTCAAGTTAATGAGTCCGCGCATGCAGTCCGCGCAATTTCAAGAAACGCACTCAATCAGCTTGATACTTGACTGGCTTGGATTCTCTACAAAATTTAGTAGAATGAAACATGTCTAGCTAAGTTACTTCCTTTCACCATTCAGAAACTTATACAAACCACTCAATAATAAACTCATCAATAATTTGATTCTTGCGCGGCCATGTTCTCATTCCATGTACAGTGAAACTCCAGTATAACGAACCTCCGTTGTAACGAACAAATTTTCCAGTACCGTGGCTGTTCGTTATAAATACGGTTCAGTACAACAAGCAACGACGTGCAGATACTTTTTTGTTATAGATTCATTGACCATGAAAATCATCGTCGTTGTCGCTGTAATTATGTCAGCTCTTATGACATATGTACAAGGACTAAACGGTAAGTTAATAAGCCATTTGTGGTCAGAATAATGTCTGCATGACTGGCATTAGTGATTGTCAGCCAAGAGTGGTGGACTAAGGGCGGTGAATAGGGGGTTATAGCCTCCCAATATTTCTGACGAGGGGGATAAGCCCCCCAATTTCGATGGGGCTAAAATGGCCTAAAATATGCTGGGGGTCAAAATACACACATCTTAGTTCTTATCTTTCTATTTAATCACTGTTGACCGCCACTGTCCGGATAGCGCGCCATTACAGGAAAATTAACCCAGTGTAATTTCTGCACCGATTTTTATGAAAGTTTGCAGAAGGGTTGGCCATAGACCAATGACCAATCCATTAAATTGTGGTTGAATTTAGTCAAAATGTGGATGCGAAATTAATAAAAATCTGACTGCAAGATTCTCCGTGTAGAAGAAATGCTTGATTGCGCGCATTATCCTTATTTTATGCAAATATTTTTTCATAATTTTAGTACGAGTGCAATCAAGCATTTTATTTATACATGCATGTGTTGGTCTCGTGAGCTAGCCTGGTTAGCGGGATGGCTCGTTTTCTTTTTAAACCTCTCTAATAACCCGCTGGCGGAGGTATATGCAGTCCCTGACTGCCCTCTAGTTACAAATGTTACATAAAGAGCTAGCTAGCTATAGATAGCGTATAGCTGCACCTAAGTAACTTGGCCGGAATGTTGTTTAATCCTGTAGCTTTGTCTAGTTTCAATACACCAATTCCTATTTGAACAATTGTTAGTAAATCCATGAAAATACAATGTATTTTGAAAACAAATGTCTAAATTTAGGATTTTTGATCATATATGAGCAGTTCCCATTGTGTATGTCCTGAAAACATTTGGTTTTACATAAACGTACTGTTCTTTTGTAAGTTGTTCCAAATTAACTATGTTTTCAAGGATGGCCATTTTTTTTGTCCACCCCCTGTGTATATATATATATATATATATATATATAGTAAATGTAAGGTATATATGGTCTCATTCCAGGTCCACCATGTGTTGACACAAAGGTGTATTGCATAAAAGGATTATGTTCATCTTCATGGTACACAGGCTGTGATAAGACCTGTGGAAAATGCCCTGGTAAAACTACTCCCAGTACGTAATAATGTATACTTCTTATTTATATATTCCCCCGTAAAGACCTCACTTGGTTATTAGGTAGTTTTAGCATTATTTATTAATATATTATAACCATTATGTAATAACAAAAATAATTTCTGTGCTAGCTATATGATATGCTATACAGCTCAATCAGTTAAGGTTGTCCTTGGCCCAAACCAAAAGGCTAAAGCCAAAAGGTCAAAGCCAAGCGCGAAAAGTACGATGGGAATTACTATATTTAATTAGCGAAGCACACATTTACTATATATATTTATAGGCCAAAATCATACAAATAAACCAAACTTGCCTCTCTAGGGGATTATTAACGAGCATTTTCGCGCTTGGTTTTGACCATTTGGCTTTAGCCTTTTGGCTTTGGCCAAGGACAACCTTAATTGGTTGAGCTGTATAGCATTTTTAGCCTTTTGCTTTAGACTTTCTTAAATCAGATGTTGAAGTTACACGTACAGCAGATTCAATACACCAATTCCTATTAAAAATTGTTAGTAAATCCATGAAAATACAATGTATTTTGAAAACAAATGTCTAAATTTAGGATTTTTGATCATATATGAGCAGTTCTCATTATGTATGTCCTGAAAACATTTGGTTTTACATAAACGTACTGTTCTTTTGTAAGTTGTTCCAAATTAACTATGCGGTTTTCAAGGATGGCCATTTTTTTTTGTCCACCCCCTGTATATATATATATAGTTAATGTAAGGTCTATATGGTCTCATTTCCAGGTCCACCATGTGTTGACACAAAGGTGTATTGCATAAAAGGATTATGTTCATCTTCATGGTACACAGGCTGTGACAAGACCTGTGGAAAATGCCCTGGTAAAACTACTCCCAGTACGTAATAATGTATACTTCTTATTTATATATTCCCCCGTAAAGACCTCACTTGGTTATTAGGTAGTTTTAGCATTATTTATTAATATATTATAACCATTATGTAATAACAAAAAAAATTTCTATGCTAGCTATATGATATGCTATACAGCTCAATCAGTTAAGGTTGTCCTTGACCAAAACCAAAAGGCTAAAGCCAAAAGGTCAAAGCCAAGCGCGAAAAGTACGATGGGAATTACTATATTTAATTAGCGAAGCACACATTTACTATATATATTTATAGGCCAAAATCATACAAATAAACCAAACTTGCCTCTCTGGAGATTATTAACGAGCATTTTCGCGCTTGGTTTTGACCTTTTGGCTTTGGCCAAGGACAACCTTAATTGATTGAGCTGTATAGCATTTTTAGCCTTTTGCTTTAGACTTTCTTAAATCAGATGTTGAAGTTACACGTACAGCAGATTCAATACACCAATTCCTATTAAAAATTGTTAGTAAATCCATGAAAATACAATGTATTCTGAAAACAAATGTCTAAATTTAGGATTTTTGATCATATATGAGCAGTTCTCATTATGTATGTCCTGAAAACATTTGGTTTTACATAAACGTACTGTTCTTTTGTAAGTTGTTCCAAACTAACTATGCGGTTTTCAAGGATGGCCATTTTTTTTTGTCCACCCCCTGTATATATATATATATAGTTAATGTAAGGTCTATATGGTCTCATTTCCAGGTCCACCATGTGTTGACACAAAGGTGTATTGCATAAAAGGATTATGTTCATCTTCATGGTACACAGGCTGTGACAAGACCTGTGGAAAATGCCCTGGTAAAACTACTCCCAGTACGTAATAATGTATACTTCTTATTTATATATTCCCCCGTAAAGACCTCACTTGGTTATTAGGTAGTTTTAGCATTATTTATTAATATATTATAACCATTATGTAATAACAAAACAAATTTCTATGCTAGCTATATGATATGCTATACAGCTCAATCAGTTAAGGTTGTCCTTGACCAAAACCAAAAGGCTAAAGCCAAAAGGTCAAAGCCAAGCGCGAAAAGTACGATGGGAATTACTATATTTAATTAGCGAAGCACACATTTACTATATATATTTATAGGCCAAAATCATACAAATAAACCAAACTTGCCTCTCTGGAGATTATTAACGAGCATTTTCGCGCTTGGTTTTGACCTTTTGGCTTTAGCCTTTTGGCTTTGGCCAAGGACAACCTTAATTGATTGAGCTGTATAGCATTTTTAGCCTTTTGCTTTAGACTTTCTTAAATCAGATGTTGAAGTTACACGTACAGCAGATCAATACACCAATTCCTATTAAAAATTGTTAGTAAATCCATGAAAATACAATGTATTTTGAAAACAAATGTCTAAATTTTGGATTTTTGATCATATATGAGCAGTTCTCATTATGTATGTCCTGAAAACATTTGGTTTTACATAAACGTACTGTTCTTTTGTAAGTTGTTCCAAATTAACTATGCGGTTTTCAAGGATGGCCATTTTTTGTATCCACCCCCTGTATATATATATATATATATATATATATATAGTTAATATAGGGTCTATATGGTCTCATTTCCAGGTCCACCATGTGTTGACACAAAGGTGTATTGCATAAAAGGATTATGTTCATCTTCATGGTACACAGGCTGTGACAAGACCTGTGGAAAATGCCCTGGTAAAACTACTCCCAGTACGTAATAATGTATACTTCTTATTTATATATTCCCCCGTAAAGACCTCACTTGGTTATTAGGTAGTTTTAGCATTATTTATTAATATATTATAACCATTATGTAATAACAAAAAAATTTTTTATGCTAGCTATATGATATGCTATACAGCTCAATCAGTTAAGGTTGTCCTTGACCAAAACCAAAAGGCTAAAGCCAAAAGGTCAAAGCCAAGCGCGAAAAGTACGATGGGAATTACTATATTTAATTAGCGAAGCACACATTTACTATATATATTTATAGGCCAAAATCATACAAATAAACCAAACTTGCCTTTCTGGGGATTATTAACGAGCATTTTCGCGCTTGGTTTTGACCTTTTGGCTTTAGCCTTTTGGCTTTGGCCAAGGACAACCTTAATTGATTGAGCTGTATAGCATTTTTAGCCTTTTGCTTTAGACTTTCTTAAATCAGAAGTTGAAGTTACACGTACAGCAGATCAATACACCAATTCCTATTAAAAATTGTTAGTAAATCCATGAAAATACAATGTATTTTGAAAACAAATGTCTAAATTTTGGATTTTTGATCATATATGAGCAGTTCTCATTATGTATGTCCTGAAAACATTTGGTTTTACATAAACGTACTGTTCTTTTGTAAGTTGTTCCAAATTAACTATGCGGTTTTCAAGGATGGCCATTTTTTTGTATCCACCCCCTGTATATATATATATATATAGTTAATATAGGGTCTATATGGTCTCATTTCCAGGTCCACCATGTGTTGACACAAAGGTGTATTGCATAAAAGGATTATGTTCATCTTCATGGTACACAGGCTGTGACAAGACCTGTGGAAAATGCCCTGGTAAAACTACTCCCAGTACGTAATAATGTATACTTCTTATTTATATATTCCCCCGTAAAGACCTCACTTGGTTATTAGGTAGTTTTAGCATTATTTATTAATATATTATAACCATTATGTAATAACAAAAAAAAATTCTATGCTAGCTATATGATATGCTATACAGCTCAATCAGTTAAGGTTGTCCTTGGCCAAAACCAAAAGGCTAAAGCCAAAAGGTCAAAGCTAAGCGCGAAAAGTACGATGGGAATTACTATATTTAAATAGCGAAGCACACATTTACTATATTTATAGGCCAAAATCATATAAATAAACCAAACTTGCCTCTCTGGGGATTATTAACGAGCATTTTCGCGCTTGGTTTTGACCTTTTGGCTTTGGCCAGGACAACCTTAATTGATTTAGCTGTATATGCTTATGGCGATACATACATACATACACACATACATACATACATACATACATACATACATACATACATACAGGTCGACCGCAGTCGGAGGAGCCGAAGGCCCCTCTTTCGTTTAGCTGCTACCCTAAGGCAGGGGTGGGCGCCACTCCTATCCCAGATGGTGTTGATTTTGCGGAGGGAGGAAAACCGGAGAACCCGGTGAAAAACCCTCGGAGCACAGGAGAGACCAACTAAACTCTACTCACATGGTCCAAGCTCGAGAACGGGGCTGTTCCCAAAGGTCACCCATCCAAGTACTAACCCCGTCCAACCGGGCTTAACTATTGGTGAGAGACAGCGCCCTAACAGCACACGCCACAAAAGCAACTCAGCTGACGTGATCTAACGTGACCATGTGTCTGCAAATATTCAGATAATTCAATTTTAGAAATATATTTCCTAAAATTTAATTTTAACTACATTTTATGAAAATACACGCAGGACATGAAACTCATCAGGGCACCGCCGCAATATAATGTGGCATCATAAGAATGTGGTGCACAATATATCTAGTACAATAGCCATTGGAAACTATTTGAGCTATTTAAGTTTTATGGTACATATATATTAGATCATTTACAATCAAAATGTTTTATTTTATTATATTATAGCATGAGAATTAAACCACAGAGTTATATAGTTCCTCCAACTTTAATTAAGTGCAAACCAAGAATTGATAATTGCGAATATTTTATATTTACTAAAACTTATAGACGCAAAAAAGAAAACTAATGGACGTAGAATTTTATATAAAATTGTCATATAGTAATATGCAATTGAATGAATCAAAGCAAAAGCAACCAACAATGGAACGTTTTTTAAGCTGTTCACATAATCGATTCACGTGTTTTAAAAAGTCTAAATATTCTCGTGCTGCGTGCTCGAATGTTTAAACTTGATAAAACACTGCTGTTTGTGTTTTAAGCATTACATAATATTGCCCATATAAAGGTTTGTATCACTGATATTTCACCTTTCGGTGAAATACTTTCACCCCAGTTTTGCTAGACACAAAACATATTTTACATTTTTGAAATATATTTCTTATTTCTAGTACTTTTTTTCTTTGGTATAATCGTAACTCATGCTTAAGTTTTCCTATTTACTTTATCTTTTTATATAGAAAATAAACTTTAAAGTTTTGGTATACACGTGGAAAATGGTCGAACAAAACAACGAATGATTGAAACAATTGATTAAATGTTAAAAATATACAACTATTTTCAATTTCAATTTAATAAATCCATCTGTATTTGATAATTTGTGGTATATTTCGTGTTTTATGTAGATGCACTAATTACATTTTGTGAATGTTTTATGAATGTTCATCATCACTCATTTCGATCAGTTGTTTTCGGATACCGAGAACAGAGGAACCAATCTCACCATCTGTTTATATGAGACAGACTGATAAACGTTTCTCCATATAAACACTTTTCTCTGGATAACACGGCATATACCGGGACGATTTTTCTATTCCCTGCTTTCCCATTCCCGCAATGCTTTGCATTTTGGGGGTAACAACCCACAACAACCTCAAAATGGCGGTCAAAAACGGGGAAAAAAGAGCCTTAACGCCCAAAACGCTAAGCATTATGGGCTATGGGAAAGTAGAGAATATTCGTTTCTTTATGTCACTTTCATTGACGATAATCAGCTCAAATAGTAACTCGCTTTCGTACGCAGAACGTGAAGCCGACCGGGTAAATCGCCTCTATATAAACAGGCCTACAAAAATTCTAACCCCAGCCAGTCACTTCAGACACTAACGAGCATGCATGGGAACGAATCCGTAACTGTCAAATTGGTCACTTATAGCCGATCAGAATACCTGATCATGTATACTACGTATGTTTTATAATTATTAAACCCAAATTAAAATCAATGCTTATATGGATTTGTTTTGTAAACTTTACGGTGATCACTGTGGACTATAATTTACAATCTGATTAGCATGGTACTACTTCTTAGCTATAGAGCGTTTTCACTCATGTGATCGGTGGCCCCATGGGGCGGGGTGGTGAAACAATACGAAATATTTGAATAAGAAAGAGCTAATTCCCATACCGTACACCAATATGGCCGCCGCGACGTCAGATGAAAACGCTCTATACCAGGGGCGGATTTAGAATTTTAAAAACGTCAGTCAAAGTTGTGGTCCACGGTTCTAGGCGGGTCCGGAAAAGTTTTGAAATTGGGGTCTCTAAAACGGCATTTCCCACGACTTGACAGCACATTTGAGCAAAATTTTGAAACTTTTAAAACATATTTTTAATGGCACATTTTATTATGTTTACAAAACATTTGTCCAAATTGGATGTTCAGCATTTATATTTTTACAAAGCTAACTAAAATATTAGCCGAACGAGAAAGGCGCAAACACCCATGCATGCCTTCCAAAATTAACTAATTATTCATTGTCTCAAAGACCTTGTAGCGTGTAATTTTCTCTAATTTAATAAATTATATGTTATCTACCGACTAACCTGGGGTCATATTTCACGAACGCGCCGTTAAAATATATCTTATCAGAGCAAGATAGCGAGACTAACCATAATTTGAATTCAAAATCATGAAAAGAAAGATCCAATTTAACGTTGAACTAAACCTTGACTTAAGGATCAATTGATCCTTTCAAATTCATATATAAGAGCTCCTGGCAAGCGTGAAATATGCTAATGCCGCCTTGCTGAATAAATATATGTCTGAACTCTGAACTCAGACTTCACTAGGACGCAAAATGATAAATAATACGATATTGAGACTGGACAAAAACACATATATTCGACACTAGATTGTTTGTATATTTGAAATGAAACTAAGACGACCTTAACTTACCAGTCTTACCTTACAGCAGTAGGGGAATAAATGACTCCGCGCTGCGCCAAAATTCAGACGCTTTCAATCGCGTCTATTAAAATGTTCCTCGCTTGAAATAAATCGATGACTGTGTAATCTAGATAACAAATCATCGTAGATTGTTCACAGCATTTCTTCATCGTTGCTGTTAAAAGCAGCTAAAACCCGTTCGAAAACGCTTATACAGAACTCGTATGACTGAAACCACGAACACAGTGAGAAGCCTTCAGGTTTCAATGAATAAATTACTCGGTATCTCAGCTGACTCAGCAATCCATGGTTGCCATGGTGCAGATCGGTCAAAAAGCCCAAAATCAATGCGACAGCCAATCAGGTTTGAGGCAAATCGGTCAAAAAAGTGGTTGCCGTGGTGCAGATCGGTCAAATTGGTCAAACACCAATCAGATCTCTCCGCAAACCGGTCAAAACTCTCAAAGCGAACGCTGACCACCGGTCATCCCTGCCCGGTGTTTGCTGACTCGCAAATTACGATAAAAGCGAATTTGAAACCTAATCAGATTTTCTAGAAGACTGTTTAAAATATTGTGTGATTGTGCAATTATTCTGGTGATTTTTTACGTCAGTCGCGTGACCGGTTTGATGTATGCTAAATCCGCCCCTGCTATACATATACAATAAGAGTGAATAAGGCCCGTTCCAAACGCCGCTCTTCTCATGCGCCGAACCTAATGCAAATCAGCATAAACAAAGGATTTAGGTCATTATCATTAGGTTCGGCACATAAGAAGAGCGGCGTTTGGAACAGGCCTAAGTCAATGACTTGTTCACATCGCTGGTATTTCTATTGGTTGCAACCTCGGTGTATATTGGTTGCTGCCATAATACAGTGTGTATCAAAAAAATTCGAACCCTTAGAAAATGAATTAGCATTTTTTTCAAACAACCTATTGTAGTAGTTTGAAAGCCCTAAGCACTTCGCTGAACTCACAGATGCGTAAAACACACGGTCTTATACACCTTGGAAATTAAGATAACTTGAAGTGTATGCATGGTGAAAGTATTTAAAAGCTTTTTCGCTTCGTTTAACTTATGTGCTGATTAATTTATAGCGCAGCGCTTTTAGGGCTTTCAAACTACTACAATAGGTTGTTTGAAAAGAATGCTAATTAATTTTCTAAGGGTTCGAATTTTTTTGATACACGCTGTATATTAGAGGACAGATAGACTCTTAATTTCAACTTAGCTTTTGCATCAAAAGAATTAAAAAAGCTGAAAATGACGTCAATGGTGAAAAATGACGTACTCTGCACTTATTAAAAGGGTCTATAATTAAATCATAATTTATTATTAACACAATATCATGCATGTATAACATGTTTGAGAAAGTTGCTCGTCTAGGTTAGAGTAGTCTTGAGAAAGACTGTTTGTGGTGGTAGTGACTGCCGTTTCGACGGCCTCAGCGGCGGTCATCTTCAGAGTCAAGTGAAAGGTTTTGGTCAAGTTCGGCTATATTTATCAGTCTCCAGTTCATTATGTCAGAATTGTGGTATGCGTGGAATGTCAGGGTAGGTGGGTGTTGTTTGTGGGTGGTGCTGTCGGTATTTGTTGGCGGTGTTGGCGGGGGAAGGGAAAAAAAAAATAAATAACATTCCACGTATACCACAATCGTGACATAATGAACCGGAGACATAAAGACAGGCGAACTTGACCAAAGCCTTTCACTTGACTTTGAAGATGACCACCGCTGAGGCCGTTGAAACGTCATTCAACAGTCTTTCTCAAGACTACACTCTAAAACAGCCACATCTTAAAACAGTCTTTCTCAAGACTACTCTAACCTAGACGAGCAACTTTCTCAAACCATTTACTTTATCATGTATGCTATAAAGACCTTATTCATAAATGCCCAACGATTTAAAATCCTTTTATGTGCATATAAATTAGTCCCTAAAAGAATATTAATTCCGCGGTCATTTATGAATATGGTCTATACAAGCGTTCTTATGCATGGTTCAATTCTTGCTGTGACCCCCCCCCGGGACACCCCGGGGATTTCAACATTTCAAATATTTCCAGAGGAGGCCGGACAAGTGTCATGTGATTGTCACGTGATTTTGTCGCCCAATGAAATGGCTTCATTTTCTCATCGTTTGATCGGCTGAAATTTTTGCATTGGACTTAATACCGAATATTACGCTATTGTCATTAATTTTTTTCTTTAAAAAAGCAGCGATATCGTTTGATATATCGTTGGACTATCCATATCTGCAGGATTTTGCAAGGTAATGTATTTTTTCTACTTTGTTTTGATCGTTTATTTAGGTCGTGTCGCGCTAAGCGAAGACCCTACTTCCGGTTTGTCAACAATCTTCAAAGCAAAAAATCTCGAATTCCAACGGTTCGAATTCCCTAATTTTAGCGTAATACGTTGAAGAAATGTCTAATCTTTGATTCTATCCGGACGACCACCGAGGACCTCTCAACCGTTTTCGAGATATTCACCGTTGAACCGACCATGGTATTTCTGCTTTTGCTAAGATGGCGCCTAATAAATTTAAGATAGCCTCTCGCCACTGAAGCTTGCTTTTTCTCAAGAATTTTGGAAATTTCCTAATATTTCGAGCTTTATTCTTTAGAGTAAGTGTAGAATGAGTGGTGGACAATTATTAAAGAGTAAAATTTGGTATTTGTCTGTTTTTTAATATGCTCCAAAACGCTTGACCTCGCAGTCAGTCGCTGTATAAAAACACCATTCTGGAAAAATTGTATGCGTATCAGGCCTACATACATTCTGTAAATATTATTACAGAATGTACTGAACTTTGTTAAAGATCTGCTATATATGTATACAGGCCTGATATGTATGGATATTTTTTATATATTAAATAACATTGTGTTCCATGACAGCAGTATGATTATTAAAATTGATGTGTGGATTATTTGTAGTTTATTGTTGCTCATTGTTATAATGAGTAATATATTGTAGTTGTAGTATTTTTTATTTTTTGCTAATTTGTTATAATTTGTTGTTGTTCGTATTGTTTTTCAGTATACAAATATTTATTATCCCTTTTGCCCCAGTTGTCCATTTCAACTGAGTTTATAGTGATGTAGGAAGCAAGCTGATGGGGGGGGAGTACACTTTCAAAAGTACCTTGTTTACTTTCAGGGCAGAACTTCAAAACGACCCTTGAGGCTCACGTCTTCTGATAAAGGGATTTTTTGTTGCAAAAGGGGGACTTTAACCAAGTGTGTTGGGGGGGGGGGGGGGGGGCGCATGTGCCCTTGATTTGTACACCCATGAAGTGAATACTGTACAATAGTTAGGCATTGGCTGTACAGTCAACTTTTAAGACATGAAAGGGTTAATAATTCCATCGCACTTCCTATTTTTTTACAGGAAGTGAAGAGATACAGTACAGATGTCAGTGTTGGAATAACTTACTTTGGCAGTGTTCAGACTGAGTTGCACGTGCCCAGTGCCCGGGCACAAGCACCAATCTGAACAGGATTTTTATGATGATAAATAAAATTGATGGACTCTCTTTTGCCAAATGACATTCAAATATGTAGTTTGAAGTTTTGCATGTTGTCAGTTGTATAATTACATAACAATGCATAAATGTCGACATAACTAATAAACTTTTAACACAGAGGTATTATCTCACATAGTATTATACAATTCAAATGCTGCATCTCAAAGCCTAATTAAATGCCTGGATATTATTCATCCCTTTGCCTTTGAGTGCTACTGCATGTATTTAACAGTTATACCATGAGCTCGAGTCGTATATGAGCTCATAGCCAACGAGGCGCTTCGCCGAGTTGGCTATTAGTTCGTATACGACGAGAGCGAATGGTATAACTGTTTTATTATATAGCCAAGCACTGTACAAGAGACAAAATTACATGCAGCGAAATGTTTCAAACGACAAACTTCCAGCATAGGCAACTAATACTTCCGCCATGCGTAATGATGCATTCACATAGGGTTTCTCGCTGAGCTGTTCGGTAAACAGCTTTGAAATGTTGCATAAATGTTGCTCGAGAGGCAAAAAATGTGTTAAGCAGATCAACAAAAATGATTAAAAGGTACCATTATGAAGTCAAAAGGTGGGTCAGTTGTTTATATTAGCGTTGCTGTCGTGAAAAAGGTTTTGATTTCATGCAAAAATGAAACTGAAACACCTTCGGCAGTGAAACTAAATTACTTAGTTGGTTGTTTTTGAAAAAGAACATGCTTTTTACTACTCCAAATGATTATCTAAATAAAAAAAGTCTCTTTACTGGTGATCTCCTACGAAATGTGTGTTGTAAGCTTGATTTTAACTGTGAGTTTCTTTGTTTGGCAACAAATTAATACCAACCCGTTAATTTAGTCAGGTTTTTGAAGTAAAAATACGTAATTTTTAGGTGAATTTTACCATTTACCATGCTAAATTGTGTATTTGTAAATGTATTTTTACACAATGTTGTTTTTTTATACATTGGTTTGAGGGTGTTGATGTTTTTCTGTATAAAAATCCGTCAATTTCAACTCTTTTCGGCAGTTTAAAAAAACGTGCCGCCATCTTGTTTTTCCTCTACTAGTAGGATATGAGCTGATAGCCTGGTAGTAGGGAACCAATCAGATTACGCAAAAGCTCATATCCGATAGCATGCTATATAATAAATACTGATAGACAGTGAACTCTGTCTAAGACAGACACCCTTGGGCTGGACTTTGTCTGTCTTATAGTTCATTTATTGGACTTTGTCTGTCTTATAGTTCATTTATTGGACTTTTTCTGTCTTATAGTTCGATTACCCATTCACATCATTGTCTACCTTTAATTAACTTTTCTGATGCCCTCTTTGATGTTTTCTTGGCAGGGGGGGGGGGGGGGGGGGGGGGGGGGGGTGCTTGACTGCAAAAATGTTGGACCAATGTTAACAATGCCCCTAGTGGTTTAGAAGTAACCAATATTGAACAACATTTTAATTTTATTCAAGTTCCTTATATACATATATATTCAGGATACAGGAAATACACTTTATTTGATAAAATAGAAATATTTGACCAATTATATACCAAGTTTATCAATAGATTCTGGAGGCAATTCAATAAACTATCTCGATTTCGGATTTTGAATTCACCTTAATACAAAGAAAAATACAAGATAGTTATTGAATAATAAATTTTAGGCAAGCTTTATTCACAATTTTATAAAATTTGGGATACAAGCAAGTATGAAGGAAGAGGAATCATAAACAAATAATGTTGACTTCTCAAATCTCACCTCGCGCTTTTCTCCAGTTGTAACGGATCACACGTTGCACCGCACAACCAAATCCTTCTTTGTTGTAAATATATAATTCATTTCTGATTTGTTCCATTATTTGTAACATAAAATGCGTCGAATCCGAAGGATTGAGTAGTCCTTGAAAAGTGAAAACTATCTTGAATGCCCATCCGCCATTGTCACGAATATACGCCAAATAAAGCACAATCTGATCATATTAATTGTCTATAATCGTCACGAATTGTTCTCGTATTTTCCTGACCATCAGATTTATCAATTCTGGATCAACTGTGACGAGTTTTCAAAAGTTTTTGCGCATCTACTCCACCGGGCAGAGTTCATTCCTCGTCGGCGGTCAGATGCAAATGAATCAATAATTTATCAATCTTAGCGTTAGGACCATGATGCTTTGCGGCACTTGTCCAACCTCTGAAATATTTCAGCATCCAAACCTTCAAACAACCTCGTACCCAGGGCCCTCTCTGCTTTCAAAATGGCGCGAGGAGAAGACCCTGGCAAAGGCTGGTCACGTGATTCCAAAATACTCCAAGATTCTTGGAGCATTTGGTCACGTGGATAATTTGAGCTTCGCCCGTCCTGGGGGGAGCGGTTGATTCGGTTCTTATAAACGTAGGTTGTTGTTGCAGTAACGTTATTAAATAGATATATTTCAAAATTTACGACATTTGCTGGATAATTCATATTTGTTGCCGTCAATCGCCAGAAATGAAGCCGAAGGCGACGAACGATCATAAACTGATAAACAGAAATCCGCTTTCAATATAGGCTCAGATTCCAGCCGTTGGGTCTCGGTGCGCCGCGATCCCTCGCCCAACCAACGGCTGGGCGTATCGGCTTTATTCCTTGTCCGTGACGTAATGGGTTAATATTTAAATAATTTACAATTATGTAGGATGGGATGTACAGTGCACACATTTTGTCAATAAAACTGATGATCGAAAATATTTTACGCCTGCTAGTTGTAGCAAGACAAGTATTGGGTGAAGATTACGTCAATAGAGCGAGTACGACGATCTTGATATTCTGATCACAGACTCGTTTGCCTTCGACGAGTGGAAAAGATTAAAAGCGAAAGACTTTCAGGAGTTATAGCATTTCTCTTCAAGGCGTAAATTAAGCATGTATAATTTATTATCAGTTGAACGCGTGATTTTATCACAATTCATGAAGTTTTGACATTTGCTGGCGAGAATGTTTTGCTGCACTCTTCTATTTATATCATGCAGTGGGCCGTTGGCCAATCATATTCAAGTGGTTCCACGGTCAATTCAGATTTCAAATGAGATCATCAACATTTTTTTCTTTCCCATCAGCGGCTCGCTACAAATTTACTTTGAGAAGCAGCTAAATTTTGTCATAAAAGTAGCCGTATGTTGCGCTAAACTCGTTATATCTAACAATTTTTGTCGTTAATAGTTTATTCATATTTTATTCACGGATTCGACTGTGATAGTATGATAATCAATCATTTGTGTGTGAACTGTTGAATATGGAAGATTTTACACTTATTCTAATGCGATTCCAAGCGTAAAGTAATCTAATCTAACCTCCCCTGCATGAATATATATCATGGCTTGCATGAATCTTGCGGTTTAAATCAGATTGGTGTATTAAACTACTAACAGGCATTCAGACTTCAATAACAGTTTGTGCCCTCTTTGTGGAATGCTATTTTCTTTCCAAGGAAAGCCAGAGTTATCGACTGCCAACAAACGTCAAAATTTTGTGATAAAATTATATCGAAGTTTCGCTAATCGTACTTATCGAAGCATACAATTATTTATGAAGCCGATGCGCCCAGCCGCAATCTCGAGCCCATAGTCACCCCCTTTTTGGTCAGCGGGAGAGCGCGGGGGAGACTCTGGGGAAACTGGATTGATTCTCTGTTTTGATTGGCTCATTTAAATTTATTGAATTCATCGATTCAAAACATACAGATTGTAAAATAATGAAAGTCAAATATATTGCTTAATTCAATAAACATATATATCTTCAAATTTAGACGCCTCATTTTCATCTCCTCTCTTTGTTTGATATATCTGGGTCTCAGTCACACAAACAAACTTCATAGCAAAGTTTAAAAGACTTAAGACGAATTTCGAACAACATTAATGTCGCAATGAACAAAACAAACCCTGGTGGGATTTGTCGTTATATTTGATGTATAAATGTAAAACAATCTAAACAACGAAAAAGCATATTTAAGACAATTAAAGAAGGAATCAGCCTTCGCACTCGCATTAAAAGGCTTGTGATCGTCTGATCGAGGACGATATTGGCATCGTGAATTGATAGTTTAGTAAGTTTACCTTGGATTTCAAGAACGTTTATGTCAAGTGCCAGCACCAGCAGTGTCAGTCTCTCTCCGACAATTTTAACGTGCATTTGATCTGCATTTTATGCTGGATTCTCACAAATATAGTATTTGCGATTTCAAACAAATATAATGAACACAACGCACATCCTGCACAGCAGCTGAGGCTACGATCATGCGCTTAACAACCGGAACCCCTCATTTCAGGGGTAATTAAATCCAATTTCCCCAGAGTCTCCCCCGCGCTCTCCCGCTGACCAAAAAGGGGGTGATTATGGGCTCGAGATTGGCCCAGCCGTTGGTTGGGCGAGGGATCGCGGGTGCACCAAGACCCAACGGCTGAAATCTGAGCCTACTTTCAATGGATCGTTTTCACTCACGTGATCGGTGACCCCATGGGGGTGGTGAAACAATACGAAATATTTGAATAAGAAAGAGCTAATTCCCATACCGTACACCAATATGGCCGCCATTTCATTGTTTTGGTACACCAATATGGCCGCCGTGACGTCAGGTGAAAACGATCTATAGAACTACTGTGGTTTATACAGGTACTGCTACATACACTTAAAATATTCGAATGCTGTTGATTGTTGGAAGTTTATTTACCGTCCAGTATAGTACATTTATGTTTCTTGTCCACACGTTTGGGATTTGTGGAAATTTAATTGTTGTATCTGTCGATTTATACTCAAACGGCATATTCGAAATAGAATCTGCTGTCCTCGTTGACTTTGAGGTTGTACTTTAATACAAATATTCGATCAACAACAATACTACGATCGACGAACATTATAGATCAGCACTGAAGACTTTGACTTTGTATATTTCTAAACTTTTTAAATTAGATTCGGAAAGTCCAGAAAGCGAAATAAACACTTCTGACTTCTTGCTTGCATAATAAAGCAAATATGTTGTCAGGTGCAGACGCTTCTTACTAAACACGGTCATTAACTGATTTGATAAACTTGTTAAGAGAATGTCTTGTTGTTTGTACGGTTTGGTTATTCTTGAGTGTCTAAATAGTTCGCTGAATAGTTTTACATACGCAAGCCAACGATACTCTATTTATCAGTGACTGTACCGCGCCCCCCGGTACAGTGTGAGTCACTCATCAAAATATTCCAAAATTATTGGTGTCACGTGACCAGCCTTTGCCAGGGTGGTAATAATTCCATGTCCTACATAACCCAAGTACTTCATGAAAGCCATACCCCAACACACAACCTAATTATCGTCATTTGTGAAATGTCCTAGAAATGACAATAATCATAATTTTTAAAAATGAATTCCCTACCCCCACACCACCAACCTAACCACAACCCCCCTGGAAACCCTAAACCTAACCGAAACCCTAAACCTAAAAAACCCTCCGGAAAAATGTTAAAATATGGGCAGTACAAAATAAATTTAGTGTGGGTAGGGTGGTACAAAAAACTTTCTCGACTTACCGACCGGAGTAGTATTTATACAAAACGCAAAACATCTGGCCAGATGAAATGTTACGACTCACGAAAGCTAGGTGCACAACGGCTTGGAGAAACAATCCGAAACGAGATATAATTTAATAAGAATGCCAAAGTCTCAAAGATCAATATTTTGCTGGCTTTGTAGCGCTGGCGACATGTGTTATTGATGGGAGAATATTCGTTTTAAGCATTCGAATCGCGAGGCTTTTAAACAGTCTTCCATTTCATTATCAACTGTGAGGTTTACTGTGCTGCGTTGTTTTGACCAGTTCTCATGCGGACAAAATTATGGTCAGTCATCCACAAACATGATAATTGATAAATATATTAGATATAAAATGCCAATTTTTAAGTGATAGTTAAAATATGAGCGGCTGATCTTTATGGGCATTTACAATGGCGAGCCGAAGGCGAGCCATTGTAGATGCCCATAAAGATTGGACGCGAATATTTTAACTCACTTGTGAAATGAATATTTAAATGATACGTTGTAGTCAAATGAATAAGAGGCTCTCAAGGGAGAAGCTTATAAGCAAGTAAATAAAGTAACTTGTAAAGAAACATATTTTTCCCATAGAAATTGATCGAAATTAAATATATTCATCAGTGATGGAATATATACTTTTAACGAATTATTTGCATTTGGAAGTTGACCAGGCTATGGTCAAGTATGGCGGCGGGACGGTTTCGAAAACCAAAGAACGAAGTGGAAGAACGCTCTAGTGTGTGCAAGGTGCTCCAAAGTGGGCAAGGAAGATTTTCGAGGATTGGCAGCAAAACAGAAGTAACAAGAAACCACAGGTGGAGTCAGTCGGTTATGAGGGCGTGAATTTAATTCAGGTGCAAGACTTAAACATCAGGCTCGAAGAAATGTCACCTTACAGCTTGAACTTTTGGCTGTCTAAATTTGTTAGTGAAGCTGCAAAACAGACAGGCGAAAGGTATCCGCCGAAGACTTTAAAAAATTTGTATTTGTTGATGTGTGGGATAAACCGACATTTGTTAGACGTGAAAGGGGAAGATTCATTTAACATTCTTGCAAAAGGTGACCGAAGGTGAGTAAGGGATATTTCCCTGAGGAATCTAACTTGCTAGGAAATAGGTATATATCATTGGGTGAATATGTTCTTACATTTGTTGCTAGGTTCTGGCTCTTTCGGAAGAGTTTAGATGGCATGGCATTGCCCAAATTTGCACGAAGGAACTCAAAGAGGAGATCACAGAAGCAGACGAGAATGAACTCTGTGAGAAGAAACTCTTGGGATCTAGTTCAGCTGAGTCATTATTACATACTATTTCAAATATATTCTCGGTCGTAGCTGTTATCAATTTTATCAACAGTAAGTTAATAATAAAATAGGTTGAGTAAGAGATCTTTATGAAAGTTAATGCATACTAATTGAGTTGAGTAGGACACCTTTATCAAAGTTAATGCATACTAATTAAGCGTGCTAGGTGGTCTTTATTGCCATTAACAATGGTATGCACATGATCTAAATACTGAGATCTGATTGGTTTGTGGCCTAATGAATAATTAATGAATTTTACAAGTTCATTTAAAAAAGGTTAGTCGATATCCGTACCTATTATATTTTAAACAATTGGCGAGGGACTATAATATAATACGACGTGTTAATATTAATAGTCCGAAAAGCGGCGGGTATTAGGTTGTTGCGTTTAAAACGATCAAAACTATATAAGAGTCAAAGAGATACGTAACAAGTTAACTTGATCGAACGGGGGTTTCTTTATCGGACAAGAAGTTTGTGACAGCAAAGAAGCAGAAAAATCGATAAGACTCGCCCGCTTGCTTGAAGTCTACTGAAAGTATCATTTCTTTAAATAAACAACACAGCGCATTCAGAAATGCAGACAGATGACAACAAAGGTTCAACATTTCACCTTTGCCTTATTAAATGTGTCTAGTGTCTTGCTATAGCATTATAGAATGATCTTGGTTTCAAATATTTTACTATTTTAGTACTGTTTATTTTTGTTTATTTGTCGTTGATTAATACTATTGTTCGATATTTTAATATACTTTGCCAAATGGAGGAGCGGCAACAGTTTTCGTAGTGGCGTATTCATATTTCATGATCAAGCGACGAAAGATCAAATTTGCGGAGTAACTGGAGTTTATATAAATAGAAAAATGATAATAAGGCCTAGGTCAAACGTCGCTCTTCTCATGCGCCGAACCTAATGATAATAAGCTAAATCCTTTGTTTATGCTGATTTGCATTTATTTAGGTTCGGCGCATGAGAAGAGCGACGTTTGACCTAGGCCTACGATATCGATTAATCGACTATATATTGTAAATTTAAGCACCCAGGTTGACGATTATTAAACGAATGGGAACATCAAAAACTTTCTTCATTGTAAACTTAAATAAACACAGCGATTAACTAAAAACATTAGCTGTAAAAACAACTTGTTTCAATTTTAAAATCGTATCACCTGTTTAACGATTCGTTTCAAAATCTAATACCAGAAAACAAAATAAGATACGTATACATGCATTTCTTCGACTATTCCAGGGGACACTCCCACAGTCGAAAAGTTTGATAGACGACACGTGATCAGCGTGTGGGGAGCGGAGGTAAGACCCTGGGTACGAGGTTGGAAAGATTGTTCCTCGCCAACCATTCACTGATCATGACAAATTGGATTGATTTTCGTTGCCCCGGGGGTTGCCTTGTTCAATTCTTGCTGTGACTACCCCCCCATGCATTATACATATATACTTATTAGAGTAGTCCATAGCACCTATACCATTAGCAAACCATCAATGACTTTAGAATATCTTATCTACAGTAAAATCAAATCACATATAATTTGTCACTAACTGAGTATCATTATCAAATAAACATATAAATTACCTCCTGTGGTGTAATACTGATTTAGGAGTACGGTACTTCATTAAAGCATTTTAATGCTTTAACTGAGCATTAGGGGGTGTTTATGTGAGACCGGCCTCAACACGGACCGGCCTGAATTGTGCATTTTTGTACTAGTGAAATATAGTGCAAAAAACGGAGGTCCGATATTTCACTTAGTACAGACCGAACAAGCGAGGTCAATAAGTAGTTTGTTATATGACTACAAGTGTTGTAAACGTCCTGTGAAAACTCGACAAGTGTTAGGCTCGTATTCGCCACCATCTTTCATGCGAACTAAACCAAAATGGCATGTTTCCCCATTTTTAAAATACCTTCCGTTTAGCTAGAATCCTGAACTTTCTACTCCATGAGCATTTTTCAATTGCTTTTGTTTGACTTATTTCTCAAGGTTGTACGTTACGTAGTTGAATAAATAGACATTTGAAATTGTATAATATTTGTGAGAAGTATAACGATAATACGCGATTGTTTCATCTACGCTTTTGAAAAAAAACAATACTTTTATACTTTAAAAATGATTGAAAATTCAGCAGAGTGGATATCAATTGATCATACATTTAAAGTGGCGGCAAATATTGGAGCAAAGCGAAAATGTGATTCACGGTGGGAAAAACAATTTGACTCGATGTTCTGTGTCATGAATGATATGGGGTGTGTTATAGCTTGGCAATTAAGTTATGGTACAGCTTTTAAGACGGTAGAAGATTTGTTAACAGGACTTAAAAAAAGATTTGAACGTCAAGGTAAACTGATGAGCTTATGCTTTACAGACAACTGCTGTTCGTGGAGGAAAAAACTTCAGTCTGTGTTTGGTGTAGGGTTTACAGTAAAATTAGATGTATTTCATGCAGTACAAAGAATTGTCAAAAAAATTCCTAAACGACACCCGTTTGCCTTCCGTTGCGCCCAAGCATTTTCCCTTGTTTTCCGTCATCCGCATGATCACGGGGAAAGTCGCACCAAACCTACTCCTAATTCTGAAACAATGAACAGGCAACTGGATGAATTTGTGTTCACATGGAAAGATATACATTTTGAAGAGAAATCAGTTTTGCCATTGGGGGCCTTGAAAGAAATTGAGAATCTAAGGCAGCACATCAATCATGGCCAACTATTGCGGTCATGTGTAGAACATTTTGTACAGCGGCGTTTCCAGATAATTTACACAAGTACCAAACCTCCAAACCCACTGTTTTAAATTTCAACATGGCGAGAAGAAATCTTCACAGCGTGGACTACGCACAGTTAAACAATTTTTCGTCTGTTGTTTTATACAATACGGCGCCTGGAGTATATAATTTTCCGCTTCTAGTGCATCTTTAGTGGCCTTCAGATCACATAATGCTTTCTCCAATTCAGCTGCCGTCAAAACTTCATTAATGTGGATTGCAATACTTTTGCTTTGTTTACAAAATCTAACAAAATCACCGCCTCTTTTCCCACACGATTTGGCTTTAGTTGCTGAAGTATATCTTCTTAACCGTTCCTCGATTCTGCTACAATTTTTCCTTGATCACAATAGCATGGTTTTGAGCGAGGAAAACATTCAATAGTTCGACGAAACTAAAGGTCTTAATGCCATTCAAGCTTTGGGTATTTTTAAAGTCATGCCAACGTTTCAGGACATCATTCGTTATATGTACTGTAAAAACAACTTCCTCAGACTTGACGCACTGCTTACTCACGTATTGAAGGCTATGATTCGTATCGACAACAATATCTCTTTTAAATTTTTCAAAATTACAATATTTATGAAGTTCATCTGACAAATCTGACATTATTGTGATTCAAACAATTATAATATTCGCGGTATTAATTCGGGGGAAAATAACCGGAAGTAAATTGTCTATTGCTTTAACCGCTGATAGCAATGACTGTGTTACACATACCCCACAAACGTTTGCGGCATTCAAAAGTAAAGATTATGGCGATCATTTCGATACCATATAATATGTTGTTAGAGTGTTTTTTTGATCAAAAATAAGGGTTTGAATCAGGTAGTACGGTAAACTGGTAGTAGGCAAGCGACCTAGCAATCATGGCGTACAATTACTTGGAGCACTCACTGGAAAGACCTGACTTTGCTGACCGAAAGGAAACATGCCCCCACTAGTCATGGCAACCAAATTTCGTGAGTAGCGAGTGACCATATTTAATTTGTGCACTTCATGTTGGCAAACCGCGACGCATTTATACGATTTTAGATATGATGAAGTGAAGTTCGATAAATCAGTGGATTTTGATTAAGTTTGTATATAAAGTTTTATGTCTGCACTTTCAAAATTGGAATTTTGAAAGGAAACATAAGATGATATTTTTAACATTGTTTTATTTAACCGGAATGGTCGTATATACCTTAAGAATACTAATCCATGTTGGCAAATGCGAAATTAGAAGTAGTCTTTTTATAAATTTGATGTTTTTATCTCGACTCCTATGTATTTTATAGAGATTTTGCTTTATATTTTGTTGACCCCATGGAGGCATCCGCTTGCGCCTCGCAGGCTCAATGACCGCAATAGTTGGCCATGAAGAACTGTTTGTCAGATATCGCACCCGGTTGTGGTACTGAGCGAAATGAAAATCTCCATAAGTGTCTATACGTCGAAGCGCGAGTAAAGTGCGTGTTGGTGTGCATTTAGCTGTTGCTCTTTTTACAACATTTCTCTATGTGTGGAATGAAAAAAGAAAATCAGAAGCTGTTGGTAAAAAGCTGAAAGTGGTTCCTGTAATTGATCCTGTTGAAATGTCAGCAGTCCAGAACACTAAAGCAGACGAGAAATTTGGTGTGGGAGTTTCAAGTGAGAGAAGTTTTAACAGCGATGACGATACGATTCCATCATCGTATTGCGACATGTTTTCAAATTGCAGTTGGGACGACGAAGAACAAAACTTAGAAGATTTGTTTGAACATTCTGATTTTAAAATGGACAAAGATAGTGTAAAATACATTTTAGACAGGGCAGCAAATTTAGCTGCTGTTACGAAAAGTGTGGACAGCTGTAATGGACGCAATAGAATGTTCAATACGGAACACCTTAATCTTATGTCAAGCCCAGCTTTATTTGCTTTGGGAACTTGCATCAGCAAAAGTGCGGAACAAAAGTCAAGTGAAGAACGTCTGAATAATACCTTGTCATCCTACAATATGGAGCTCGTGAAGTCGAATACTGACGGTGACTGCCTTTTTACCTCCGTTATTTTTGGTTTAAAGCAAATTGTTTCTTCGAAGAAATATGAAAGTTACACAGAACATTTAAAGAGTTTAAATCTAAGCTTTGAAGATATGTCAACGTCTGTTCTCCAACTACGCAAACTCCTAGTTTCTGAATGGTTGGCTAATGCATCAGAATACGAAAATTTTGTTATTCAGAATTGCGAAAAATCGTTCCGAGAGCTAGCAGAGTCCTACAAAGTAAGCGGCGTTTTTGCAGGTGAATTAGGAAACATTATGGTTATAGGTCTTGCGAATGTTCTTGGAATAAACATTGTGCTTTACACTTCTATGCCAAGAATGGAAACTATTCCAGTGGTTCCACGAGAGAAAGCACTAATAAGCTGTCCAATTTACCTCGCATTTAACCACTCGGGATGTGGCCATTATGACGCTGTGGTAGAATCGACGAAGACAAATACAGGAGAGTCCTCTAGCGAAACAGGGTCTGCCAATCAAGGCAACCCTATGATTTCTGAAAATCCTGAACAAATCCAGCAGGAGAGCAAAAGCTGTCGATGTGGTCGAGGAGCAGCAAAGAAAGACAAAGAAAGAACATTTTGCTTCCAAGTTCCCGGAGAACGTCGTGTACAGTGCCCATGTTTCCGTGCGCTGAAGAAATGTTCGACGCTATGTCACTGTTTTAACTGCAAAAATCCGCATGGCGAGAAACCAGAGAAGAAAACCAAGACAGATTTGCCAATTACTAAGACTGCTTCTTCAACTCTACGATCGCGTGAAAAACATGACTTTAGTGATTTACGGTATACGAGTCTGGAATATATGCTACAGTGTGGAGAAAAACCAAGGGATCCAAGATGGAACTCCATGGAAATATATGTGTTAAAATCACTTATTGACAAAGTTATCGAAAAAGGAGAAGCTCTAAATGAAAACACTATAACAACATGGTACAATGAGCTAGTAGATATCGTGGACAAACTAGAAGGAATTAATTTATCTTTGACTAAAAAAGACCACAAGACAATAAAGAGGATGATGACGAAAACAAGCCAACAAGCAGAATTATTTCGGCAAATGTACTTGCAACAAATTGAAGAAAATATAACACCTTTCAAACATGGGCCTTAATTATAATCACTCAAGAGTAAAAAATAGGGCTACGTATAAACTGCAAGGTATTGTTGTATATAATTAACGTGTGCATGGAATCATGCATGCATGCATAAGGCCTGCGCTAAACGTCGCACAATAGACGCTGTTTGTGACAATTCGCCGCCATATTTTCAAGAAGTCATTTTTCAGGCTCCACGAGTCCAAGTAAAAACAATTATATTCGACTGAAATTCGACGTTTAACTCGACGTCGCATTTACGTCGCATTATAATTCGAATTAAATTCGTCTGAATTAAATTCATTAATTGTGCGACGTTTAGCGCAGGCCTAAAAATGTAATTTATGCATTATTAAGATAGATAAACTATGGCGTCTCATCATTAGTCATAATAATGCTCTTCCAAAGAACCGTGTCGATATGTACAAATCAGGAACAAACTACAAAATTAATAGCTAACTTAAGAGGTAGAAAATAGTAATTTAGTATAACATTCAGAAAGATTATTATGCTAAGAAACAAGATAGTATATTGTATACTACGCGTCATGTTACTAAAAAGTTATATTAGTTATATTATATATTAAAGTTATATTATATGCAATATGGCCGCTCTGGCAGAAACGAAGAAATATATGTTACTCTGGCCAAACTGGCACTCTGGCCGCTCTGGCAGAAACAGACAAATATATAATGTTACTCTGGCCAAACTGGCGCTCTGGCCGCTCTGGCAGAAACGAAGAAATATATGTTACTCTGACGAAACTGGCACTCTGGCCGCTCTGGCGGAAACAGACAAATATATAATATTACTCTGGCCAAACTGGCGCTCTGGCCGCTCTGACAGAAACGAAGAAATATATAATGTTACTCTGGCCAAACTGGCGCTCTGGCCGCTCTGGCAGAAACAGACAAATATATAATGTTACTCTGGCCAAACTGGCACTCTGGCCGCTCTGGCAGAACAGACAAATATATAATGTTACTCTGGTCAAACTGGCGCTCTGGCCGCTCTGGCAGAAACGAAGAAATATATGTTACTCTGGCCAAACTGGCACTCTGGCCGCTCTGGCAGAAACAGACAAATTAAATATATAATGTTACTCTGGCACTCTGGCCGCTCTGGCAGAAACAGACAAATATATAATGTTACTCTGGCCAAACTGGCGCTCTGGCCGCTCTGGCAGAAACGAAGAAATATATGTTACTCTGGCCAAACTGGCACTCTGGCCGCTCTGGCAGAAACAGACAAATATATAATATTACTCTGGCCAAACTGGCGCTCTGGCCGCTCTGGCAGAAACGAAGAAATATATAATGTTACTCTGGCCAAACTGGCACTCTGGCAGAAAGGAACAAGTAGCTATGGTCATTCTGAAGCATGCAATATATGCTATTTTGAATGATTATTGAAATCAACGACTGATTATCTGTGACGTACTTTGTGCTCTGCTACACGGTAAAACAACCTATATTTCTGACCGCCCTCACTTGAAGCTCCATAAAATCCACAAAAATCGCTCAATCTCGCCAAAATTACCATCAGGGCATTCGTCGAGAACTTAGCTTTCCATTCATGGCTCTTTCATTCTTTGCTCCCAACCGTGGGAGGCACATGTCGCTAAGTTGACATCAGGCGTTCGTAGTACGCATACGGATAGAGCATTTTTGAAGCCAAAGAGTTTACATATGAGCGTTTTTCGCGGCGCGAAGATGAACGTTGGGATCGAAAGAGCCATGAATGGAAAGCTAAGTTCTCGACGAATGCCCTGATGCCAAATTTGGCGAGATTGAGCGATTTTTGTGGATTTTATGGAACTTCAAGTGAGGGCGGTCAGAAATATAGCCTTGGGAAGTCACCAGCCTTTCCTTCTTTTAGTAAGGAGAGTAACGACCGTGAATTGGAACTCGCCGAACTATAGTTGAAACTCGACCCGGGAAGACACAAACACCAACAAATACAAAGCACAAACAAGGTAAGAACATTTATCTCGAATTTCTAAGGATTTTGGTATATATTTCGTGCATTTATAGTGTTATCGATTTGAATTCGTCCCAACGGTCAACATACAGAGCTAGTAGCCCGCCTCCCCCCGAAAGTGCTCACGTGTGGTGTACGATTGGGCCGCTGTGCTTATACAAGGTAAGAAATAGTTTGAAAACTGTGACGTTGTTTATCTTATATACAGTACGTACTATATACAAAATCTATAAATACTTGATGGGAAACAAAGTCAACCTCGTACTTCGTACTTTATATAGCAGTACTAGAAATATTCAGCTTATAAAGTTCGCTAGAAGTTGGGCCTTCGACCTTTTATCGAAGAAATTGTCAATATACGCCAAAGTCTATGATATAAACGATTTGTAATGATAAAATCGCTTTATTTTGTGTTTGGTTTATTTTGAGAAGTATATATCACAGTGCCCTGTATTTACACTATATAAATTGTATGTGGGAAAAGGGGGGTTCGATCCTTTTAGAAAGTCCCACACGATCACAAAAATCAAATTCACAAAAGAATAACAAATAAAACTTAATATTAAAATCACAAATCACAGCTCGAATTCGATCACTCCTTCGCACAGGAAATCGACAACACTCTGCTCTACTTTCCCGCTCTAAATCTATCACGTGATAATCAAATGTCAATCAAATTAAATATTCTAATGTCCCGAAATAGTTCACCGTAATTAATAATTAAACAAGGTAATATCAACAACACAGTTTCCGACACACTTCCCCATGTGACCCGTAAGGAGTCACATGCATTTAAGGAAACTACCAAACAACTGTACATAACAGAGTTACCACTCAATGTTCATTTTGTAAAATGTCATTGTTCCTCAATTCGGCAGCAACAGCAGCATCTCTCTTCGGACGGAAAGGTGGTGCTTCAGGGTTAAGGACGGCAGGGTTTGCTTCTCGTCTGTCGCACGAAAGCTCTAAGGGGTAGATGTGTTGTATAGGTCGTTCCAGGTAGGACCTACCCGCACGCAACTTTACCGCTCGAACCACGCCGTCTTTTCCCGGAAATCGCTCTTCGACAATTCCGAGTGGCCACTTTGCCCGATTTTTCTCGTCGCAACGCACGATGACAACATCTCCAACACTGAGTTTCGCTGACTTCCCGTCTCGATTGCAGTGGTGTCTTTCTCTCAAGGCTTTGAGGTACTCCGAACTCCAACGTTTCCACAAGGCATCTTTACAAGATCGTAAGTACTTCGCTATTTTACGTAAATCGCCTTTCTCTTCGCGCCATGTCTCCAACTCGGGAATTCTGTTCGATCTTTGGAATAGGAATGAGGCAGGAGTCAGGATAGGAAGCTGGAGATCGTCTTCTACGTAATCTAATGGTCGGTTGTTAAGTTCCACCTCAACGTTGAGTACAATGTCGCAAAGTTCTCCGTAAGTCAACGAACCCGCTGCGATCGTCTTGTAGAATGCTCGTTTGAACAGACCAACCATGCGCTCGAATTGGCCTCCCCACCACGGAGCTCTGCTCAGATTAAACTGCCACGAAATGCCTTTATCTGCGAGGAAGTCATGCAATCGCTCGTCTTGCATCACCTTCCTCAGCCAACTAGCTGCAGCGACAAACGTTTTGCCGTTATCCGAGAAAATCTTAGACGGCCGACCACGACGTGCAATGAACCGTTTCAGAGCTCCGAGAAATTCAACCGTCTCTAAGCTTAACAATAGCTCCAAATGAAGGGCACGAGATAGACTGCAGGCGAAGAGGATCAAATAGCACTTACACTCCTGGTCTTTTCTCCGACGATACCGGATGGGACCAGCGAAATCTACGCCAACGACTTCGAAGGCAGTCGAACCTTGCGTTCTCTCTTTAGGGAGGAGACCAGGCGGAGGTGAAAGAAGGGCACGCGCTTGAAACCTCTTACATCCACTGCACGACTTAATCACGTGTTTTGCCAATCGACGTAGGCGAGGAATCCAATATTCCTCCCGAATCTTCGCGACTGTCAACCCCATTCCTCCATGCAAGGTCGTTCGATGAGCTTGTTCAACGAGCTTCGTCGCAAATTCGCATTTGTCTGGAAGGTACACCGGATAGCTCCCTTGAATGCGTCCACGACACTCCAAAATTTCCTCGTCATTCTCTTGCAAGTTAAGTTGCAACTGTTCGTCAAGGTATCCACCGGACGTTTTACCGCGTTGTTGGACTCTTCGAATCCACCATTTCCTTTGCTCTTCCAATTCGGTAGTTATAATTGGCCCGACGCGTTTATCTCCTCTACACGAACGTAGGAATCTGGATATCCACACACCCACACGGAGCGATTTCTTGAGATCGTACGTCGCCAGCAGATTGTCGAATGCATCAGGTTCGGCAACGGAAGCAACCGCTACTACCTCTCTGATAACTTTAGCTTCTGCAGAGGACTCGACACTTTCTTTCGACACAAGATTGGGTGGCCAGAGTTCACGATTGGACAGCCATGACGGCCCGTTCACCACAATTCGCAATCTTCAACCGATCCACCACGACTTCCGATATCTGCCGGATTGTGAGCCGTTGGCACGTGTCGCTAGGCATCGATGTTACGCTCTTGGATCTTTCGAACGCGGTTGGCGACGAATTGACGATACTCCCCGCCGCCACGAATCCAGTGCAACGCCACGGTACTGTCAAGCCAACAGTAGGTCGCAGTGACAGGAAATCCTTCGATAGCTCTCCGAACGTTGTCTACAGCATTCGAAGCCATATGACCAGCAACTAACTCCAGACGCGGGATGGTAAGACCTTGCTTGGCAAGTCGGTTTTAGCAGCTACCAAACCTTGAGTGACACCGGATGCTTGACTCACTACGGCGTATACGGCTGTCGCTACACCACGTCCACTCGCATCTCCGAATGCATGAAGCTCCACAGCACCCACAGGTTCTCGGTAAGTAGCTAAACTTCGTCTGGTGGCAACACGCGCTGGTAAGGTAGATTCCCACTTCTCCCACAGCTTAGCGAGTTTCTCAGGTAAGGCAGAGTCCCAAGGTGTTTTGCTTTCGCAGGCTTCGCGGAAGATCAGTTTGCCTTGAAGAGTCATCGGCGATACCAGCCCAAGAGGGTCGTAGACACGGGCTAATTTTCCCAGGACCTCTCGTTTCGTTGGGTTAGCTTTCTCGTCAGGAAATACCACACTCACTGTATCTTTATCTTTGTTCCAAGCCAACCCAAGAAGTTTACATTCTTTAGCAGTGTAACCCAGTTGTTGTTTGGCATACGTTGTCTCTTCGATAATCTCTGGTTTCTGGCAGTGATCTTCCAACTCCGGCTCGTTAGAATGCCATTTATGAAGCTCGAAACTAGCATCCGCAAATACTTCCTTTGCGTCGCTTTTCAGATCTTGTGCCTTCGAGACATTGTGAGCACCCGAAATCAGGTCATCTACATACAGGCTTCGAGAAATCTCTGCTACACTCTCTGGAAGTTTCTCGCTCCATCCTGCCAAATGCTGCTCGATTACGCCTCCAAGCAGAAATGGAGAAGGTCCAAGACCAAACAAAGCTCGCGTGAAACGTAAAGTCTCAACTTCATTAGAATCGACCGAGCGCAACCAATGGAATCGTAAAGCGTCACGATGTTCCTCTTTGATTCGCACCTGTATAGGAACGCCTTCCGTAAGTCACCAGCCAAAGCAATTGGGTGAAATCGTCCTTGTACCAGTACGTCCCAAAGCTTGTTTTGGAGCGGCGGACCAACATCAAGGCAGTCGTTGAGGGACGGCCCCTCTCCTTCACGAGCAGAACAATCGTAAACCACGCGCGTTTTTGTACTCTCTGCGCCTTCTCTTACCACAGCACGATGTGGCATGTAAAACTCTCGACCAACCGCTTCGCTCGGAGCTCGTTCGACGATTCCCTCCTCAATTTGCTCCCGAATAATCGCGTCGTACTCCTCGAGTTTTCCTGTTTTTCGAAGCTTTCGAACTTGGTTGTGCATGCGACGAAGACTGCCGTTATGATAGTTGGAAAGTGGTGGATGGTCGCCTTTCCACGGTAGAGATGTCTCATACCAACCTTCGTCGGGATCTCGCGATAACTGCTCACGAAACTCTTGGTAAACCACGCCCTGTTCACCGGAAGGAGAGTCGGCCAGGCCGAGAACATCAAGTGAGCACAATCGTTCATGATCCATCGCAGTATTCACCGCCAGACATCCTGAAGTGGGGCTTAAATCTTCTCCAGGACTCATCAGGGCCCATCCGAATCTCGTGAGCTCAGCTACGGGCTCCCCTTGTCGACCGATACGTACCTGAGACGCTCGAATCTTCGCGTACTCGTTTGCGCCCAAAATAACGTGCACGGGCAACTTCTCTTTCGTTGGTTGGTCTTCAAACTCAATGTCACGCAAGTGTTGATGAGCTTCAATTCTCTCGTCGATGTGAGGATTGTCTAGCAACAACAGTTCACGGTTTTTGATCATTGTTGCACGAGCGTTCAGAACGAAACCACCTTTTAGCGCTTCGAAACTTAAATCAAATTGCGACATTTTTGTCGTTGTAGTGCCCATTAAGGTTGATATTTGTCGCGTACTTGTCTTTACGGACTTCGCACCCACAAGACTTACCAGAGTTTCTGACACGAAAGAGTTACTAGCGCCGCTATCTAAAAGCGCTCGGAATTTGATGCCTTTAACTTGCACTACACACGTACTTGCCGATTTAATTACATTCGCGGTTAATTCCGCTTCATTTGATGACGGACATATTGAGGTGTGATGTCTCTTTTGACAGTTTTGGCAAGAGATCTTGCTTTTACAGCTGCTCGCCGCATGTTGACCAATTGCGCAGTTGAAACAAAGACGTTTTTCCGCGAGAATTCTCTTTCTTTCACTCGGTGCCGTCACATTACTACACGAGATTGCTTTGTGCTCCGGACTTTCGCAATAAACACATTTAACTTCGGCATCTCGTGAGGTAAGAGCGCGCCCACCCGTGGGCCGGTTGCTATGACTATCAGTAAGGATATGGGATACGTTATCCTTCTTGCGCTTTTGCGTTTTAACCACACTGTTAATCTCCGTCCATTTTCGCAGCGCATTTACTAAATCTCGAAATGCCCAATCCTTCCAATTGGTTTCAACATGCGCTACTAACTCGGATTTAATTACTTCTAATTTCTTAACAACATAATAGGTAGCGCCTTCTATAGTGTCAAGTTTTCCAAGTGTCTCGAGACTTTCAACGTTAAATAGCAACTGTTCGTAAAATCTATGTATCTTTGGAACGTCTCGCTCAGTTAGGAATGGCAATTCAATAATATTGGTAATGTAAGACCCAGCAACTTCACTTGGGTGACCGTATTTCTCTTTTAAATATTTCATGGCTCGCTCATACCCTTCGTCGGTAAATGGCAGACAATCTATAGCACTTCTAATATGTGGCTCTACAAGTTCCTTTAGATGAGAGAACTTCGTGATTGCAGGGACATTTAGTGAGTCAACCATTGCGTCAAACTGACCAGAGAATCGAACCCAATCATGCGGTTTCCCGTTAAACTTAGTTATATTCAATTTTGGCAATCTGACAGTGCCTTCTGCCAGCCTTTTCGTTTTCGCAGCGGCCTCAAGCTTTTGCTCTAAAAGCTGTTTCTCAAACATCATAGCTTGGTCGTGCGTTTTGGCTAATTCTAGCTCTTTCGCCTTCGTTTCGATCTCCTTAACAAAATCGTATAGTTTTTTACAACACTGGTCAGCTGTGGCGACTTGTGCGTCAATGTCTTGCGACCATTGTTCTACATCGCTTTCAGATTCGCCTTGCCCAAATTTCGCTTTCTTCGATAGACCCCTTTAAACAATTTATTGTACTCACGAGCGTTTGAATGGACTCTCTTTGTCTCTCCACAGCAGATCTGTCACCTTTCTCTATGATCTCGTTGCTGCGGTTCACTCGAAATTGCAAAGCTCTTAACTTCACGTCTAGCTCCGTCAGTTGCTTCTTTAACGACATTGTTTATATCCACATGGAGCGTATAACACACGATAAAACCACCAAAATATCCCGTCGGAGGTGCCAGTAATGTGGGAAAAGGGGGTTCGATCCTTTTAGAAAGTCCCGCACGATCACAAAAATCAAATTCACAAAAGAATAACAAATAAAACTTAATATTAAAATCACAAATCACAGCTCGAATTCGATCACTCCTTCGCACAGGAAATCGACAACACTCTGCTCTACTTTCCCGCTCTAAATCTATCACGTGATAATCAAATGTCAATCAAATTAAATATTCTAATGTCCCGAAATAGTTCACCGTAATTAATAATTAAACAAGGTAATATCAACAACACAGTTTCCGACATGTATAAGAAATTTATGCTTTATGCTATGTGACTTGTGCTCACTGTATATATCATACACTATAAAGAGTGAGAAGTGTGTTTTAACCAACTTCGAGCTACAATCATTGACAAAATGAGTTGTAACCTTGCACCAACTATTTCACAATGTTTTTATACCCCCCCATCCCTCCTATTCAATGTTGGCTTCCCATCAACGGAAATGTTATGCGAACCTATGGTGAACAAATCACGAATGTTTTGTGGTGATACAACATTGTTTAGGGGGAGGAGGGGTCGAGGAATGTAGGCGGAGTGATGAAAACATGTTAATGTTGCTTTTGTTACAACAATTTTGACAATGATTGTAGGTGTTTTGATATTAGATCAAATACAACTTTCGGATTATCTGGAAAACGCGGACACGGACACGCGGACACGGACAGGCGGACATGGAAAACGCGGACATGGAAAACGCGGACATAGAAAACGCGGACATGGAAAACGCGGACATGGAAAACGCGGACACTTGTATTTTTTCATTGTAAACGCATATCTTGAGTAATACTAACTACTTATTTTTTTATTAGTCTTGAGCGGGCGGAATCCAAGGCTTTCCTGCAATTTGATTGGCTACGTGAGCGGGCGGTATTTCACGATATCTTGGACCGCGGTCCAAAAAGTTATTTTTTCCCATTCTGTCATTAAAATTGATCGATTTTCATAACTATTTTGCTTGCCACAGAAACAATATATTCAACAGAGAGCGATGGGGATGCAAATGAGTTTTATTAACCAAATGGTTTTGACAACTTCATATGTGTAAACAGCAAATTTTAAAAGAAACGCTGGGAAAACTGTGACAAAGCAAAATTTACGAGCGATATTTATAAAGAAAACAGTTTAAAACGGTAGGAAAAACATACATAAACTTGTGAACACAGTATTTTGAATCACTAAATGAAACTATATAGAAGTATATATAAAAAATCATACCACGATAGAAAAGCTGAAACCTTTTGACACTAAACTGTCTTTCTTCTGATATCCAACCGCTATACTCAACAAAACCGCTACAAGTCTTTACCTTTTAGTCAAATATTTTCCACATGCCAACCTCATCGTGTCATGTCCTTGAAACTTGAAATTACAAATGGCTTACTACAAGCATTTTCGTCTTCAAACTCGAAGAACACACTTTCAATTTCCATGCAGTCAGCCAAATATTGAAAGCGACTTTCCAAGCGAACAGCCAAAAACGAGCAAGCGATGAAGAAGAACGACGAAGAATCTTTATCAACTGAACTTTAAAAACACTTGGACTGCATTTTGACTTCCCTTCGTAACTAGATCTTCAAGTTTTGAATGTTTGTTTTTTTATCACAAATAGGTTCCAAGCTTCCCTGTCAGACACTCAGACTGCATGTCGGCAGTTGTTTACTCTCGAACGATAAACTTTGGACTTTTGAATATCACGTGAACGTCATCTGGATTACGCAACTTAATTCAATTATGTTAATTTATCTCATTATGTAACAAAAAAATAAATAAGTTAATTACCGTTTTGGTCGGTCCGTACAGAAAAATGAAATGAGGTTGAGTATATGACCATAAATGTTGTGAACGTTCTGTGAAAACTCGACCCATCTTTCTTGCGAACTAAACGAAAATGGCAGACATTTTACCATTTTTAAAGTACTTTCCGTTGAGCTAGAATCCTGAACTTTCTACCCCAAATAGGTATTTTTCAATTGCTTTTGTTTGACATATTGTTCAAGATCGTACGTTAAGTAGTTGAATAAAAAATCATCTGAAATTCTAATACTTGTGAGAAGTAAATGTTATATTATTAGTCTTTTCACGAACAATGTTACGAACGTTTTGGACATTTTAAAAACTTTCACTGAAAACTGGATCAATTCGCGGTCTTCGACCATCGGATTTTCCGACAGGCATCAAAATTTTCCGACAAACAACACTCAGAGGTCCAGTGGGGGGCCATGCCCCCCCCCCCTCTCCCCCCTCTAGCTACGCCACTGGTTGTTAGTTGCAGGGGTGGGATGGTGGATGCGAGAAAAACGTTCAGATTGACTTGCGATTCGCTTGTCTGTTTGACAATGCTTGCCTGTCATCAAGCGGAGATAAGACTGAGTACGAGTTCGCAGCTGTACTTCAACAGTCAACACTCTGCTTCAAGACCAATACCATAGACGAGCCATTTGCGTCACACGAGCCGTTTACATCATGCGCGTACACGCACATCAATTTTCGTTTTGTTTAACCTTGGTTATTTCATACCCCAATAAAAAATCGATCCACCATTAGGAAAGTGTCTGACGTATGACCTTTATTAATTGAATTATCCCAGCCACCACGGCGCGTGTTGAAATCTCACCAGCCATGCACCCTGGCGTGAACCATATTGCATGTTCAGTGATTGTAGCTGTTTAGCTATAGAATTATTTAATCATCATTGCGTAATTAACGCAATAATGCTGAAGAAACAACTTGCGCTATTTTCTTTTTGCTGCAGTATATATCCTATATATCGATATCAATAACAGGAAATTTAAAAACACCTTGTGCATTGCATGATGACGCACACATGCATGGTATGTTGTTCCGTTTAAGTGCGTTTATATATCGTATTACTTTTTCCTCATGATATATGTATCAGGTCATTCGCACAAATATCGCATTTAGGTTTTCGACGGATATTGTTGTAAATCAGGGTCCTTCGATTAGGCGCAAGCAAGTTATTCTGAAACAAAGTTAAACAAAGTAAGTAACTATGCCCGAATTGCTTCAGGAGATGAATCAGTAAACTATGAATAGTTTTTATCTTATTAGTAAACATTTTTTTTTCGGGGATATGTCCACTTTATGTAGTGACCCCGGCCTATGCATATAGTTCTTCATCTTTACGTTGTTTGAAGAGATCCCCCAAGTGTTTTGGTTACCTTAGTTGAAATAGGAAACTTGATCAAGTCTATATAGACTATACCTGAACGGATCATTAGATAAAGCCAGGTGGTGGTGACTTTTTCTCAGTGAATTCTGAACGTCATATGTCGAGTTAAATAGTCTGGACTTATTTTGTTAACTTGCATGCAGAGTAGAATACATAAAACATAAAAATTGGATACCATGCAGCTGGGAAGAGTTTTTCTTAAAAGATTCTTCTGGGGGTTACAATATATGCGGCGTATAATTATATGTTAATGTTTATGTAACCTGCTTACCTGCCCCGCAGATGCCTAAACCGCTTGGCCTTCACTAATTGACTTCTTTCTACAGCCAAGAGATTTATTCCTTTGCATTGCTCAGTTCTGACAGTCTTGCCCTTTCTTTTTCTTGTCAAGTTAATGAGTCCGCGCAGTCCGCGCAATTTCAAGAAACGCACTCAATCAGCTTGATACTTGACTGGCTTGGATTCTCTACAAAATTTAGTAGAATGAAACATGTCTAACTAGTTACTTCCTTTCACCAATCAGAAACTTATACAAAGCACTTAATAATAAACTCATCAATAATTTGATTTTTGCGCGGCATGTTCTCATTCCATGTACAGTGAAACTCCAGTATATAAACGAACCTCCGTTGTAACGAACAAATTTTCCAGTACCGTGGCTGTTCGTTATAAATACGGTTCAGTACAACAAGCAATGACGTGCAGATACCTTTTTGTTATAGATTCATTGACCATGAAAATCATCGTCGTTGTCGCTGTAATGATGTCAGCTCTTATGACATATGTACAAGGACTAAACGGTAAGTTAATAAGCCATTTGTGGTCAGAATAATGCATGACTGGCATTAGTGATTGTTAGCCAAGGGTGGTGGACTAGGGATAACCTCCCAATATTTCTGACGAGGGGGCTAAGCCCCCCAATATCGATGGGGCTAAAATGGCATAAAATGTGCTGGGGGTCAAAATACACTTCTTATCTTTCTATTTGATCACTTTTGACCGTCACTGTCCGGTTAGCGCGCCATTACAGGAAAATTAACCCAGTGTAATTTCTCTTTAGAGTAAAGTGAAGCTGGTAAACTGCCTAGATTTTTAACGGAAAACTGACGTTTCGATCAGAGCTCTTCATCAGAGTAAAATATGATGAAATGAGTCAAATGACAGATATAAAATAAAACATGTCTTAAATATGCCAAAAGGGTGACGTAGTTGAAAGTAGTCAATCAGATGCTTGAAAGGTGAACGAACTGATGAGATGCGAAAATGTTAAATCATTTGCTATTTTTAGATCGGTAAGCAAAGGTAACTAAGCAGACTTCGGGAGAGGGAAAGTGGGAGTAAAGCGGTAAAAGTCAGAGGCCATGCATGCCTACACTAATCCGTTTTCAAACGAAAACGGAGACCTCGTATCGAGAACGTATCAAAAGTTTTCCGTCCACACTATTGTTTTTGAATCGTTTTTGCCATCCACATTAAAACGCCGAAACGACCCTGAACAAAAGCTATTGGGAACCCTAGATCACATAATCGTCGTGACGTCAGCGTTTTCGAAAAGCTTCGTTTTCGCCGTCCACATGCACTGGTGCAGAAAAACTGACGGCGTCTTCGGCCATGTGCACTCTAATCTTATCCGTTACGTTTGAACGGGAAAACGGAGACTTAGTTTTGATACGGTTAGGCCTTTCGTCCACACTAATCCGGTGTCTTCGGTGACCGAAAACTGAGCTTTTCGAAAACGCTCTCCAGAGTGGAGACATTCGAAGACGCCGTTTTTCTGTCGAGAATGTTCCCTCCGCTGAACTGTAGTCCTCGACAAAATCACAAGGTTTTAATATATTCAATAAAACTAACAAATAACAAATTAAGGTCTCGTCACGAACACACGTTGTTGCTAGGGCACGGGCTATTCACATCACACCAACTGAGTCTACAGTAACACGTCAACTCGTCAAGGCCCTATCTCAAGTTACCTTTAACACTTACATACGTAATCACTAGGCTCTGAAATGTATCTAGAAGTGTTCTTAATCGAGTGCCAGTCTCCCACACACTCCCCCATACAGCCCCCCCCCCCCTCCCCCAATAATTTGGCGAAGAAGTGCCCTTTTTTAGCCATGTTTTTTATGCGAACAAACTCCAGCTAGCGGACATGATGTTGTTTTCCTTTACTGTAATTTATAGTGAGTGACTGTATTATATTTCAGGGATATAGGTAGTTAATGTTTTCTTTGCAACATATTGAATCTCATAATTTTCATTTTGTCATATTACTTTATATATTATTGCATGTAGGAATCTGTAATAACTTCTAAATAACGATTTAGTAGAATAAACGTACTGTTTTGCTTTTTTTGTTTCGATATACACCAAAAGTTAAAAACCCTGATCAATGGCCTCTTCTTGAAACTGGTTTTACGCGGTGTGATTGCGCAATCCACGTAATGTGCCCTTCGGAAATCGTACCCTCCCAACTCCTAGAAGCTCGCGCCGGCCCTGGTAGCGGCATCTCGTTTCTCTCGTGGCACAAAGTCTGGTGCTTTTGGATCCAGTTTCTTCAACTTGTCTTCATCGCAAGATAACTCCAATGGGTAGAGGTGTTGGATAGCTCTTTCGAGATAACCTTTAGCCGTCTTCACCTTGGCTGCTCGTATCACTCCGTCACGTCCTTTGATTAACTCGACTACGATTCCCATCTTCCAACGGTTTCGGTTTTTCTCGTCGTCTTGAATAATGACAGCATCTCCTTTTTTGGATGTGAAATATTATTGCTGCCAGGCTCTCGGTGTCGTTCACGTAAACTCCTCACGTACTCACGTGACCAGCGTCTCCACAAGATTTCTTTACACCTGCTGAGGAAGTGCTTTACGTAAGTCCCTTTCTTCGACCTAGTGAGGTTTCAACTCTGGTAGAACGCTCGGGTTGATATGAACATGGTGTTAGGAGTGAGGACAGGCAGTTCGACCTCATCCTCCAAATAAGTCAGCGGTCGGTTGTTGAGTGCAACTTCGATATCAAGAACTATCTCTTCTAATTCTTCCCACGTTAAACTACATTTACCGACGGTCTTGTAGAATGCTCGTTTGAAGAGACCAATGAGGCGTTCAAACTGACCACCCCACCATGGAGCGCGACTCAGATTGAATCTCCATGTGATGGAATGATCCGTGAGAAACGTATGCAGACTTTCATCTTCCTGTGCCCGTTTCAACCGCAGCTTTAAACGTCGCCGCGTTGTCCGAGCATATTATCTCAGGTCGGCCTCGTCGTGCCATGAGTCTCTTCAGACTTCGTAAGAATTCAGCAACTTCTAAAGATTTCAGCAGTTCGAGATGAACTGCTCTCGTTAGACTGCATCCGTAGAGGACAAGGTTTCCGGGGCTCTCCCCTTGACGAGTATCGTCTGGCGTCAGCCAGAATAAAATTGTCCGTCCGGCGTTAGCCCGAGGAAAATTAATAAGTAGACAAAAAGCAACTGTGGCCAGTAAAGGGTTAAGGCCATGAGGATGTGTGGTAAATGAGACGTTTCTCTTGCCGTTTGCGGTTAACACTAGAGACTTTAAGATGCTAGGACGACGACGGCGGTTAAAACGCAAGATACGTTTTACAATTTAAAGAAGTTACGTAGCTACCCGTAACTCACTATTATATTTGATATTTGTAGCTAGTTTAATAACTTCCAAACCGCCCTAGTATATTGCTAAAATGATTCTAGTGTCCGTATTGAAGTCAATCTCAAGCAACATTTCTCATCTTTTGGCCGTCGACGTCGTCTTGAAGACGTGAAAATGCTGTAAGTGGCGTTGTACTGTCGTAGAAACCCTGCGTTTGGTCTTCTACTCGTTGCTGGTTCAATGATCAACACTCTGGGGACTGTATTTTCTATACTTTATTTCATCTTCAAAAATCGTCAACACTCTATATTAATCACTCTATTCCAAACTATATTCAATCTATATTCAATCTGCACTCTGCACTCTCCTTAAACACTTATCATGCATGCACTCCTATTTATACCTATAACCAATGGGAAGTTATTTGGCTAAACGTCATTCTAAACTATATCTTAATAACAACTATTATGGAATTTCTTCCCCTATAAATTCTTCCCATCGGATTTCTTCCCCTCTACATTTCTTCCCTTACAGTTTCTTCCAATCTATATTTATACATACTTGCATGGCTTATCTTAACTAAATACAAAGTTTTACCTTGACCTATAACTAATTTACTAATACAATTACAATTATTTACGTAAAACGAACTACACATTAAAGTCTCTACGTGTTAAATCAGTTCTTATATTTTTACATGATATGATTCTTTTTGGCATGCTTTTTTGCTATTTACATAAACATACTTTATCCGACATGTACAAAGAACGAGGACGGCCTTGTGATTATACTCTAGGACTAAAAATTATTCATTTTCTTTGTTTTGCAAAAATAATTCTTTTGAGGTTGACGTCGTAGATCTTAAAGTTTCTATTACCACCTGAAGATGGGAAGGATGGCACAGACTTTAATATCTGAAACCGAGTGGTTAGAATTATTTTATTCGATCTCATTCCATTTAACTCTGTTGAAGGGCCCCATTTGAAACGTCAGTTTTTCGTTACTAAATATTTTGGCAGTTTACCGCCTTTTCACTTCGCTCTGTTCAAAATACAGTACTACCTACGCAGCACTACACTTCTTTTTTTTTACACTCTCGTAATTTCTCTTTGTTTTTGAGAACCGTTGATGGAAAGTTCCGCCGAAAACATTCGCGACCGCGCGACCTGTTTAACAATCGACATGAGACTGACGTGTTTCTGACATGCACTAAAACTGATAAAAGCACTGAAAACGCATTCGCAATTTACTTTGATTTTATTTTTAGTAACTAGAGTAAATGCAGTGGCATATATATATATATGGTCTCATTTCCAGGTCCACCATGTGTTGACACAAAGGTGTATTGCATAAAAGGATTATGTTCATCTTCATGGTACACAGGCTGTAACAAGACCTGTGGAAAATGCTCTGCCAAAACTACCCCTAGTACGTATTCAGTTTTTATCTATGATTAGTTAATGTGATATGGTAAGTTGTACGTATACAGTACATGTAGTGCATGTGGTACGTTTGAGAACTTGGTCTTATTTAACTACATATAGAAAATGTAAGGTATATGGTCTCATTTCCAGGTCCAACATGTGTTGACACAAAGGTGTATTGCATAAAAGGATTATGTTCATCTTCATGGTACACAGGCTGTAACAAGACCTGTGGAAAATGCTCTGCCAAAACTACCCCTAGTACGTATTCAGTTTTTATCTATGATAATTAATGTGATATGGTATAAGTTGTACGTATATACAGTACATGTAGTGCATGTGGTACGTTTGAGAACTTGGTCTTATTCAGGGGCGGATCCAGGAATTTTCATACGTTAGTCAAAATTTTAGTTGTCAACACTCAGGGGGGGGGGGGTTGGGGGGGGGGGTTGTTTGATTCATCAGAGAACAGACCAGGTATTCAGTATTAAATTAAAAATTAACTGGCTTAAAGCAGGAGTTTACAGTTTATTTCACATGATCGTATTACACCACACCATGCTGTCCGCTCAATTGATAGCCTAACATTAGCAACAAAATAGACTATAAAATACAATGCCACATATTTAGTTCGGTGAATAAATATATAGAATAATAGATAATATATATTTATGACACTAGTCAATATGCCCATCAGTTAAAGCATTTTCTCCTGCAATGCCAAAGGCAATTTTGGCAGCCTGGCAGGTTATGATCGTATTACACCAGACCATGCTGTCGGTCTATTGATAGCCTAACAAAATAGACTAAATACAAATATACAATGCCACTTATTTTGTTCGCTCACTTCGGTGAATAAATATATAGAATAATCGATACCTAAGTCGAAATCTTTAGCTGATATTAATTGATATAATGCTGCTTTTATAATGCATTTATATGATTTAGATATTAATAACCTTTTGACCGCAAAAATATGCTAATTTGGGTAAATTCCATCTAGATTATCATATACAAGCCTAAATATTAAAATCGGCGCACAGCTTGTTCTGTTAATAGACATTCTAAAACAAGACAAAATATGTTTAATTTACCTTAAAGCAGTACAGGACTTGTTCTTTTGATCTCGAACACACTTCGGGATTAAACTCTCGGCACCAAAATTTCTACTGCGGCAGAAGTTCGTGCTGTTTATCGCACTCAAAAGCTCTTCAACAGAACTCTTCGGCGAAGCGTCGATTCGCTTCATCAGATCAGCATAAATTTCTTGTAGACATTTTTGATCGTTCCCCGCAAACGCAGACTGAACAGTACTCGTAAATACTACAAGACATTGCTGTTTAAATTCTTTCTACTCTAACGTGGGACTTCGAATTGAACCTCAGTGGTCAAGCAGCGATCAGAAAGGCTGGATTCGTCAGCCCTTGAGTGTATACAGCAAGATCATATCCCACGCTGCGAATCGGTCAAGATCGGTCAAAAAATGTGACCAATAAGAATACGAATATTTTTTGAATTAGCCAATCAGATAGCTTGTATACGAGCCCCTGATTACTAAATCGGTCAGAACTCCCCACAGATCGGTCAAAATTGCTGATCTCCATGGAGATGAGCATATTGACCAATCATATGGCTAGAATCTGACTCAGATCGGTCAAAACTCACGCGTAAGTCCGCTGTTCGTTGACTTGATAATATTACGTTACAGAAACTCAGCCGCAGCATGAAACTTGATAACTGGACTACAATGGTGCCGCTGCTTGAAAATAGACAACTCATCATAACTGGACTATCATTCGAATTTTAATTAATTAACTATTTAACTCCGCAATTTTTACGTTAGTCGCGTGACTGGTTTGACGACCCCTAGATCCGCCCCTGGTCTTATTTAATTACATATAGAAAATGTAAGGTATATGGTCTCATTTCCAGGTCCATCATGTGTAGACACAAAGACATATTGCTCAAAAGGATTATGTTCATATTCATGGTATACAGGCTGTGACAAGACCTGTGGAAAATGCCCTGCTAACACTACTTCCAGTACGTACTTTATTCATAATAAGTTGTTACGAAAATCAGTTTTACGCGTTGTTTAATTTAGTGTGGTTGTTGTAACAGTGCACGAGGTGGACTTATATTGCCCAGAAACTGAAATAACGCTAGTTCGGCATTTTGACGAAGTTTAAGGCCCGGTTCAAACGTCGCGCTTATCATGTGCCGAACCTAATTCGAAGTGTATTAAGTTCGACGATTTTAATTAAGTTCGACGCCCATATTAAGTTCGACTTGGTGCGACGCGGTACGTCGATTCAAACGTCGAACTTATCATGTGCCGAACCTAATGCAATTCACGAAAAAACGTGTTTGTCTAGTTTATGTCGCTGTAATGCGAGGTGAAAACATGAAACTTAATACGCACGGCGGTCTTTTCGAGTAAATATGGACACGATACAAACAGTAATGATCTCTTCTCGCGAGTGCATAACTTGTAGTAGCTATAAGCGCGCCGACATGTAATCGATGCGCTGAGTTGTTTGAAGAAGATGAAGAAGTCAGTCGGACGGCGCACAGAGATACGTTCCGCATTCACCTGAAAACAGGCTAGTGTAAGGAAGATTCAAGTCAATTATCTACTCACAATTACGGTAAAAACCCGCTAACAAGGACCTACATTTCACCAAATCAGCCTGGGATAGGTTCTTATATATTCTTATATAAATAAATTCTCAATTTCAGCCTGAGGTTCTTAATAGGAGTAGGTTCTTGTTGGCGGGTTTTTACTGTATTCTGTTTTCTTTTCTCGCTCTCTTCGGATTTACCGTCACCATATTTCGACAAGAAAATAGTGAGAAATAGACAAGAAAAACGAAAACCGTGCGATTCATGGCACATTATTCATGTTAAGCGGTACATTCGCGTAGGTGGACACTGACCAAATTCAACGAATGCTCGCATATAGCAATTAAGTTCGACGTTTGAATCAACGTCGAATCACGTCGAACTTTGTCGAACTTAATATGTATTAGGTTCGGCACATGATAAGCGCGACGTTTGAACCGGGCCTAAGAAAGCGGAGACGAGAAAATACATTGATATTGATTTTGTAATAAAAAGTGTCATATAATAAACTACTTAATAACCTCAACCATTTGTTCTTGAAAAAAAAGACTTCGGTTTGGTATTTTACTGTGAAGACCTCACTCAGTTATTAGGTAGTTTAAGCATTTTTTCAATTATTTATAACCATTATATGAAAAAACAAAAAAACATTTCTATGATACCTATATATGCTACCAATATATGATATGATATGCTATGCTTATGGCAAATGCTACATGCTATGCCATGTCATGTTATGCATGTTATTCATGTTACACAATGCTATATATGCAAATATAATATATTACTTAATTTCGTTTACAAATTATTCTTTGGTCTCATTTAACTACATATAGAAAATGTAAGGTATATGGTCTCATTTCCAGATCCGTCATGTGTAGACACAAAGACATATTGCTCAAAAGGATTATGTAATTCATATTCATGGTATACAGGCTGTGACAAGACCTGTGGAAAATGCTCTGCTAAAACTACTCCCAGTACGTACTTCTTATTCATATATTTTCCCGTAAAGTCCTCACTTAGTTATTAGGTAGTTTTAGCATTATTTTTTAATATATTATAACCATTATGTAATAACAAAAGAATTATTTCTGTGCTAGCTATATGATATGGTATGCCTATGGCGATGCTACGTTCTATAATAATAACATGACATGCTATATGCCATGCTACGTTATGCATATTATTCATATTATTCATGTTACGCAATGCTATACATGTAAATATAGAGAGAATATTACATGACCGTGCGGAGGTACGAATTTTATCTTCGAGTGTTGGTCATATCTCTCACAAGTGAGCGAAGCGAAGACGAGAAATTAAAATTCGTATATGTTCAAGCGGTTATGTATAATTATTATATAGCATGCTATCGGATATGAGCTCTTGCGTAATCTGATTGGTTCCCTACTACTAGGCTATCAGCTCATATCCTGCTAGTAGAGGAAAAACAAGATGGCGGCATGTTTTTTTAAATTGCCGAAAAGAGTTGAAATTGACGGATTTTTTATACAGAAAAACATCAACACCCTCAAACCAATGTATAAAAAAACAACACTGTGTAAAAATACATTAACAAATACACAATTTAGCATGTCAAATGGTAAAATTCACTTAAAAATTACGTCTTTTTACTTCAGAAACACGACTAAATTAGCGGGTTGATATTAATTTGTTGCCAAACAAAGAAACTCACAGTTAAAATCAAGCTTACAACACACATTTCGTAGGAGATCACCAGTAAAGAGACCTTTTTTATTTAGATAAGCATTTGGAGTAGTAAAAAGCATGTTCTTTTTCAAAAACAACCAACTAAGTAATTTAGTTTCACTGCCGAAGGTGTTTCAGTTTCATTTTTGCATGAAATCAAAACCTTTTTCACGACAGCAACGCTAATTTAAACAACTGACCCACCTTTTGACTTCATAAAGGTACCTTTTAATCTTTTTTGTTGATCTGCTCAACACATTTTTTGCCTCTCGAGCAACATTTATGCAACATTTCACTGAAGCTGTTTGCCGAACAGCTCAGCGAGAAACTCTGTGTGAATGTATCATTACGGATGGCGGAAGTATTAGTTGCCTGTTGCCTATGCCGGAAGTTTGTCGTTTCAAACATTTCGCTGTACGTGTAATTATACCATTCGCTCTCGTCGTATACGAACTAATAGCCAACTCGGCGAAGCGCCTCGTTGGCTATGAGCTCATATACGACCCGAGCTCATGGTATAACTGTTAAAGTGTTTATGAAACGAAAATTAAGTTTGTCTTATTTGAAAGTACTTTTGAAATGACAAAGTAACATCTTTTGCTGTTTTTCGTTTCCTTGCTTCGTTTATGAGATATTTCAGTTTGTTTTATATGTGAAACTAACCAGTGACATCACAACGTGCATAATAACTTACTGGGAAAGGTTATATATCTTTGCTATTACTAAACGGAATCAGTTGAAAATGTATATTTCTGTTGTTGTAAGGGAAAAACGCACACATAATTGCTTTGAAGTGATTCCGTTTGATAACAGAAAAGATATATAACCTTTCCCAGTAAGTCATTATGCACCTTGTGATGTCACTGGTTAGTTTCACATATAAAACAAACTGAAATATCTCATAAACGAAGCAAGGAAACGAAAAACAGCAAAAGATGTTACTTTGTCATTTCAAAAGTACTTTCAAATAAGACAAACTTAATTTTCGTTTCATAAACACTTTAAATATTCTGTTTATATAAAAAAAATAACAATATTAATAATATAGAGGGCAAAAGTACTCGAATATGTTTGGCTAATGAAGAGGGCATTTTTTTGTAATTCAGGGCAAAATTACTTGCACTTGATTGGTTCCTTGATCAGAAGCTCTTGCATGTGATTGGTCGCTTTGTTACTTAGCAACATGCAGTGAGCCTCAGTGGACTGACATTTTTTCAACAAATCTGTAAGGTTTTTCGGTCTGAATATGCTTTTTTGTTTACTTTGAAATAATGTAAACTATTGAAGGAGTGTAAACTATTAATGAAAATGAATGTACTAGAAAAGAAAGCTACAGGCACAGCGATAGAGCGAGGAAAATTGGAATGTTGCCGACTTGCCGAGCACCGACCGTGATAAGGTACATGTACTTCGACATTTTCTGGACATAATATAGCTCTTGAATAATTTCGCCCGCTATATTATTAACACCTAATCGCATGAGTTCTCGTAAAATTAAGGTTTAATTTCACTCGTGTTTTCAAAATCTTACAAATTACCCTCGTCGCTTCGCGACTCGGGCAATTTTGTAAAATTTTGAAAACACTCGTGAAATTAAACCTTAATTTCCCTCGGCCCCATGTGATTACCTATACAAATTTTTTACTGCACTCAAATATGATCTTATTGAACCAATATCTTTACGTGTAAAAATATCGTATTTTTTTACATGTGTTTAAATACGATTTTTCTCAGTGGCTGAAAACTTTGTAACGCACTAGAGTTCATGGAATAGAGTAAATTACTTAATTTCGTTTTCAAATTATTCTTTGGTCTTATTTAACTATGTATATATATATATCTACAGGGGGTGGACAAAAAAAAGTGACCATCCATGCAAATATCATTAATTTACCGTAACATTTTGAAAAACAAGAAAATATAGCTTTTTGAGACATCTACGCGGTGAAATCTACTCCAATACAACGTTAAATCGTAATTTTAATACTTTATTTTGAAAATAAATGAACCTTTCATGATTTTAGTCACAATTTTTTTTTTGCCGTACAGCAGATTCAATAAACCAATTCCTATTAAAAACTGTTAGTAAATCCATGAAAAATTTTGAAAACAAATGTCTAAATTTAGGATTTTTGATCATATATGAGCAGTTCTCATTGTGTATGTCCTGAAAACATTTGGTTTTACATAAACGTGCTGTTCTTTTGTAAGTTGTTCCAAATTAACTATGTTTTCAAGGATGGCCATTTTTTTGTGTCCACCCCCTGTATATATATAGTTAATGTAAGGTATATATGGTCTCATTTCCAGGTCCACCATGTGTTGACACAAAGGTGTATTGCATAAAAGGATTATGTTCATATTCATGGTACACAGGCTGTGACAAGACCTGTGGAAAATGCCCTGGTAAAACTACTCCCAGTACGTAATAATGTATACTTCTTATTTATATATTCCCCCATAAAGACCTCACTTGGTTATTAGGTAGTTTTAGCATTATTATTTAATATATTATATGCTAGCTATATGATATGCTCTATATACCTATGGCGATGCTACGTTATATAATAACATGACATGCTATGCCATGCTACGTTATACATATTATTCATGTTACGCAATGCTATATTTACAAATATATAGAGAATATTACATGCATGACCGTGCATGCGGAGATACGAATTTTATCTTCGAGTGTTAGTAATATCTCTCACAAGTGAGCGAAGCGAAGACGAGAAAATAAAATTCGTATATGTCCAAGCGGTTATGTACAAATATTCTAAACATTCTGTTTATTTCAAAAAATAACAATCTAAATTTTTACTGCACTCATGCAAATATGATCTTGTTGAACCAATATCTTTACGTGTAAAAATATCGTATTTTTTACATGTGTAATTTAAATACGATTTTCCGGCTCAGTGGGCGAAAACTCGGTATCGTACTAGAGTTCATGAAATAGAATTTGCAAAATATTCTTTGGTCTTATTTAACTACATATATAGTAAATGTAAGGTATATATGGTCTCATTTCCAGGTCCATCATGTGTTGACACAAGGGTGTATTGCATAAAAGGATTATGTTCATCTTCATGGTACACAGGCTGTGACAAGACCTGTGGAAAATGCTCTACTAAAACTACTTCCAGTACGTACTTTATCCTCCATAATAAGTTGTTAATGCTTTAACAAATGAGACTTATGGGCGCTGTCATGTTGCATTTGATGACTAAAATGTTATATAATATAATGTAGTATAAATGTTATATAATATAATATTAGTTATGTAATAACAAAAAAAATTTTCTATGTGCCTATGGCGATGCTACTTTATATAATAATAACATGATATGGTATGCCATGCTACGTTATGTATATTATTTATGTTATGCAATGCTATATATGCAAATATATTGAGAATATCACATGCATGACAGTGCGGAGATACGAATTCGTATATGTCCAAGCAGCTATGTATAAATATTCTGTTTATTTAAAAAAAATAACAATCTAAATTTTTACTGCACTCAAATATGATCCGTACGTGTAAAAATATCGTATTATATATATATATATATATATATATATATATATATATATATATATATATATATATATATATATTAAGCGGACACTTCTATTAAGCGGGCACTATAGATGAAGTCCCGAAGGCTCGACTGTATACAGACACGAGGCGAAGCCGAGTGCCTGTATCCCGATACAGAACGGACACGAATTCTGTAAATTGATGAATTACTTCTAAAACGATCTATTTGGTAAGTTCATTGGCGGAGTAGTTTTTCTAAAAAAAACCGTCTATATAAGTTGGGAAAATCAAAGCTAAAGTTTACGTAAATCAAGAGGAACCTATATCACATATATACACCCTCATTAAACATGGATTTTATGTAATATTTGAACAACGAGAGCGAGTGTTTCACCGGGATATCCAAACACGAGAAAACAATGTATGAAAACACGAGGCCGAAGGCCGAGTGTTTTTGTTAATTGTTTTCGTGTGTTTGGATATCCCGGTGGGACACGAGCTCGAGTTGTTTAAATAGCTTCTCAAATTCAATCAAAGGTTATGTTTGATTGGGTAATGCTCTCTCATGGGAATGGGATGGCTGCGTTATAAGTAGGGTGGTTTTTGCATTTTAAATTTTCAATCTCTGCCAGTCGTTGGTGATTGTTGTTGTTCAGAAATGAACGAGAAAGGAGCGAGACGTTTTCGCCCTGAAAGGACAGAAACCGAAGAAAATATATTAATTGGAAAAGCGATCCCAGCATCGACTAAATACAAGACGAAATGGGCTACGGAAATATTCAAAGAATGGCAGGGCAATAGAGCTGTGCGGGATGTCACTAACAATGAACCGGGTTGCGAAATACAAGATTTAAGCACTCATCTTGAGTATTTCAACGCTGAAAGTTTAGCATTTTGGTTGGGGAAATTCGTACAAGAGGTCGTGAACAAGAATGGTGAAAAGTACCCTGCGCGATCGCTGTATAGCATTATCGCCGGCGTAAAACGCTTCTTAGAAGAGCAGAACGAAGGGAATGGGTTAAATCCCTTGGACAGAGGAGACAGACGGTGAGTATTGAATATTGTGTCAAGCTTCGTGTGCATGTTTTCGCTTTCGAGTGAATTGATATGAGTGTAGGAGGTCGAGTTGATTTAGAGCATTCTGTGTTCAATGAGTGTAACATAACGTTTAATATTTTGTGAGTATGAAGTAGTGTTTTGAGAAATAAAGGGTTTGTGTTGCGTTTTGTGTGTAGTGCTTTCGTTTCTTTACAAAAATTCCATAGTTTGCATAGATAATTAGGATATTTGAGGAAGATCACTAGTGATGTTCCTCAAATATCCTAATTATATATGCCGACCAAGAGCATTGTAGAGTTGTGGACCAGGTGTTTCACCGAGTTATCCAAATGCAATCTCGTGATCAAATGCGTCTTTGTTATTGGTTAATTAGCTCATGAATTATTCATGAATTTGAGAAATATATATATATATAGTTCAATTTACAGACACGGTGTTTCGCTGTACTGCAGCTCATCAGTGTAGCTTGGAACAATCTGAATGAATTTCATCAATTACTTATACACATGCGATCGTCGGTGAAAACCGCATGTGGGACAGCATCGGTGAAATACATTCAGATAGTGTGAAGTGGGCATGGGCACATATATATATATATATATATATGTATATAGTAAATGTAAGGTATATATATGGTCTCATTTCCAGGTCCGTCATGTGTTGACACAAAGGTGTATTGCATAAAAGGATTATGTTCATCTTCATGGTACACAGGCTGTGACAAGACCTGTGGAAAATGCTCTACTAAAACTACTTCCAGTACGTACTTTATCTTCCATAATAAGTTGTTAATGCTTTAACAAATGAGACTTATGGGCGCTGTCATGTTGCATTTGATGACTAAAATGTTATATAATATAATGTAGTATAAATGTTATATAATATAATATTTGTTATGTAATAACAAAAAAATAATTCTATGTGCCTATGGCATGCTACTTTATATAATAATAACATGATATGGTATGCCATATGCTACGTTATGTATATTATTTATGTTACACAATGCTATATATGCAAATATATTGAGAATATTACATGCATGACAGTGCGGAGATACGAATTCGTATATGTCCAAGCAGTTATGTATAAATATTCTGTTTATTTAAAAAAATAACAATCTAAATTTTTACTGCACTCAAATATGATCCGTACGTGTAAAAATATCGTATTTTATATATATATATATATTTATATGGTATATATATATATATATATATATATATATATATATATTAAGCGGACACTTCTATTAAGCGGGCACTAGATGAAGTCCCGAAGGCTCGACTGTATACAGACACGAGGCGATGTCGAGTGCCTGTATCCCGATACAGAACGGACACGAATTCTGTAAATTGATGAATTACTTCTAAAATAATCTATTTGGTAAGTTCATTGGCGGAGTAATTTTCCTGAAAAAAACGTTGTCTATATAAGTCGGGAAAATCAAAGCTAAAGCTATATCACATATATATAGACCCTCATTAAACATGGATTTTATATATATATATATATATATATATATATAGTTCAATCTACAGACACGGTGTTTCGTTGTACAACAGCTCATCAGTGTAGCTTGGAACAATCTGAATGAATTTCACAAATTACTTTATACACATGCGATCGTCGGTGACAACCGCATGTGGGAAAGCATCGGTGAAATACCGATTCAGATAGCGTGAAGTGTGCATGGGCCCAGAGTGCTCAAACTTCCACAAGGGTAGTGAGCGTTGCATTATCGCTAATAGGTACCCACGGCAACTTCACAGAGTGCTCAACAACACCGAAGTGAAGGAGCATACATAGTTCAATCTACAGACACGGTGTTTCGCTATACAACAGCTCATCAGTGTAGCTTGGAACAATCTGAATGAATTTCACAAATTACTTTATACAAATGCGATCGTCGGTGACAACCGCATGTGGGAAAGCATCGGTGAAATACATTCAGATAGCGTGAAGTGCGCAAGCATGGGCCCAGAGTGCTCAAACTTCCACAAGGGTAGTGAGCGTATATATATATATACAGCATTTGCCCTTCATTAAAGCAAAAGCGGTGATCACTAGAGCGATTTGCATCGTCAATTGAACGTTGCAAATTTCAATAACGCCAATCAAGTTTCAATTGCGTTATAAAGTAAATTCATTAACAACACCTTATAATTTATCAATTAAAAAACAATGCAAATATCATTCAAATAACATAAAATGTTCAATAACACAAGTTATGCGTTTGCAAATTTTCGACGGAATATTTTTAAAGTATTCTCTAGTTACTGCCTTTACACACAACGGAAATCTATATACATACACCGTTTAGACTATTTATCCTTGTATGTTCTCTCTTGCAACTTGCAAGACATCTAGGCAAGTATGACTGCATAAGTCGAAACCAAGCTGCACATTTTGCCACGGTAATGCTGCATGTGCATGTTTCTTTCTGCGGCTGCAATTAAAAGTTGCTTGCGATATCCCCCAACGGTATATGTGAATTTCGGGCCGCGTTTCTGTCGCACATCTGATTTTGCACGTGAGAACGTGCAATGTCCGCCTTTATGTTTGCTTTCAAACAACTGATAGCTTGCTCCACAGGATTTAGAAATGGAGAGTAAGGTGGAAAAATCTTAATTTCGGCGTCTTCTGTTGGGGCCTCTGCTCTTCGATGGGCTGGTGCTCCGTCAAAAATAATGTAGTGTCTTCCATCTTCATCCATCACTCACTCGTATTCACAAGAAACTCGTTAAATAATTCTCCTGTCATGGCATCCACTTGAATCACATGGCGAAGCAAGCCAAACACTGGTGATATTGCCAAACATATGGTAACGTTTCTACCTTTTTGTCCACACACCTGGCGATACGCTCTATCCCCTCTTTGCGAACGACCCTGGCTTCTCGCTGTCCAGATGTTATAACCCACACTCGTCGACGAAAATAGGATGGTGAAGATTGGTTTCTTCTAGGAACCAATGGGCATACTCGTTGCGGCGTTGGATTACATCTGGTCGATTGCGGTCTGCGGAAAGTCGTTGTGCCAACTTTAAAGTGTACAACATGCCTTCTAAATGTTTTGCAACAGTGCGGACGTGTACTGACGGCTTTTATGGAAGGCGTGCTCGTAATTGGGCGGCGATAGCTTCGAATGTCAACATGCAGTTCTCATTGACAATCTCCTCAAGACACTGTTTCATTTCATCATCAAATTTTACGTTGTTTCTACCGCCGCGTGGTCTTTCATCTATCCTATAATTATTCTCTCGTATGTACCTTGCAATTATGCTCCGAGCAGTTAAACGATTAACACCCAACGTATCAGCCACCAAGACGTAGTCCTGGTCGTCTTCTTGAGAAATTCTATTTCTTCTTCGTCGTTCCATCATTGTGTAGTAGAACCTTGTCAAAATTACTATACCATCGCGAAAACTTCAATTTATCCTCAACTGAAATCCCATACGGCCAACATCGGTCGCAAACTTTCTAAACGCTTAACTTTGTTATTGAACATTTTATGTTATTTGAATGATATTTGCATTTCCCTTATTGAATTTTGCTTCGCGCGAATGATTGTTCAATAAATGCTATTGTTTTTTGATTGACTCTATTGATTTTTCTATACGGAATAAATTATAAGGTGTTGTTAATGAATTTACTTTATAACGCAATTGAAACTTGATTGGCGTTATTGAAATTTGCAACGTTCAATTGACGTTACAAATCGCTCTAGTGATCACCGCTTTTGCTTTAATGAAGGGCAAATGCTGTATATATAGTTCAATCTACAGACACGGTGTTTCGCTGTACAACAGCTGAGCTCATCAGTGTAGCTTGGAATATATATATATATATATATATTTCTAAAATTCATTAATAATTCATGAGGAGAACACAAAGAAAAATCATGAGCGTATCGGATCTATATATGTGATATAGACTCGCTCTAAGTTTCTCGCTGGTTTTTAACGGCTGAGATAAGCTTAATTTTCAAAATTACTACGCCAATGAACGTATGAAGTGATTCTTTTTAGAAGCCATTTAAAAACCTTGCAGTACGGGCTTTATCGGCTCTAAAACACTCGGCTATCGCCTCGTGTTTTATATCCGATAAAGCCCTCCTGCGCGGTTTATAAATATTACATAAATGTAAGGAATATATGGTCTCATTTCCAGGTCCATCATGTGTTGACACAAGGGTGTATTGCATAAAAGGATTATGTTCATCTTCATGGTACTCTGGTTGTGACAAGACCTGTGGAAAATGCGGTATCATCAGTAAGAACTGATTTGTCTTTAATATTTGATATGTTTAATTCAACAGGATTTCTTGTCAGAGTATGACACAAGGCGGACCCGCATTGTCCAAGTAACTAGGGGGTGTTTACACGAGGCCGGCCTTGAAACTATATAGGCTTGTTTTCGCTGAGTTACTCCAAGATTTGTGTCAATTGCCTTGCAGCTCGTAACCGCCGGGGAATCATTATTTTATGTAGATTTGACACCAATCTCATTTAAAACAACGTAATGAGTTTGAGAAGTGAAAGAGCTTCAGTTCGGTCTAGGAGGCGACCTGAGATTAGGCCGGCGTGAACTGAATCTCAGACCGGACTCATGAAAATCATCTATAGTAAAAACACCACAACCGACGACAACCGACCCGATCCTGAGTTCGGGTCGGCCTCAGATTGGCCTTGAAATTACTTTGGCTTGGTACATGGTTCCCCTGAGCATTGCTTCAAGATTCGTGTCAATTGTCTTCCAGCTTGTGACCGCCAGACAGAGAAGCGTTATTTTATGTAGATTTGACACCTATCTAATTTAAAATAACGTATTGAGTTTAAAATGTTTTTTTCGTGGCCCGAATCGGTCCGAATTAGACTTAGATTCTGTTTACATGGAATGCCGGCCTGGTGTAATTACGCCGGCCTGAAAATTTCAGTTCGGTTTAGCAGGCGATCTCACGCCGGACTCATGAAAACGATCCCCTAAAGTGTTTCCATGAGGCCGGCCCAAACTCATGCCAGACTGACTTTACGTCGTTGTAGATCGTTTTCATGAGTCCGGGCTGAGATTCAGTCCATGTATGCCGGCCTAATCTCAGGTTCCCTGCTGGCAGAGGTGTCTCAACAGGAAAGAGACCTCTGCAAACATTCGACACTTTGTTTGATGTAGCCGCCATCCATGGTTTTGGACGTGTCAAACAGTTTTGAAAACATGTTTGGTGCAACACACATTCTGCATGATTGACTATACTGAGCGTACTTACGCAATGACCAACGAGTTGTTTACGTGGTGGTGCTAGAGTGTAAAAATTGGCGTTCCTGAGCCAGTTGAGCTTCTGTAACCTTGTTTTTATCTCTTTATTTACTATTCAAAACATTATTTCCGTAAAGAAATAAGAATACTTTGTCACAGTCTCAGTATAAAGTTGTTTACAGTGCTTGGGAAGTTACAAGACGACTCACAGAGCTGGTGAAACACTCGGCTGTCGCCTCGTGATGTTCATATAAGTTGTATTGACACGAATCTCGAAGCAACAGGGGAACCAAGCCCATGTAATTTTAAGGCCGGTTTCATGTAAACTAAAACCGAAATGCAAAATTCAGGATGGTCCAAGTTTAGGCCTGACTCATGTAAACACCTCCTAGTAAAGCAATTAGGAAAATAAATCTGATCTCAAATCATTAATAATTCATGAGATAATCAGCCAATTACAATAGTTCATTCAATCACCTGATTGAAGTTGGCCAAGATATTAGATGAAAACCGGTGTTGATCTTAATTATCTATGCAAAACAAACAAGTTGCTGTATGAGTAAATTTTACACACACTCATGAATAAAATCTCATGAGGGTTTATTTTAATTGTATTTTTCAATTGAAGTCGTTTATCGGTTTCATCAGGGGAATCCAAACACTCGAAAACAATAAAAACCTCGTGTTTTCTCGTGTTTGGATCCTCTGATGAAACACTCAAACTCGTTGTTGATATATTACATCAAGCACATGCATTTTAACGTACATGTCTATTTAACAGAAAATTGCGAGTGACAAGTGACATTCATTCATTGCTCAAATGATTTATCAAAAACATGCAGCTTAAACAATTCCCTCGTTGTTGATATATTACATCAAGCACATGCATTTTAACGTACATGTCTATTTAACAGAAAATTGCGAGTGACAAGTGACATTCATTCATTGCTCAAATGATTTATCAAAAACATGCAGCTTAAACAATTCCGTAACTTACAAATAGAATACTGATATATTCAGTATTTAGTATGATGTGAAGTGATAACAAATCATTCCTGTCTGAGGGCTTTTTCAGTGGTGAATTTGATTATTTGATGTTAGCCAGAATAAAATCCTTAACATCCTTAACACCAGTTTGGACCGGAAAGAGCTATAAGGTTACGTCAGATGATGAGGCTTTGTTTTAGGAGATTGGCTTTTGCGCGTTCAGACACTAAAAATTTGGCACACACTAGCCTCCAACTTTCATATATTCTCGTAGCACGAAATTGGGGCTGTATGTGCGTGTGATGAACTGGGGCTGTATATGTGTGTCGGTGTGTTTTTTCGAGGCAGCTTAATCTTTGTTTGTGGTCATTTAACAATTTTCTGTTTTTTATTTCTTATATATCACATATATTAACTTTCTCTAGAAATTATTGATCAATGTAAGTCAATGGTGTCCAACTGTGCTGTGTTCAATATGGGAGATGCCTGTGCATATTTAAAATGTATCATGAAAGTGTCTGCAAGTCCTCAATGTCCAGTAACTTCTCCATATCGCGTAAAAATGGTAAATTTGTCAAAGAGATTGCCCAAGCTCTGCTATACGATACTTCCTGTTTTGCCTGCAGGCTTAGGGTAAGAAATATTATAATTATGGTGCTTTAAACAGCATAAACGATTTATGTATAAAAAACATTTCAATTTTGAACTAGCTGTTTCTGATGGCTTTTCACGCTCATGAAGCGGAAAATTAAGTCTGACTTTAAAGGCACAGCGTTATCATGACGCAAACTTGAAAAACTTCGAGGACAAATTCAAGGTCGCATGATTAAAATTATGGTGAATATCACACACGTCAAAACTTGGACTAAATAGTCCGTAAAAAATGCACTAATGACTTACTTTTGTAACGTTTTAAGAATATTATTCCTTTCCTTTGCACACAAATATATTTTTTGTCTATCGGCTAAACACAGCACCCAGAAATACTGGTGTAATAAATTAGCAATTTAGTTTAGTATGGAAAATCATTCTGAGTACATGGCAGTCCCGTGGGAGAAGTTCATTGCAATGGTGGTCCCGTTGAAACTATTTGATCATAACCGCACAAAACTATGCATAATTATGTTTCCCGAGAAATGTTTAAGAAAAGAAACTAACCAATAAAATTGCCACCCCCTCAATTTTAAAAAAGCCCTGGGAACGAGGTTGAATGGAACGTTTTTCAAGCTGTTCACATGATGCGTTAAACTCACATCACGTGCATGTTTTAAAAAGTCTAAATATTCTCGCGCTGCGCTCTCGAATGTTTAAACTTGATAAAACACTGGTGTTTGTGGTTTAAGCATTACTGAATATTGCCCATATAAAGGTTTAAATCACTGATATTTCACCTTTCGGTGTCCCCAGGTTTGCTAGGCACAAAATATATTTTACATTTTTTTAATTAATTTCTTATTTTTAGTACTTTTCTTTCATTGGTATAATCGTAACTCATGCTTAAGTTTTCCACTTACTTTATCTTTTTATATAGAAAATAAACCTTAAAGTTTTGGTACACGTGGAAAATGGTCGAACAAAACAACGAATGATTGAAACAATTGATTAAATGTTAAAAATATATTAATATACAACTAATTTTCAATTTCAAATTAATAAATCCATCTGTATTTGATAATTTGTGGTATATTTCGTGTTTTACGTAGATGCACCATAGCTAATTACATTTTGTGAATGTTTTATGAATGTTCATCATCACTCATTTCGATCAGTTGTTTTCGGATACCGTAGAACGAATGTCACCATCTGTTTATATGAGACAGACTGATAAACATTTCTCCATATAAACACTTTTCTCTGGATAACACGGCATATACCGGGACGATTTTTCTATTCCCTACTTTCCCATTCCCACAATGCTTTGCGTTTTGGGGTAACAACCCACAACAACCTCGTACCCAGGCTCAAAAATTCAAAATGGCGGTCAAAAACGGGGGAAAGAGCTATAATCCCGAAAGCATTATGGGCTATGGGAAAGTAGAGAATATTCGTTTCTTTATGTCACTTTTGTTGACGATAATCAGCTCAAATAGTAACTCGCTTTCGTATGCAGAACGTGAAGCCGACCGGGTAAATCGCCTCTATATAAACAGGCCTACAAAAATTCTAACCCCAGCCAGTCACTTCAGACACTAACGAGCATGCATGGGAACGAATCCGTAACTGTCAAATTGGTCACTTATAGTCGATCAGAAAACCTGATCATACTGCAACAAAACTATAACGAAATAAATTGTTTCAGTTAGCAACAGTGATGTTTCAAAATGGCGGCTGAATACTAGTCAATGTGAAAATATAGTTTAGCAACCACCAACTGAAGGAAAGTTTTAACAAAATAAATTAAGGTTGGAAATCACAGAGTTCGTCTTTAAAATAAAGCAGATAACCAGAGATTGTTGAAGCAGCAAAACTAAAACTTGCTTGTTAAAGTATAGTACAGTTCTTAATACCCGCATGATTGTATATTTTACACCAACACTGTGCATTATGCATGGCAGTGCATATACTCGTGCAATTGCCGCGTGTTTAGAATATTTAATTTTTTAACACAACATATCATCTGCTTTTGTCACACAGCTTAATACGGAAACACACTGCAACCAGACAGTGCTAAAGAGCGGTGTCCTGTTTGGCATAAAAAAAGTTAAGTGCGCTTGCATTCTTGTTCCCAGAGCCCTGCATGCACGTTTCTGTAATCCGTCGCGTACACTGATCTGAAAAATAGGACTGGATCGAGTTTCTATTACTAAAAATGAAGCAATGTTGGAGTGACCACCTAACAACTACTGTGGCGTTGCAGTAGTCTATTGCTAAGCCAATAATCCAATATAACTACAACCCACTGTTTTAATATCTTGCGACAAACCTTTGCATCATTGCATGTGATTATGAATCTTCTGTACCAATAGGCATGTTTAGAGAGGTTCTCTTATTAATTGCTATTTGCTAGTAACACAATGCATTTGAATATATTTCAAACAATCGACACATGTACGCTGTGTGTACCTATTTTTTTTTAATTGGAGTTGGCATTTGTTGATTAGGGTGGAATCGAAGTCAATCATATATGAAGTAGTGTGAAGGAGGAAACCACATCCTTGACTTTGCTTTTTTTTGTGGATTAATGGTCTACTGTGTTATATCTACTGTTGGGCTAATGATTTGATTATGTATACACGTTGCTCGTAGCATACATGCCTGATTCAGTTTTTTCATACCAATTATCTTTCTTACCATGGTAACCAAGCTTTAAAGTTGGAATATTTTCTGTTTTACAATTTACTAAGAAAAGTAAAAAAAAACTGAGTAACAGTGTGTAAAATAGTTGCGATTGAAATACTAAGCGGAAAGTGCAATCTTGTTAAGAAATGATAGTTCAGCAAATAACTTTGAGGAAAACCACAAGAAATTAAATAATATTTCAAAAAAATTTAATGCTGACGTTTTTTTCTATTACCTTATAACATATTCATAGCAAATAAATTGTTTACAGAGATTGAAATTAAATTAAATACCTGCAGTAACTGATAGAAAAATAAGTGGTGATAGAAGTGACAGAAGAACTTGGTTAACAAACGAGCCGATCAGACGGGAGAGATCGGAAGCATGTGAAGCAAAGGTGACAAAACATAAAAAATTGAAACTATATTTCAAAAATTCACTAATAATTCATGAGGAAAACAGAAAGGAAATCAGTTCATGTCATCTGATAAAGAATCCTCCTAATTTTATAATGTCAGCAATATTTCAATACTAACTGAGGATGAAAAACAATGTGAATTTGGATACTTTTGCTCTAGTGTAAACGGGGCCTTAGTATGATGTGTCACGACCATTTATCTCGCAAAGCCATTCCGACACAACTCGGCGACACAAATCGACGTGTGTAACCGTGGCTTAAGGTGTTGCCGTTTTGACCCAAAACAATGCTCTCTACCAAACGTAAAGTTGTCATAGTTGGTGCTGGAGGTGCCGGTTGTAGCTCGGCCCTTGAATTGGCCAGAAATGGCTGGCAAGTAATCTTGGTAGACAAGAACAAACTGTTGTCTGGAAGCAGCAGCAGAACGCCTGGGAGGATGAGTCTTGGCTTCCATTATGTCGATTTAAAGACATCGTTAAAGCTCTTGAAAGCAACGGTTAGGTTTACGAAGACATTTCCTGGCTTTCGGGTTGGCGAAGATCTCGAATGGTCGCACCCCCTTCGGCACAGTCGGTATTACATCACCAAAGAATCGATGTTTCCAGTTTCGACAATTCTCTCCGTGTACGAGGCCATAAAGGAGGAGTACCGTCAGATGGTGGAAGATGACCCTTCGAACGAAGTCTATGGTCCCCCAAACGATTTCTATCGCATAATGGACCCGACAGAGTACGAGAATGACGTAAACGCGGATAAAGTCCTTGTGGGGATTGAAACTCCCGAGCATCTTCTTGACTGGCCAAGCTTTGAAAGCCACTTTCTCCAACTTATCAGAAACAACGATAGCATCGTGGTTCATGAGCACACGGAGCTAGTCGACGTTAAAAAACAGGCAAGTAAAACTGGTCGCTTCACGTTGACTTTCAGATCTGGCAATGCCAATGAACATGGCTAGAAATCCAGGACACTCAGCGGCAGTGGCCTGTGGGCTCATATTTAGATGGAATATTAATTTGAAAATTCTGATGGCTAAATATCGATCATTTCGGCTATAAACAGAAGTCTATAGCAATAAATTAAAGTAGAGTTATTCGTTAAAATGTCTTATTGACCCGTTTCTTACCCAAATATCAAATTACAAAAGGTTTAATCGTCTAGACAGGCCTGTACCCTCATACTCACAAAAATTGCCGCATAAATTTCGGTTATTATTTCCTAATCCACAGTCACATTTAATAATAATAACAGCGGTTAAGACCCTGGCAACCTAGCAACAGCTCCATAAGAAATGGCGGACAAGAACCCGAAATTATCGAGGAATGCATTGCTTCTTCACGCCGAGTTCAGTATTTATCTCGGCGCTTGATGGATTAAATTACAACGACTCGGCTGCAATAAATCGTACATTTTAAGGTCTTTGGGAACCTATTAAACAACGAAAAAGTGGAACGAACAACTCCGCAAAACAAAGTAACGTTCATCCAGAGCAAATTCAGACGTTCGCATCGTGGACAAACAACACAGAAGCAGCCAAAATTGGAGCTCCAAAATAAGTGATATAGCAGATTAATAGACTTTAAACAGCGAATAAGAGGTATTCTTGTGAGGGGCTCGGGAACCTATTTAGGACGCTCCAAACTTAATAGAAATTGTAGTGCTGAACGATTGTTCAATTTGGTGAAGTTTTGGACGTTCGCATGTCGGAATTTACAATAATAAATAACCGAAAATGATTGTTCTTTATATCTCCTTAAGAAATCTATTGAAGGACGCCATATTGAATTAATTAAAAAGGGATTCAGTGCGCATGCTTTGCCGCCATGTTGTCCTCGATTTCTGGCCATGGAGAAATGCATCGTTACTGACTACGTCATCAACTCGACCTGGAGCGAAATCGAAAGACTAAACGCTTTAGCAGGTTTCCACAAAATGCCCAATTCCAGGACGAATCGCCTAAAAGTCCTCTTGGATGTAGAATTACAAGATTCCATGTTAGATGTAAATTCGATGTTTTTCTGCATGGGACCTTTCTGCATGTTCTCAAATCTTGGCAATGGTAAAGCTGCCATGACATATGCCGACGAAACCAACATTGAAAACTCAACCAAGCTTTCTATGAGCAGTAGGATGGCGAGGCTGTTAAATGAAGGGCCAACCAGTGATGAATACGAGTACTTCAGTTCCAGGATGCTTAAGGACTGCGCGAGATTTATCCCTGGGTTAAAACAAGCGAAGGTGGCGGGCCTCAGATTTGGCATTGTTATTTCCATGGTGATGTCGATCTCCACGATTCTGAAAGCTCCTTTCATGCCAGGGCCTACTATGGTGTGAGAGCGGAAGGCCCTGGTTGGGTATCTAATCCAGGAATGAAGTTGCTCTATCTTCTTGAAAATGGAAGGGTCTCAAGTGATATCCTTGAGAAACACTTCGAAAGAGACAATTATTCACACTAGTAGTATACAGTAACACGAACGCGTCTATATCTTAAATAATTGCAACCGAGCCTTATTTCTCATAGATAGCTCTAATCTGCACCATGTGATCTATATCTTTAGCAATATTCTCTTTGTATTTTAGATTTGTAGTTTACAAATAAGTTGTAGTCATTTCTTTAACAGTTTAACTACTTAGTAATACTTGGTATACTCAATGACAGATGTATGTCGTTGTTACTTTAGCCATTACATTTTCTTATAACTTTTTATTCACTGACTTTTCTCCAATTTTAATTACTTATCTTTGACAATGAACTAAAAATACATGAACGCAACAACCCCTCACCCGCTTTTACAGTTCCGCTCGCGAGTAAGGTAAGATCGACTCGCGCGTCATAGCGAGTACACACGTAAAAATCTCACAGCTTGTCAACAGGATGTGTTCGCAACAGGCTTTTAGCAAGGCTGGGAACAAGTTGTAACAATGCTGTTCATTCAAGAAGCTGCTACAACCTTGTTAGCATCAACCTGTTAACAACTTGTTAAGTGCAGAGCGATAACAGGTTGTTGGAACAACTTGCATGTGTCATCAGTCATCAGATTGTGTTGGAGTCATCAGATTGTTACAAGTTGTCAACGACCTGTTACAGACATGTTAACAGACTGGGACAGCCAGTGCGAACACATGATGGTGACAGCCTGTTGAACAGGCTTGTAACAACTTGCTTGCAGGCATGTAACAGCTTGCGCGTTTTTACGTGTGTACTCGCTTCGGCTCGTTACGCGCGAGTACTTGCACCTCTAGCGAAACCAAACATTGGCAAATACTCGCAACTCGCTACTCGCGAGCATTGCGAGTCAGTATAACCTATAGGATCAGGAAACTACGGGACATTTATATGAAAGAACTAATCAAAGCAATCAACCTTACGACCTAATAACTAAAACGACGAAGGCTTATACAAGTTTCGTTAGACAGCATTTCAATGCATTTCAGCGACCGATGGCGACGGCTGTTATTGAAGTATAATAATATGCACTGTTCTCGCGCGATGAACAATCTAAGTTTCACTTCAATTGATAGAAATGATAGAGCAATGAAAGACAAGTTATATGATATGGTATGATACATAGAAACAGTTATTAAAGGCACGGCATTTCAATATACATGCATATGTTAAAGAATACTCCCAGTTTGTCGTAATGGCGTCTCTCCGTCGTTGACCTCCAAATTATAGATTTCGAATAAATAACTATCACAAGGCATTTAGAGTGTATCCAAATGAACGTTTGCTATGAAGTTTTGCGGGAATTAGCCAAAACGCTATACAGTTGTATCGGCATGCACTTGGTCTTGAGCAGTGTTTACATTTGACTCGCGAAAAAAAAGCCAAATCAATTTCGAAATCATGGCGTTTTATAAAAAAGGCATTATGAAGGCCCGTCGATCAAAAGAAAAACGGACAATAACTCGTTTATAAACCGCAAATATACAGCAGTGTCTAATAAGCTTTTGCACGACTTTTTCCATGCGGCGCCGCTTTACCTCATTTGAATTGAGATGTGTCAAGTCGGCATGTAGTATATTCATAGAAACGAAATTGATCGCCAGGTATATTCTGTTGTAATGAACGTGCTACGTTATGAATATATTACATGCCAACTTGACACATCTCAATTCAAATGAGGTAAAGCGGCGCCGCATGGAAAAAGTCATGAAAAAGCTTACTAGACACTGCTGTATATTTGCGGTTTATAAACGAGTTATTGTCCGTTCTTCTTTTGATCAACGGGCCTTCATAATGCCTTTTTTGTAAAATGTCATGTATTTCGAAATTGTGTTTTTTTTCGCGAGTCAAACGATGACATCACTCGCCGTTGCTTCGATAATTTTTGAAGCAGAACGTAAACACTGCTCAAGACAAGTGCCGATACAACTGTATAGCGTTTTGGCTAATTCCCACAAAACTTGATAGCAAAGTTGAAACGTTCATTTTGATAGACTATAAATGCCAAATATGGAAATTTAATATGGATGTTTAACTGGAAGTAAAGTTTGGTGATGGTTATTTATTCGAAATCTATAATTTGGAGGTACTCGCGCGTAACGCGCGAAAAAAAGAAAAAAGCAAGAAAAAGCAAGTACTCGCTATGACGCGCGAGTACGCGCGAGTACTCGCTACTCGCGTCGCGAGCGGTACTGTACATGCTTTTTTGAAACATAACCCACCAACCCACCCACCCCTTGATTAAAATAAGCACTCCTGATATACAGCCAATAGAAAAACAAACAGATATAAAAAAAAAATGAAATAAAATCCTTGGGATATAATTATAGAATTTATGGATAGGATGACAAAACTGATTTAAATCATTAAATATATCAAAGTTGAACATATCAAAGCAACACTTAGATTTCATTATTAAATTATATGGTTGTAAAAATTATATTGTTTTTATTTTAGGAGGTTTCAAAAGAGCTTATTTTTAACAATCCTTTAAATGGCTTCCCTATGCAATAGATGTTTTTCAAAGGCAGAATTAAAAGTTAACAGCTCAAAAATTACATTTATAATAGTGAAATAAAAACAATTCAGTAGAATCGGATTCAAGAAAGAAGTATTAAACAGACAACGTTTCAGTCGAAAATTTGGAAATACAGCCAAGAAAACCGACAAAGCCCATGAGCAGTTTTAATAAAAAAAGTGCATTCAAAGTCAATGAAAAACATCACGTCCACATAAGCCTAAGGTAGTGTTTTAAGTTAGGTTTAGTTAAGCTGACTGTATGGTTTGGATGAGCAAAGAGAAAGCACGAGAACGTGAAGCTGTATATTGTTTTACAGTAGGACTGACATATTAAAGGACAAAATACAAATCCCCTACCGTTAACTTTAAAATGATTTTGAGACCACTGACAAACACTGCAATTCAGATCGAGGTTTTGTTTACCATACGGCGTTTGGTTTCTTCAGGTTCCCTTCGCTTCAAGATATTATTTAAACCGGCTGTTTGTATCCTTTTCTTCGTTGTTCTCCTTTAATTTAGCAGGCTCCATTTCGTTAAACGAAAGCAAAATACTGACAGGTTTAATTTTCTGCATCGTTAGTCACCAATGTCCAACTATTCTTACCGCGTGAATATATATATATATATATATATATATATATATATATATAATTAATTTAACTTAAAATGTTTTGAGTCACTACTCAGAGTTTCACGCTATAAGCGATCATCAGGTAACTGACAGGAATCGATTCTGAAGAATAATATATTCATGTTCGCGGCATGACGTCATGGTTATGGAATGTCTCTTGTCTTCCTTCGGTGGCTAATGTTACACGCGTTGAATTTGTTTTTGTGCCGACACTTCGAAACAATTTCATCTCTTCTATTCAGCAACGAATTTTCGTCCGCTTTAATCATTTGTAGCTTCTCTTCCAGACATAGGTTGCATCTTCTTGCTCCACTCTTATAAGCTGAAGAGCGACTATATATATATATATGTGTATATATATAGCCCATGCGCACTTCACGCTATCTCTGGCCCATGCGCACTTCACGCTATCTGAATGTACTTCACCGATGCTGTCCCACATGCAGTTGTCGCCGACGATCGCATGTGTATTAGTAATTGATGAAATTCATTCAGATTGTTCCAAGCTACACTGATGAGCTGTTGTACAGCGAAACACCGTGTCTGTAGATTGAACTATATATATATATATATAAGTAGCAAGTTTGAAAACATATGAATAGAGTGCTCAATACCGACGTAGGTATATATATATACATATATATATATATATATGGTCGCTAGTGTCAGTTTCACGCTGGGCGATCTTCAGCCGCCTGAAGATGATTACAGAATGAGTGGCCGTTCTGTATCGGGGTATACAGAGACGAGGCGAAGCCGAGTGCCTGTATCCCGATACAGAACGGACACGAATTCTGTAAATGACTTCTAAAACGCCTATTAAGGTAACTAAACAAAAATAAATTATGTTAACAGCTGATAAACCTTCGAGGTAAGATTTAATAGGCTACGATTATTAAATTAGTGATACGAGCATGCGCTTTAATTTAATATTAGTCCCACATTTTCTATTCTAAGTGACGTGGCATAAATGGCCTTACTGGTCATCATTTGTTATTAATTCAACAAATGTTGTTGGGCGACAAATGTTTGCATCTTCATCTTGTATGAGGACGCTACCAGCGTACCTCACTCAAGATAGTTGAATGTGAAGTGTCTGTACACTTGCTACAGAACTGATATGATCAGTGTCTGTAAATGTGATACAGAACTGATGTTTTTTTAAACAGTTCTGTATCACATTTACAGACACTGATATCAGTTCTGTACCGGGGTAAACAGACATTGATTAAACCTTAATTTCTTTTGAATTTTCCTCATGAATTATTAATGAGTTTTAGAAATATATTTAGGGTTTGAGGCCGTTTCAAAGAACGAGGCAATGATAATTGGTATTTGACTGAGATATATATTTAGGGGTTTTTAGTTGTGAAAGAACGAGGCAATCATACATGATAATTGTCATGGCATATATACTTAATATAATGAGGCTTTTTACGGGTATAAGAACTTAGAATGCGTAAAAGTAACATACGAGGCGTTACGAATGGACAACATTTTCGTGGCCTACCTTAGGCACACTGAATATATAATTACGGGTCGTAACGACCGTAAAAGTAACATACGACCCGTAACGACTCGTACGGATCGACAAAATTGTCGTGGCGTACGTTTTCCAGTGAGGATGTGATGTGTTAGGAAGTGAAAACACGGATCGTAATGAAGTATATATTAACGAGCCGTATACGACACGTACGATTGGTATAGGAATGGTAGGGGACCGGGTCGTAAGGTTTTTGGGTGAGGGTGTCACTTGCATTCTCACGTGGAGTTAATTTGTAGTGCACAGGATGAGACGTTTTGACGAGCTGAAAATTGAGCTTATGGATCGTCAATGAACCTTTACGGCCCGTATGAGATCGACAGTATTGGACAGATATGGATGCATTTGAAACCTCCTAAAATATAAACAATATAATTTTTACAACGATAATTTAATAATGAAATCTAAGTGTTGCTTTGATATACGTTCAACTTTGATATATTAAATGATTTAAATCAGTTTTGTCATCCTATCCATAAATTCTATAATTATATCGCAAGGACATTACCAGAAATTTGGGACAAGATGACGTCGCGCGGGCGCATATAGGCCATTAAACATGACAGCCAAATCGTATAAGGAATAATACAGTAAAATCGTAAATTTTAAAATTTATCCTACTAGGGACATAGAGTTCTCGGTTGCGGAGCTCGATTCCTGTTAAGAGTTAAGTAAGGAAACTTTATAACAAAAAATGTTCGCTTACCGAAATACACAGCCGGTTCCCAACATCGATTTATTTACGCTGCTTATTTGACTCATTCTGTTATGTAAGCCATAGTAATCCTGCTAAACATGCGATACAAATCTGCCAAATACACCACTTTCCTTGCGAACGATGCAAAGTGCGGAGCTTGCTATGTATTTAGCAATGTTCGAACTGCTAATATAACTCGTAAATATCTCCGTATCTAACAACATTGCGGTTCCCAAAGCCTTTAAACTTTCTTGGTTTTACAGTGTGTTTGAGCAATACACCAAATCGTAGTTTTATTTAGGCCCACATGCAAATTAGTTTCCTTTTCAATTTGGGCCCCTATGCAAATTAAATCGTGTCTATTAAAGCATAACGGGAAGATAACATAGGCTGGGACTATTTTTTCATGTTTTGAGTTCATTATTTTTAGACACTACGTTTAGGATTATTGTCAAGGATAATTGAGAAGCAAATTTTATCCTTATAGAATACCTAAGCATTAAAAGGTTTCTGAAGTCAGAAATGTTATGTTTACTGCGGCTGCTTCAGCCTCATGTTATAAACGAACTACGTTTTATCCCGACTCAGATTGTATGCACAGTCGCAATTCCGATTTCGTCTATCAGCAGGAGGCCGTTATGTCTAAACGTGGAGTTGAGCTGCGAGAAGGACAAACGACGAAGCCACGGAGGTCTCTTCTCTTTCGAGCAGCCTGCAGCCATGTTTGTTTACTTTGAAAGCAGAGGCGATCTTTGTTCTTAGCAGCCGTTTGCATTTTCGCAAAATATTTACTGTATATTATTAACATGGGAGTAACCACTGGCTACGAACGTGGCCGCAAAATGTCCCCAATTTCTGGTAATGATTTAATATCATTTGTTTTTATATCTGTTTGTTTTTATATTGGCTGTATATCAGGAGTGCTTATTTTAATCAGGGGTGGGTGGTGTTTCAAAAAAGCATGTAAAAGCGGCGAGGGGTTGTTGCGTTCATGTATTTCTAGTTCATTATCAAAGATAAGTAATTAAAATTGGTGAAAAGTCACTGAATAAAAAGGTATAAGAAAATTTAATGGCTAAGGTAACAACGACATACATCTGTCATTGAGTATACCAAGTATTACTAAGTACTAGTAGTTAAACTGTGAAAGAAATGACTACAACGTATTTGTAAACTACAAATCTAAAATACAAAGAGAATATTGCTAAATATATAGATCACATGGTGCAGATTAGAGCTATCTAAGAGAAACAAAGGCTCGGTTGCAATTATTTAAGATAGACGCGTTCGTGTTACTCTATACTACAAGTGTGAATAATTGTCTCTTTCGAAGTGTTCCTCAAGGATATCACTTGAGACCCTTCCATTTTCAAGAAGATAGAGCAACTTCATTCCTGGATTAGATACCCAACCAGGGCCTTCCGCTCTCACACCATAGTAGGCCCTGCCATGAAAGGAGCTTTCAGCATCGCGGAGATCGACATCACCATGGATTTGAACAATGCCAAATCTGAGGCCCGCCACCTTCGCTTGTTTTAACCCAGGGATAAATCTCGCGCAGCCCTTAAGCATCCTGGAACTGAAGTACTCGTATTCATCACTGGTTGGCCCTTCATTTAACAGCCTCGCCATCCTACTGCTCATAGAAAGCTTGGTTGAGTTTTCAACGTTGGTTTCGTCGGCATATGTCATGGCAGCTTTACCATTGCCAAGATTTGAGAACATGCAGAAAGGCCCCATGCAGAAAAACATCGAATTTACATCTAACATGGAATCTGGTAATTCTACATCCAAGAGGACTTTTAGGCGATTCGTCCTGGAATTGCAGGGCATTTTGTGGAAACCTGCTAAAGCGTTTAGTCTTTCGATTTCGCTCCAGGTCGAGTTGATGACGTAGTCAGTAACGATGCATTTCTCTTCATTGGCATTGCCAGATCTGAAAGTCAACGTGAAGCGACCAGTTTTACTTGCCTGCTTTTTAACGTCGACTAGCTCCGTGTGCTCATGAACCACGATGCTATCATTGTTTCTGATAAGTTGGAGAAAGTGGCTTTCAAAGCTTGGCCAGTCAAGAAGATGCTCGGGAGTTTCAATCCCCACAAGTACGTTATCTACGTTTACGTCATTCTCGTACTCTGCCGGGTCCATTATGCGATAGAAATCTTTTGGGGGACCATAGACTTCGTTGGAAGGGTCCTCTTCCACCATCTGACGGTACTCTTCCTTTATGGCCTCGTACACGGAGAGAATTGTCGAAGCGGGAACTATCGATTCTTTGGTGATGTAATACCGACCGTGCCGAAGGGGGTGCGACCATTCGAGATCTTCGCCAACCCGAAAGCCAGGAAATGTCTTCGTAAACCTAACCGTTACTTTCAAGAGCTTTAACGATGTCTTTAAATCGACATAATGGAAGCCAAGACTCATCCTCCCAGGCGTTCTACTGCTGCTTCCAGACAACAGTTTGTTCTTGTCTACCAAGGTTACTTGCCAGCCATTTCTGGCCAATTCAAGGGCCGAGCTACAACCGGCACCTCCAGCACCAACTATGACAACTTTACGTTTGGTAGAGAGCATTGTTTTGGGTCAAAACGGCAACACCTTAAGCCACGGTTACACAAGGCATCGATTTGTGTCGCGGAGTTGTATCGGAATGGCGTACATACATAATTTATTTATTCACTGTAAAATCATCAGTATAATTATTTACATAATTAAGGAAATTAACAAGAATAAAACTAATTAAATATATAACAATATATATTACACTAGAGAAGTAGATAAAGAAGTTAAACAAAAAATACTGTTTTACGTGATTGCCGTGTGAAAATCCGATGTTCGGAATAAGTAATTTATTTCCTTTTTAAACTCTCGAAACGAGGTCATATTCCTTACATGCTGAGGCAGATTATTCCGTAGTTCAGCCCCAGTATAGCTAAAACTTCTTTTTAAATAATCTGTACGTGGCAAGGGTAATGCGAGTCGCCTTTCCGAATTTCTTAAAGAATAAACTGTGCTCCGAGGAATAAACATATCTTGCAGGTATTCCGGGGCCTGGTTGTTTAGAGACCTAAACATTATTGTAGCCTTTTGTTTATTAAGACGAGTAGCAAGCGTGTCCCAATGCAACGTATTTAGAAGCACACTTGAACTAATCCCGTAACCAGTTTTCATAATCACTCTGGCAGCACGATTTTGTAATTTTTGCAGTTTATCACTAAATTGATTACATATGCCATCTCATACAGAAATACAGTAATCAAAATATGGTAAAATTAATGCATTATAAATTTGAACCGCAGTATTTGTGGAGATAAACGATGTTGTTCGTTTAAGGGCACCAACACCTGAGGAAACGTTCTTACACATTTCGTCATTATGATTTGACCAAGAGAGTCGTTCATCAATAGTAAGTCCCAATGATTTGGTGTAACCATGCAACTCTCTCAATCCTTTTACTTTCGATTTCAATGTGAATTTGATTATTTTATCTCTGTGCGAAGCTTCTGCCTTGAGCCTATAATCATACGTTATCACCTCCGTTTTCTTTGATGTACCGCGGTTGTTTATTTTTAATAGTTATACTCCCGACAAGTTAATTGCCCCGGGTTAGTATATATTAGCCCCGGACAATTAACTTGATTTATGCGTGGTTGGAAAAATAAGCTTTAATCCATGGTCACAAATGTGATAAAGGGATTTATCATCGCGACCTAAGTGTTTTTAGACAATCTCTGTGATAACGAACTCAGTATCTCAGTTTTCTTATAGGCAACCTCTGTGATCTTGAACTAAGGCCGCGTTTACACTAGAGCAAAAGTATCCGGATTCACATTGTTTTTCATCCTCATGGCGGAATAAAAAACAATGTGAATCCAGATACATTTGCTCTAGTGTAAACGGGGTCTAAGTAGGTTTCGGCCCTCGGTAAATAACTGACGTAGTTACCTCGGTTGAGGTATAACCTATACTTAGTTTGTTTGCTTTCAGCCAACAGTTAAGATTGTGTAATTCCGAGTTTATTTCAGGCTAAAGTTCACCTAGGCTTCCAGCAGAGAGGCTTCTATTTGTGTCATCTGCGAATAAATTAGCTGAGGCCTTACAGAGGCAGTTCGGCAGATCATTGATGTAAATCAAAAAAGCAAAGGGCCAATAATGCTGCCTTGAGGTACCCCACAGCTAATTTCACTAGCATTAGACAAACAACCATTTACACTGCATTTTTGGCTCCGGTTGCATGCTTAGATACGAATTAATCCACCTGAGAGCATCTATATCGACTCCATAGTTTGCAAGTTTACAAAGTATAATTTCGTGGTCAATAGTACCAAAGGCCTTCTTTAAGTCAATGAAAATAACTCAATTAAAAAGACCCTTGTCTACATTGACTGACTATTTATTAGTGGCTTCAAGTAATGCCGTCAGTGTGCTATGGAGTGAGCGGAAACCTGCATGATTGACAGTTAGTTAAAAGTTCGTTTCTATCAAGGTAATCATAAAACTGGTCATATATTATTTTCTCAAATATTTTCGAGACAATTGGTATAGAATCGAAATTGGTCTGTAATTATTAACATCCAATTTTATACCTTTTTTAAAGACCGGTGTCATGCACTCTAGCAAGTTTCCACCCATTTGGGTAAAATCCCGTAGTGATTGATTGTTCAAATATTCCACAAAGTGAAGGTCCGACTATGCCGGCAGCCATCTTTAAACGTTTGCATGGAATCCTATCAAGACCCGATGCTTTTTTTTCATTTGACTGATAATGAGATAATGATAATGAGAATTGACTGATACATAATTTAGTAAGTTCTCGAATTATGCACTTGTTAAATTTTAGCCCCAGGGTAGCGGGGACGATCAAATCCAGGGGGAATTGACATTTTTTGAAAATTTACTTCAAGTTCCTTACCCATGCACGGGGCAAACATTTGTGTCAAATAAAGAGAAAAACTTTTCTGTGGTTCCAATAATGCACCTATCAATTTCAAGCCCCAGGGTGATGGGGGCAACCCACAGGGATATCGACTTTGTGGGGGGGGGGATCGTCAAAATACCCCTCCCTGGGAAATATCAAGTGCTAAAATATAATATTAAGATAATTTTATGTGTCAAAAATCCCGTCGCTCGAGCTTGTCAAGAAAGTCAAATTCCCCTGTCTCAGGATATGTCAATCAGTCAATATCCCGTGGGTAGGTGCACAACAATTAAGGAGAAACAACATCAACAGCATAATAAAGCAGTCAGTACAAAATATATGTATGTGGTAGTGTTCAGGGAGCTGGACGTTTTTAATATTAACAAACGAATACATGATAAACTATAGGCTATAGGAATAGCAGCTCTAGAACGTGTTTACAGCATCCTCCTTTACCAGCCTTACACATATAGTTAGCATAGACAATTTCTTCAGTTATTTGATTCTGTTTTGACAGCACCATGCAGTAGAGTTGTCACTGGCTAATTTGCAAGAATTTCAAGTCTCTTGTCCATCACTTTGTCTCACCTTGGCACAGTTTGTTTGCCTCCTTCGAAATGAAGTTTATATTTATACCTTAAGTTTTTACTTACTAATATCTAATTAACTAAAACTATTTGAGAAAAGTTCAATGTACGCAACACGTACAGAGAAAAACTCCACACTTTTTTTAAATATTTAGTAAACAAACAATGTTGAATTTAAATTATGTTATGACCATTAAAACTAATGCACCTGTCAATGTTAAGCCCCAGGGGAGGGGGGACAGGCAACCCAAGGGGATTTAACAACCTCCATGCCCCCGTGGGTTAGGAGATATTTGATAATTTCGTGTGGGAGTCGACCTGGTGACCACCAAGTATCGAAGTGTGATGTATAAATCTGATAGGTAAATATGAGCTGTTTTTATTGTATTTTTGTGTTCTATTATCGCTCAGGTTGAAATTGTGCTCAGTTTCTTTGACAATATCAGTTTAATATTCTTTGTTGACCAATATTTCATTTATAAGAAGGTTTCAGAAGAGACGGATTGGAAACTGCCCTCTTCAGTAGTGCAACGTTTGAAATAGGCTTAAATGTTCTTGATCGACCACAAGAGCAATTAGTTTGGTTTTTCTAGTTTATCATGTATTCGTTTGTTAATATTAAAAACGTCCAGTTCCCTGAACACTACCACATACATATATCTTGTACTGACTGCTTTATTATGCTGTTGATGTTGTTTCTCCTTGAATCAATTGTTCTGCACCTACCCACGGGCCATTGACTGATTGACATAGCCTGAGACAGGGAAATTTGACTTTCTTGACAAGCTCGAGGGACAGGATTTTTAACACATAAAATAATCTTACTATTATATTTTACATGATATTTCCCAGGGAGGGGTATTTTGACCAACAAGGCTATTCTACTGCAGGGAATTTGACGATTTCCCCCCCCCCGACAAAGTCGATATCCCTGTGGGTTACCCCCACCACCCTGGGGCTTAACATTGATAGGTGCATTATTGGAACCATAGCCTGCGGGCAGGCCCTCCTGTTGCTGTGAAATGTGGGCCTGCAACAAAGCATGGGTTTTTTTCATCACTCGCAGAGACCGCTTATTTCTATTGGTCGCATTTGGCGGCCGCGAGTTTCTATTGGTCGAACGAAATTAATGCAGAATAAATTAATTTTAAAGTTATTGTTTACGAAGTTCAACAATGCATGGAGTGGAGACAAATTCCAACAAGACGGCCATTAAGGACGCCGTAGCTCTTAATATTTTTAAAACACATCGCTGTGGAACAAAAGAAAAGAAATAGCAAAGTAGATCCGGGTTGAAACTCCATGAATCTCTCTGTCTGTCAGTGTCTGGCTTTATAATACAGAAGCAAGTGTCATCACTTTCATCACAAATCGAGCCCCGTCCGTCGCTCTTGACGCGATAATAATGTGCCGTTCAAAACTTCAAAACATATTAATAAGAGGAGATTACACATTCACTTAATTCGTGTAATAAAGATTATTGCTAAATGAGGTAAGTTCTTTTTCAAACGAAGTTTCTTTCTGCATGCCTTTAAATGTCTGTGCTATTAAAAGTGTCTAGGACTTAATTGATATTATTCAATTTGTGCGCCAGTGCGTCTGGTATTATCGAAGTTGAAAAGGAGAGCCGGCTGGCTCGCACGCTACCAGTTATTCAGTTCAGAATGACCCAGTTTTTCAACTCAACAGCCAGAAGGAAAGTCTTGCTTAATTTGATAAAACACTTGAATTTCTTAACTATTAATATGTCGCCGTTTAGACTATAATGACACGCACCTGGATATGTGATATGTCGGCTATCTTTGAAAGTATCTATATGCATATCGGTTCATTTAAGTAATGTTTTCGCAGTTCCCTAGCTATGAAGGAGCGTAATTCATTTCATGTTCGATCGTATACAGCTGTTCGTGAAAATCTTCGTTTTGACCTTTTGCAACTTGAACACGAGAAGCGCCTGGATCAGTGAATGCTACAGGTTTTTAGTCTAAAGTTGAATATATTGAACTCCTGACTACATACCCGACAATCGTTAGATGCGTTACATTGCTTCTGGCTTTCTTATAACAGATTTTTTTGAGTTTTCAGTAACGTGTATAGCAACCTCGTACCCAGGCTCTTATCAACACGCCGCGCGGAGAAAAAAAGACCGGCCACGTAACTACCAAAATCTGGTTGTGACAAATTTTGTTTGGGCAGGGGTGAGGTAGAGAGGATTTGAAGCTTTTGTTTGAAAGATTTACCGTTTGAGAAAATACTTCGATCCTGGATTCAAGCAAATAGCAAATAAATTGTTTACAGAGAGTGAAATTAAATACCTGCAGTAACTGATAGAAAAATAGATGGTGATAGTCTGATAGAAGTGACAGAAGAACTTGGTTAATAAATGAGCCGATCAGACGGGAGAGATCGGAAGCATGTGAAACAAAGGCGTGACAAAACATAAAAAATTAAAACTATATATAAAAACGCGCGATATTAAAAAACTGTCAAAGGAAAAGATCGAATGTTTCCGTTAAGAAAAGGTTTTATTTTATAAATTAGAACACTTAACTTTTTCGTATGAAAAACACATGGGGTTCATATATTAGTTAATATTTAGTTAAACAATAAACAATATATTTTCATTATTAAATAGAGATCGTCATGCATGTATAATTTTTGTCTCATTTGTCCTGAACTTTCTTCAGAGAGTTTTTCTGTAATTTTTATGGTGAATCCTTCAAATCTATTTCTAATAGAATATATACCTACAGTTTGAAGTCACATTTCTCATCACTGTCGCAGGTTTGAGCAGAAGAATCCTTGAAAAGTATAGAAATAAAATATTAAATTAAAAACGATTCCAGCCCGAAGAACTTATAGTGGCTCCCTACACTCCTACAGTAATTTTAATAGAAGACTGGGAACTAGCATGACATCCCCACATGCGTAAAGTGGTGAGTTTCAGTGTTGCGCACGCATTTTGGCGGGTTATACGCTCCACAGGACATGAAAGCAAGCAATAGCAGACAATCAAGAAAAGGGAAGACTGGACTGTTGACTCATGTTAAGTAGAATGGAAACCAAAACAGGGCCGCAATCCCAAAAACCGAAGGTGAACTTCCAAAGAAGAAGGCCAAAATATTACGTAAGATTAAGATAATTTTTCGACCAGTGCAAATATATTTTAGAGTGAAAATTTATTATTTGTTTACTTTGGAAACTTCCATATAAACAGAATATCTTTTTAACAATTATGCAGAGCATAAGCTAAGTTTTCCTTTGATGATTAACTTGGAAATTATAATAAAACTGTTAATCGTCACTTCAGCCTTGGGATTTAGGACGCACCATATTTCTTGACACGTTTTTCATATTTTTTCTGTATATTTTTTAATGAAAATTTGTCTTTTGCTTCATCTTAACAGTCCTATTATACTGTCTTATCTTTACTTCGTTTCGATAACAGAAACTATAGCAAGAACTGCATGCAATAACAGAGGGTTTATTATTTCTTAAATCGAAGGTGGAGTATTTACAAAAATACATTTTAAAAACAAGCCAGGGGTTGTCGCGTTTACGTATTTATAGTTTTAGTAGAAGACTGGGAGCTACTGTAGTGTGACATCCGTACATGCATAAATTTGCGAGTTTCCAGGTGTTGCGCACGCATCATTTTGGCGGGCTCCAGGGGGGTAAGCAAGAAAGGGTCAGGAAAATAATACTGCTACAAATTAACTTCCTGGAACTATACATGCTGAACTACTAACAATAAATCAGGATCACAGAGCGGAATTTTGATCGACGGTAACCATGAACTTCTTTCACGACAACAACCGTCCAAGTATATATACAAATGTTTAATTATCGGACGTTTACTTTTGTAAATTGCTTTAAATCTTAGTATATAGATACTTGAAAAAGAGCAACATATTATGTAATTTTTAGAAATTTCATAGAATAGAACCCTTCTAAATCCAGTAACATAGCAAAAATATGTGTTGGAAGCTTCTGCTATAATTAATAGCTTCTCCTAGTAATGTGTGGTGATCATATATGGCAAAACCAATTGAAATAATTTTTTCGCTATCAAATAGAGATTGCTACAACTTAAAAGGCAATACCTGCCAAAACCAAACACCAATACAATAAAAAGAAGTTTTTCTTTTATAGAGAGGATTCTACATGGAAAACATGCTCTACTTATACTTATCAAATGCATTGAAAATATTTTATTAATAATAATAAGGTGTTACTCCTCCAAGTGATGAACCATACCGGACTCTACTTAGCCCAGCTGGGATTCGAACCCGCGACCTTTGGTTTACTAGTTTGATGCTCTACCAACTACTGAGCTACAGGTCAAGTTGGGAGCTGAAGGTCGAATGATAGTATACATAGGCTATTTGATATTTCGAAACAGACTAGTCTCTTCAATATCTAGACAACAGTCGTCTGTCTTCATTACAAGACAATTTCGAATGAATGTCCATACCGGACAAGAAAATGTATATGTAGACTGTTGTCTAGATATTGAAGAAACTACAGTAGTCTGTTTCGAAATATCAAATAGCCTAAGTACTATCATCCGGCCTTCACCTCCCACTGACCTGTAGCTCAGTTGGTAGAGCATCGGACTATAGTAAACCGAAGGTCGCGGGTTCGAATCCCAGCCGGGCCAAGTAGAGTTTACTCTTTTTGTCCGGTATGGTTCGTCACTCGGAGTAACACCTTATTATTATTCTCCACCCGAGTTCACTGTCCCATAATAATCATTTTATTAATGTTTAACTCAGTTGTTTCTTTATTGACGTACATAATTCTAATATTACTAATAATTAGATTGATACGTTTGATTGATAAATTTGTAACATTTTAATATAGTTAAATTGGTTCTCTGATGTAAATTTTGTTGGTAATGTTTCTGCATAATCCTAAACATAATATGGTACTTGATAATTGTGGAAAGTTTTATTTCGAAACTCCAAAAAACAAAGTTAAAATTAATTGTATTTTACGTGCGAAGTTCGTATTTGAAGCGCCGCCATTAAATTGGCCGTGTTTGAGAAGAATGAGTTGAGGAGAACGTATGACGTCATAGACTCAACAAAAGTAAAAGATCATTGTTGTTGTCAACAAAAGGCTCATTATTGTTATTGAGTCTATGACGTCATAAGTTTCTTCAACGAATTTTGAAATGAAACTTTGCACTATTACTAACTACCATGACATCTGCAGGATTATGCAAAAACATTGCCAACAATATTTTCATCAGAAAACCACTTTAATACATTTGTCACACTACCAATTTTGGTTCTTTATATAATTTATCATTAATTAAGTGTATAAATAGTAAATACACAAAATTGTAGTAATATATGCCCATCACGCACCAGTAATGTAAGATGCATAAAGGTAAATATTTAACATACAGTTAGTATTCTTTATAAGACTTAATTAGTGTATGTTTTACAATGCAAAGTCCGTTTTACTCAGATTTGAAAGATGAGAAGCTAAATATTCACGTATTCGTTGTTCGTTTTGGCAACACAAACACGTCGATGATGTATCAACAAAGCTGATGTAAAATAACCAAATTCAAGTTCAGAGTGCTCCGAGTATATTCAATTGCGTGCCTTTTCTAATACTCAACTTTTAATTATACATTTTTGATGTGTATAATCGATTTTGGTCTTACTTAAAAGCACGCACCAAAACTGGTTCCATTCCTAATACAGTAAAACCTAATAATTCGCAATACCAGAACCCGAAAGATAAAGCTCAAGTTTTTAACAACTACTTTTTTTCGTCCTTTACTGCCTCCTCCGATGATTTGTCTATTCCAGACTTCAATGCAAACTGCAATTCTGAATCTCTTTTGGAGGATATTGTCTTAACCAGCGAAGATGTTGCGAGAGTGTTATACCAACTTGACCCCAACAAAGCGCATGGTCCGGATGGCATTCCTGCAAGAATACTCAAGGAACGTGCCTTTGAAATTGCTCCTTCGTTATGTTGTTTGTTTGACAGATCTCTTAAGCTTGGTCGCTTACCATCCCAGTGGAAGTATGCTCACGTCGTTCCTGTGCACAAAAAAGGAGATAAAGAACTTGTGTCTAACTACCGTCCTGTATCTCTTCTTTGCATCATCTCTCTAAAGTTCTTGAGCGCTGTGTGTTTTTGACTACAGATGCCATGTCTCTACAAGCCGACCTGAACCTTCTTCATGACTGGAGTCAACAATCGCGACTGAAATTTAGTGAGCTCAAATGCGAATCACTTACCATCACCAGAAGAAAGAATCCGGTGTGCTTTGAATATACGCTAGGTACCCATGCTCTAAAATCGACATCAAGTCAGAAAGACCATGGGGTCTTACCTCAAGTGGAAGTCACAAACAAGCAACGTTGTTGACAAAGCACAAAGAATGCTGGGACTACTGAAGAGGAATAAAGTCATTTAGTGTTAATTCCAAAAGGTTGCTCTACTTGACTTTTGTTCGTCCCCGGCATGTGGACTACGCGAGCGAAACATGGTCTAGCCAATCGAAGGCGTACAAATTAAGGCGGGCTACCTCTTATATTCTTGGCACACCGAGGCTTACTCTAGCTTATAAAGAACGATTATTGAAAACCAAACTTCTTCCGCTCTCATACTGGCATGAAATCAAGGACTTACTCTTTCTACATGCATGGCTGTTTAAATAGAAAATACAAAATTGATCTACCACGATACCTCTTGAATTTACCGGTTAACAATCTCAGGCACTCAAATGAACGCCGAAATTTTAAAATACCAAAAACTCGGACCAAACATTTCCAGAACAGTTTTTTTTTAAGATCATCCAGGGTGTGGAACAATCTTTCTGACCAAACAAAAGAAATAAACGTTTACAACAAATTTTAAAAATATTTAAAAGAAAGATACTTTGCTTTTCTTCAAAGTACCTTTGATCAACCTGGCGCTCAGTTTGTCCAAACTGTAGTTGCGTGAGAAACCTTGACTCAACAAACTTCAGAATTTGTTGTTAGTAGAACTATATTTTGTATGTGTCGTTGATTGTAAGTAGTATATGTAATCTTAATGATGTGACTGTGATGACGTTTCTGTAACTTTATAGCTCAACATAAGTATTCTTAACTTGTAATTATTGTATATATTTGTAACAATATTTGTTTAAGGGAAGAGACCTTGATTAGCCGGGCGTCATAACCCTGTTGTCTCTTGCCTCGTGTATACTACACGAAAACCAAATAAATAAATAAATAAAAATAATACAGGCATGCAAGCAAGCAAGCAGAGTTTAGCACATTATACTATTTCATATTTCATTCTGATCTACAAAAAACATTCATGCAGCTGTTTAACATACTGTATAACTACAAAACTATTATAATTATAGTCATGGTTGTAGAAATCGAAAACATAAACTTACTACTTCAGTAATTCTCTCTTGACGTAAATCTATGATGTTGGTCTGAAGTTGTTCGAAAGAAGGACGTTCTTTTGGATTTTCATTCCAACAGTTTAACATAACTCGGTACAGTTCAACTGGACAATGTTCAGGTCTTTCCATTCTTACGCCATCACTTAGATAACCAATGAGTTGTTGAACAGGAATTGATGGATATGGGGTGTTACCAAGTGTTATCATCTCCCAAAGTAAAATACCAAAGGACCTTCTTTATAATATATAACGAATAGTAACAATATTGTAATTTATTATGACTATTTTCGTGAGCGGTCTGGAACGTGGACTCCAGCAATTTGATTGGTTCCTGAGCGGTCTGGAATCTGCCGTTCCGGACCCATGAGAGAATTTTATAAACAAAATAAAATGAAAGTCATGTCAGTATACATGCAACAAGATGGATAATAATTTCAGAACTACTCATTGTTGAAATATATCGTGCAGGTATGTTATTAGAAATTGTGTCAGAAGCTTTCATTTGATGTATAGTTTAAGTTTCCATGTTATGTGAAACTTTTTAAAATGTTCAAAATGTTCGTAGCAATGTTCGTAATAATATTAAACATTTACTTCTCACAAATATTATAGAATTTCAAATGTTTTTTATTCAACTACGTAACGTACAACCTTGAGCGATATGTCAAAACAAAAGCAATTGAAAAATGCTATTTGGGAATGGGGTAGAAAGTGGAGGATTCTAGATAAACGGAAAGTATTTTAAAAATGGGGGAACATATGTCATTTTGGTTTAGTTCGCAAGAAAGATGGTCGAGAATACGACCCTAACACTTTCTAAAGTTTTCACAGAACGTTTAAAACTCTTGTAGTCATATGAACTACTTATTGACCTCGCTTGTTCGGTCTGTACTAGTGAAATATCGGTCCGTACTAAAAACGTTGGTCCGATATTTCGCTATAGTAGACTTCGCGCTCGGTCAATAAGTAGTAAGTATATAACGCTATGTATAGACTGGGAAGAGGGAGGTGCCCGCGCCGAGTCTGCTTTAAATATCTCAACAACCAGCACAATTTTGGATTTAAAAATTTTCTTAAAATTTGTTGTCTTTTTGGGTATAGAAAAAATCGTAATAATCTTTCTTTAGTCTGTTTACTGATCTGTAAAAATAGCAAATGATTTAACATTTTTGCATCTCAATAATTATCAGTTTGCTCCCCGAGCATTTGATTGGCTACTTTCAACCAGAAAGTGTTGGTGGCACAGTGGTTAGTGCACGTGACTTTCACCTCTGCGAGCTGGGTTCGATTCCTGCAAGGTGCAGTTATCAGTTTGACTACTAATTACTAAACACCACAGGTTTCCGCCGGGTACTCCGGTTTCCTCCTGTAGTAACACTGAACCAATGAGGGTAGGCCCTTACTGGACCTCTGACGATAACAGTTTAGATATAACTGATAGAGTTATCCAGTATAAATAAGGTTAGTTTAGTTTAACTCCTGTTTTGTTTTATTTCATCAGGTTACTCGTATAGTTCATTAATTTTATGTTCGTATGCAGTGTACTTACACATCACTCTCTTCAGTATAAACATTTTGGAGTATGGATTCTAAGGCCATCCACTTCACAAGAAGATATCCTTGTGTAGATGATACGTAGTTGCCTTTATCGAGTACATTTCTTGCCATTCCAAAATCAGCTACGTTCATTACATAGTTTTCGGTAACTAATACGTTACGCGCAGCAAGATCACGATGAACGCACTGTGGAAAAAGATAATAGACTTTTTGATTGCCTTTATGCTTTATAATTATTTCTCAAACTCATTAATGATTCATGAGGTAATTAGCCAATCAGAGAAAAATATTTGGTCATGTGTATGAGATTTGAAAACGAGAAAGGTCGCGTAACTGAATTTATATTTACGAAATCAGATAATAAACGGCACAAACAAAGAACCGTTTATTACTACATTTCTTAATTATAAAGTGAACGTGAAACCATTGTCTATAAATCTAATATGCACCAATTAATATCACCAAGTCCCAGAACTATAATTGAGAAGCTATTTCATAAACACTCGAGAGCAAAAAAAATCACTCGGCCTATTACCTCGTAATCTTCAATGTTCTCTCGTGTTTGTAAAACATCCGAAAACAATAAAAATCACTCGGCTTGCAGCCTCGTGATTTTCATTATTCTCTCATGTTTTACAAACACTCGAGAACAATGAAAATTACTCGGTTATAACGGCCTCGTGATTTTCCTTGTCCTCTCGTGTTTGTAACCCCTGGTAAAACACTCCCACTCGTTTATGAAATATTACATACTTAACTTAACTTAACTTAAGAAATAGAAAATAAATGGATGCCGTTTGTCAGAATAAGACTTAAGAATGACAACAAAAAAATTTGACCAACTAAAGGTGAGGTAATATGGGCAACAAATTGCTGTAATTTGTCTCGCAACAATGTTGCGTTGGAATTTGAAAAGCGTTGTTGCACGTATTACCACCCATTCGCTCTAAACATTGTCACGCAACAAAATTTTGTTGTTGCAAGTTGAAAAAAAATGTTGAAAAAAGTAGACGCCAGTTCTACTTGTTGCAACATGCTGTTTCAACTTGGAACAACGAAATTTTGTTGCGTGACAAGGTGGGTGGTAATACGTGCAACAACGCTTTTCGACTTGCAACGCAACAATGTTGCAGCAATTTGTTGCTCGTATTACTTCACCTTAAGTGAGTATACGTCTGCGTGTACGATGCATGGAGTGGTTAATTAGGCACGAATCATTGCATCATATAGATTCATATATAAGAGCTAGTCAGCCCATATCAACTTTTATCTCTTTTATAAATAGTTTTCTAATAGCAATGTTTTATTTTTTTATCATCATTGAGTGACCTAAATATTGACGTAATTTTTTTCTGTTTCATTTTTACCAGTGCCCAAAAATTTTTCACCGCACAAGTCTATACCTTACCATACATAATATACAGTATACGGATAAATACATAATCAAACTGCTCAATTTTGTTCACATAGTTTTCTTAACACGCGTATAAAACAGTCCCGACTCAGACCGAGATTTAATAGCACCCTCGCTCCGGACTCGAGGATTACGAATTTGCGGAAGCAGTTAAAATGCGCCATAATTAACTTTTGTACCATTGATTTTCTCGTAAACTCTACAAATGGTTTTGACATCTACGACTATTAAAACTTATACAATTTGAATTTTACCTTTCTTGAAGCTAAAAACTTCATTCCACTGGTCACTTGTATTGCAGCCGCTGCAAGATTTGCAATGGTGAACCGTTCGTTTGAAGTAAAATCTTCTTCAGCCCAGGTTGGTTCGAATAAGCCTTTCTTGCTTTGTAGGAATTCACGCAAGCTGCCATTTACACAATACTCAATTATCATATAAAGTTTTGGATATCTTGTACACGCACCAAGAATGTTTACAATGTTTTCATGTTGTCCAACGTGAATGATCATCTTTAGTTCGCCAGCTAAATTACGAATGTCGTCAATAGGGGGATTATCTGAAAAAGATAATATATTCAAGAACTAAGATTAAGTTATATAGTGTTTAGCTTTTGCTTGTCAGTTAAATTTCAACAGGTAATCACACGATAGAGAGTGTGATTATAAGGATTTACTCGGCAAGTATAATATTTGTAAATTGTGCCAAAATTGCACGAGCCAGTACGCGAGAAACAGATCAGAAAGAGCCGGTTGGTGTTGATCTTGATCTGAGATGAGCCATGCAGGCCCTGTAATTAAATAATCACAGAATAACCAATCAGAAGCGACGCCTGGATTCTGAGAGATTTGACGTCATGACTATGGTATTATTATTACTAAAAATTATTCATCTTCTTTGTTGTGTGAGGAAAATTCTATTACGGACGTTGTCCTTGACGTTCGCGTTGTATTTGCTTAAGCTCTCTAATATTTCAGACGGCCCTCACTTGAAGCTCAGTAAAATCCACAAAAACCGCTCGATCTCGCCGAAATTGCCATCAGTATATATCTGTTAAGAACTTGGCTTTCGGTTCATTACTCTTTCGATCCAAAGTCCCAAACGTTCATCTTCGCAGCTCGAGAAATGTTCATACAAACTGAGGTGACACCGGTTGTTCGTATACGCATACGGCGAGAGCTTGTGAAGCCAAAGCCAGTGGGTATAAACGTTTCAGTCGAGCTGCAAATAAGTTGAAAGAGCAATGAACGGAAAGCCCAGTTCTTGACAAATGTACTGATGGCAATTTTCACGAGATCGAGCGGTTTTTGTGTATTTTACGGAGCCTTTAAATTAGGGTCGTCTGAAATATTCTCTATGAAAGTTACCATGCAGCCTTTACTTATTTTTAGTATAAAGAGGTTATAATTGACCGTGAATGGAACTCGTCGAAATATAGTTGAAACTCGACTCGGAAGTCAGAAAGACGCAAGCATCAACAAATAGAAATTAAGCAGAAACAAGTTAAGAACATTTCGAATTGATATGGGTCTTGGTATATATCTCATCACATGCATTTTATAGCGACTGTTTTCGATTTGAATTTGTGCCAACGGTCAACATACGCAGCCCTCCGGAAAGTAAATGAAATCAAAAGGAAACACAAAAGGAATACAACACTCGTTTGGGCTGCTGTGGTTCGGCCGCGAGAAAAAAGACTAAGATCTGACATCCAAGATGACCGCGTAGGGCCTGAAATTGACGTCCAAAAATTCCCCATGTCCGCCATTTTTGCCTCAATTTTTCGTCCACTGATTGACTGGAGTCAGCCTTCCAGGTATATATAGAGTTCACTGTTGCCCACCTGTGAAAACGGCGTGATTATACGACTCTAGCTCATAATATAATTGTTAAAAATAACACGTCTGTCACTCTGTCATATACTGACCTTTGGTTGTTTTAACTGCAACAATGGTGCTCTTGTTTTCCTCGGTATGAGTAGGTTTCATTTTTTCTCGAGCCTTTTTCAGTTGTTTTCGCTGTTTTTTAGCATCAGCACTTTTGTCTCGAGAATTGAGCATACCAATGTCATTGGCAAGTGCTTTATATACTTTGCCAAAAGCGCCACAACCAAGAACTTCTTTGAATTCCAAGTAAGTGTATGGAAACTCCCAATCTTTATCGTAGGGAAGATTGTGAATTTGCTCATTTAAAGTTTTCAGTGGATCGATCTAAATGCAAAGTAAAGTTTCCAATAACAAGATGAGGCATATTATTACTTTTAAAACTGTCAAAGTCTTTTACCCTTTCAATGAAAGGCTTCCATGCATTTTTGTTGTGGGATTTTTTCTGCCCTGTCTAACGCCAGAGGATTTTACTCGATTGAGGGGACGTATACGTCTCCGAAAACTATTACACTCCTGATTAACTTCTTCATGCACACCGTTGTTGTGGGACTGAACATTTTTTACTCTGTCTAATACCATACCTTTTTACTCTGTGTAACGCCAGACGATTTTACTCGTCAAGCAGTGACGTATCGGAAAACCATGCAAGAAAATGTTAAAACAGTTTTTGCGTAAATCAAAGTATTGTTGTATATATTAGTATAGATGCGCATATGAATAAATTATATATATAATATAATGAGTGTTTTATTGATGTTTACGCCACTAACAAAAACAATGCATGGATGCTTGGAAATATGAAATTTATTTCTCTCATGTTGACCAAGATATCTCAAACCTCAAAATAAATTTCATATTTCCGCGCAGCCATGTATTATTCTCTATTTAAACTACAAATTTTCTCCATGGATATTATTGAAGAATTCAATCTTTAAATTGTAAGCGGAAAGTACAATGAAATTGTTCACAAAGTACACATGAGTATTAAATCTTCTACAATTCTCCTTTTCTTATTTTAAGTCATTATATACATGCCTTGTTGGCATCATTACGAAAATCTCAATAACTTATAATGTAAAAAATCGACAACGCTGAAGTTTTGACGACATACTTTATAATTTTAGGAGTGGTTTAATTTTAATTTAAACCAAACAAATGTTGGGGCTAGGGGTATTTGAAGTTAGGTCAAGTGGATTTAGCCTTACAGGTCCATCTTGGGATGCGCACATCTAGTTAGCCATTCCAAAAACGAGACTTACGTACTTTTAATGGTCATACAGCGTACTAGGGAAAATAAAATAAAGTAAAACTAACTATGTCGATACATACCTGATAGTTACTGTTTGCCATCAAAAAATTTTTATAAGTATTTTTTCGTTTATGCTCTCTCCAGTACAGACCTACTACAATAACGACGAGGAGAAAAAATAATCCACATCCGAGGACTATGAAGAAAACTTTGTCGACGTCTCCTAAAATTATATTAAATAATTTAATCTGAATATAGGGTATAGATTTACTTTACAGAAGGCTGTAGTATACATAAAGATAATTCACAAACACACTGCTGTAAAATTAAATCAAACAAAATTAAATTCTGAATAAATAATGTTTAGTAGAGTTAGACGCAAATATCAGCGATAAAACATCTATTTTTGATGACATCGAAACGTTGTACAATAAGAATAGATCGCCAATTGTAGTTATTGGAGCTATATGGTTGGTGCCAAGCAACAAGGGGGGATGCAATCCCCTTGAGCAGAGGTAACCATGGAAACCCAGCCACAGCCCACCTCAGGCATCAGGCACACTGTCAAAGCAGTGGAAATATATATTTACCTTGTATTTTATTAGGTGTAGGTGGGTGTCCCTGGGTGGGTCAAACAAAGGCAAGTGCACAACCTCGCAATGTATGCGCGCGCAAACTAGTCAAGCTCACACTGCGCTGAGAAGACTCTGGGATATCTGTATCTAAAATTTAATTAATTTATTTATCACGGCGCTTTCAGGCTTTGTTTCTGATTCTGATAAACAAGTAAATGTGATGGATGAGCATCATCATCATCACCATTTTAATTTTAGGGATTAAACATTTTGAGCATGCAGTCATCAGGACCAGGACAACGACTGAATGGCTTTTGAACAGCACGACTTTTTTCAAAATTGCCGATTACTTTAAATATATATTTGCACTTCAAACACATGGGTTAATTCTCAGTCCCATTCCATGCACAAGGCGTAAAGTTTGTGCCACAAGCTTTACGCCAGTTACACGAGTAACTGTTCCAGTTAAAGTTAGAACTCTACCAATATCTTATGACCTTGGAACAGTGTTACGTGTCAGTTCTGGACATGTTGGCAGCTTAATTAGACATTAATGATGAACACGTTTGTTTTTAAGATCATCGTAGCTCTTTCTACCTTTTTCTTGAAGCAGTGATTTTGGAGCATCGCGTAGGGCCAAATGAAATATAGGCAATAGTTTTCTAGGGTTTGTTACAAGCATCTGACTCACTATATGTTTGAGTCAGATGGTTCCAAGGAACTGACCACAAGAGAATAACACGTTGACGGGTCATAATTCATAAGAATTTATACAAAAACCCACCTTTTATCGGTTTATTCAGCTGTTTTCGAAATATGTAGCTGCCTTTACCACTACCAATTATATTTTTAGTTTCGCATTCAACCACGTGCGAGCGGGAAGTGTTCAATAGGATACTACTTTTATATATTCCATTTCCAACTTCTTCTTTGTTAGCTTTCTTCTTTAGATACTTACAGTTTGTACCATTTTCATTACACTGCTTCCAAGATATTTCTGGGGAAGGATTTGCCCTGACGATGCAATCAATGAAGTTGCTATTATTGCTGTTTCTTGTAACGTTTAGTTGCGGGGAGACTTGAAGAAAAGAGAGTAAAACGATTAATTATTAGGTTTTTATTACCACTATGCAGTTCAGTCTGCTTTATATGAAAGTTTGTCGAAAGATTGATCATAGATCAAGGACCAAATAATTGAATTTTGGTTTAATTTTGTTGAAAATTGGATGAAAATTTCATAAAAGTTTCTCCGTGTAGTAAAATAATTGAAAAAATGCTTGATTGCAATTATTACCTCCGTCAAGTGGTTATGTTTTTGCCTCTGTCTCTGTCTCCGTCTCTGTCTGTCTGTCTGTCTGTCTGTCTGTCTGTCTGTCTGTCTGTCTGTCTGTCTGTCTGTCTGTCTGTCTGTCTGTCTGTCTGTCTGTCTGTCTGTCTGTCTGTCTGTCTGTCTGTCTGTCTGTCTGTTTCTGTCTGTCTGTGTCTGTCTCTGTCTGTCTATTAGTAATAAATAATAAGCGGAGATATGGTATAATTACGTACCACCGATATTAACCACTAAAGTAAAGTTTTTTCTTTGCGCTTTAGAGTTGATGCGACTGCATGATATGGTACCATTATCCTTTTCAAGTTTTACTTGTTGTATCTGCAAAATTACATTCGGCGATTGATTGATAGACGAAGAAAGCATATAACGTCCATTTTGCGATTTGCATGGCCTGCTTTTTGCTGCGTACAAAATGTTTCTCATGTTAGCTTTTGAACAGGAAAGTATTTCTTCCATATTTCTTTTATGTATGCATGTCAAGTTTGGTAAAGGAGATCCAAAGATGCTTAATTTAATAGCTGCCTTTGAATTTTCAGGATACCAAGTTGATACATGTGTTAGCTTCATGTTTGCCTCCCTCAAATCTACAAAATACAATGGAGATATTTATAAATACTATAGTTACTAAACAGAAACAGTTGAAATTATTCTAGCAACTCAAACTAACACTAGTAAGAGTAGAATTAGAGGGTCGCGGGTAAAATGTAAACATATACTTGCTCTTCGCTTCTTGACGTTTTAAAATTTTACTCTGGTTGTAAAAGAGCCAAATTTCTTACCTTTTTTAAAATTGTTTAAGCTTGGCATAAAAATTATGGACATTATAGACCTGATATTTCAGAAATGGCGAACGAATTAATATTCTTTTATTTTCATATAAATTAACCCTTATGATCTCTTTTTCATGTGGGAAATTCAAAATAATTTTTACTTTAAAACGAAGTCATAAGGGCTAATCTATATGCATGCATATATACATGACTGTAAATCCCTAAAAACTTGTTTTAAGAAAAAAATCTTGTTTTAAGATTTTCTTGTCCCGTCTACAAGATAATAATCTTACATGGGTTTTCTTGACAAGATATTTTGTCTTAAAACAAAATTAAATATCTTAAAGCAAGAAATAGAATCTTAAAATAAGAAAATTTATCTCAACAAGATTTGGAGGTTTTGCAGGGTATAAAATTATTATTACTTCATAACTTAGTATACTTAGTATACTACCAGATCACGTTCTGTTCAATTCTTTATTGGTTTTTCTCTGCTATACGTAGAGCGTTAATTTAGAAATATTTTCTATAATTTACAAAGCAAGTTGAAGATTATAAACGTGTAAATGTTATTCATATATATATATATATTTAAGGGTTTTTTTTTTACTGAAAGTATACCAAATATTTTATTAGCACGTATTCTTAAATTGCAATATAAAGAAATTTTCAGAATATACTACTAAAATAACTATTGTCCACATGCAATCATTACTTTCCCTTTTTCAAAATTTAAGAGTATACCTTTTACTTGTAAAGTTACAACAGCTTTTTGTCCTGTGGAAATTTCACATTTGTACGAGTACTTCATATACGATCTTTTTGCGTTTGCTTTAACATAAGTGATTGCTCTCATGTAACCACCAAGTCTTTTCTTCTCAACATTGTGTAATGGATTCATTTTAGAGACTTTGTACCAAAGTGCATTACAATGCTTTCGTAAGTACAAGTCATATTTATCGTATCTCCTGACTCCTTTATCAACAATTAGGTGTTTTGATGTCACTTGCGGTTCTCGGTCTAAAAAAAGAAAATATAAAATTAAAATTAAAAATTAATTTTTTAACTTGCTTCTGGAAATTTCGCAGACCGTTTAATAAACGTTTGTCTTACTTAACATCATTATATCGTATCGTAACTTATAACTTACACTAACTCTTAAATGCCTGACTATGAAAAGGATCTTCCAATGGAAGAATCTTTGGAAACAGTCGTAAACGGATCGTCAAAAAACCGCCAAAATTCCTCGCGTCAAAAACATCGCTTCATTCTCAATGCGACAATGCCAGAACCCATGAAGTTTGTGTGGCTGTGGCTATCAATTCTGCACAAACTTACAAGCGAAATTATAAAGCTGATTGACGAGCTAGCCGCTGGTACGTCAGCGCGCCACAAATGTATTTACCTGCATGGGGAATGCTCAATACTTTTCTTCACAAACGCGATATCGTCAAAAAACCGCTAAAATCCTTGGCGTCAAAAGCATCGCTTGTATTCTCGTTCCCAGAGCCCATGTTTCCGTGTGCATGGCTTAATATAAAGCTATCTAACGAGCCAGCGGCTACACGTCAGCGCGCCGCAATCTTTCATCTTTTAGCGTCTTATAGAAAACAGAGAGAACATAAGAATGCTAAACAACTAATTGGGGCTGGAAAAACCCCATAATTAACTTATGAATTACAGTCTCTCGTGTGTGCGACATTTGCTTGTGAGAATCACACAAAACAAACCATTCCTAGGGGGGTCCGGGGGCATGCCCCCCGAAAAATGTTTGAAATTTGGACCTCTGAAATTCTGACGGTACTTTGAAGAAAGATTTAAACGTTTTAAATCGTGTTTTCAATAGCGCATTTTATCAAACCTGGAAGGTGTCAAATAAATTTAGGGATAAAGTGGACGTTTTATTATACAAATACATTTAAAATTATAGAAAATAACGGGGGAAAATCCAATAAATCGAATCTTAGGTAGCTGCTACATATGCTCCCCCGACGTATTAAAAATGCAGCATTTCCATTATTAAAAAATAAAAAAGACTTCAAAGCGATATACTTGGCACCCCCCTGCCCCCTTGGCCAAGGGCCAGGGGGTGCGCACCCCCCTGTAAATCCATCACTGAATTCATGAGGAAAATTCAAAAGCAATTAAGGTTTAATCAATGTCTGTTTACCCCGATACAGAACTGATATTATAGTGTCTATAAATGTGATACAGAACTGTTTAACAAAAGAAAATTTCTGTACATAGTTAGTGGAGGGGGGTGGTTTGGAAACTCGGGAAAAGTTATCGTTCCATGTTTTTGTTCAATTTGTCTAATTTCATGGTCACTGAACGTAATATTGTATTTTCTGTATAATGAAGCAGTCATCCAATACCAACGTTCGGGTTTAATTAGTGTAGTCCTTCACTCCTTCATCGTCACGTGTTGTAAGTCCTTTGTTCGTTGTGTAGTCCTTCGTCGTCACATTTCCATAGAATTTCCTTTCTTCAACCAATTGCCTTCCTCCAACATGAACACAATAACATGACCATTGCATAATCTTGAAAGAGAATTTAGCTTCCAAGCCATCCCCCTCCACTAACTATGTTCTGTATCACATTTACAGACACTGATATCAGTTCTGTAGCAAGTGTACAGACACTTCGCATTCAACTTCTTGAGTGAGATACGCTGGAAGCGTCCTCATACAAGGTGAAGATGCAAACATTTGGTGAACAACATTTGTTCAATAACATTAACAAATGATCATCAGAACGGCAATTTATGGCACGTCACTTAGAATATAAAATATGGGACTAATACTAAATCAAAGCGCATGTTCACATCACTAATTTAATAATCGTAGCCTATTAAACCTTACCTCGAAAGTTTATCAGCTTTTAACATGATGTAGTTTTAGCTAACTTAATGTCCGTCCTGTATTGGGACACAGACACTCGGCTTCGCTTTTTGTCTGTATACCCCGATACAGAACGGCCACTCATTCTGTAAATAGTACATATGCATGGCTCCAAGGAAGAACATATGCAACATTGTGAGTTGGATTCCATAATACTCTCTTGCCTAAAACGAACGGTTTTGCAGGTTATAAAAATTTTCGTGTTCAAATTGTACTTACGTTTTAACAGATCCAAAAAGTGGTTCTTTGCAATCTGGAATATACAGCATAATTATCAAATAGCAAGCCTTCTTTTGGCCAACGTTATGTCATTAGCGCCGAAAATGGACGAAGTTCGTTGTCTTATTACAGATATCAAGCCTGATCTAGCGTGTTTCACTGAAACTTGGTTACATAATAACATTAACAACGCCCTCCTTCATGTTCCTGGTTTCAGTTTTATATCAAGGAACCATAAAGCTGGTCGTTGGTGGAGTCTGTGGTTGGTTGTGAGAACAAATTAAAGCTCCTGGTTGACCTGATTAAAATCGGTTTGGATAACATCAGCCAATAAAACGAACTAAACTGCATGTAAATGACCCTCCATGGATCTCTCCTGAATTCAAGAATCTGATTAAGCTCCGCCAAAAAGCGTTTATCTCCGGTGACAGTGCTCTTTTCAAATACTATCGAAACCTAGTTAATCGTGAGCGTAAAACGTGTCGAAGCAAGTTCTTTACTGCAAAGGGTACACCGGCTTAAACATACCAAGCCTCGTCAATGGTGGAACGCCGTAAAGCGGATTGCAGGTATGTCACCAGCGTCTGGCCCAGAGGACCTTTCCTCCCTGTTGCATATTCCCGACGCAGAAGACTCATCTCCTACAGCTATTGCTAATCTGATCAATAATTCATTTCTTGAACCTATTTTCGAAGATTGGACACCCTCCCGCCCTTTGAAGTCGACACCGAAGTACCTACTGTATCTGAGACTTCTGTTCTATCTGCGATGTCGAGCCTCAATCCTAACAAAGCCAGTGGCCCGGATTGTGTACCAAATTGGATTTTGAAAGAATATGCCTCAATTCTTGCTCGACCTGTGTCCTATATTCTGACCAGTACCTTTACCGAGCAGAAATTGCCTCATTCATGGAAGAAAGCTGACGTGGTGCCTGTGCCCAAACAGAAACCCATCATCGACGTCAACAAACACCTTCGTCCAATATCCCTTACTCCAGCGATTTCAAAATTAGCGGAGGACGTTGTTGTGGCGACCTACATCGGGCCTGCTGTCTTAAGCGTGATTGATCCTGATCAATTTGGGGCTATCCCGAAATCCTCTACGACCCACGCCCTAATTTCAATGCTTCATATTTGGGCCCAATCAACTGACAGTTCCGGTGCTGCTTGACTACAGAAAGGTCTTCGACCACAATCTTCTGATACAGAAAATGTATAGCTTATCTATTCCCCGTGGTGTGGCACGTTGGGTAGTAGACTTCCTGTACGACCGCGAACAACGCGTGAAGCTCTCATCCGATTGCTCGTCTGAGTGGCGATCTGTACCTTCTGGAGTTCCCCAAGGGACCAAACTTGGCTCCTGGTTATTCCTTCTCATGATCAACGATCTCCGAGTCCCAAATTTTAATACTTGGAAATATGTGGACGATACTACTATCGCGGAGATCATCCCAAGAGGTTCTCATGGTAACATCCAGTGCGGCGTATCATCCGTAACACAGTGGTCAGAACAGAATCTCGTGCAACTCAATCCTGACAAATGCAAAGAAATGATTATCGACTTTAAGAAAAACCAACAGGCCTTCGAACCCATCGTGATTAATGGGAATGTCTTACAAGAAGTTAAAAGTGTAAAGATCCTGGGTGTGACCATCTTTAACGACCTCCGGTGGGCTCCCCACATTAGCGAATCCATCAAGAAGGCTAACAAACGTTTGTTCTTTCTCGTTTTGCTTAAACGCGCAAGGGTCCCACTTGTGGATATCAAGAATTTTTACTGCTCAACTATTAGACCTTTGCTCGAATATGGTTCGTCTGTTTTTCATCACGCCTTACCACATTATTTATGTGAAGAAATTGAACGAGTCCAAAAGAGAGCCCTGTCCATTATTAATCCAGGAGTATCTTATGACACTAACCTAGTTAATTTTGATTTGTCACCACTAGCCACTAGGCGCTCCTACTTTGTAACAAAGTCTTTAATTCCATATCCAAACCTGGGCATAAACTCTATAGCCTCCTTCCTCCAAAACACGTGTCTAGGTACAGCTTGAGAAAGAGCCATAAATTTAATCTCCCAATTATTAACACTGGACGCTACAAACGAACTTTCGTGCCATCCATGTGTACGGGCATGGAAGTATAATTTTAAACTCAAACTTTGGACTTTATCCTAAATTTATCTCATATATGTACATGTATCTATATTCTTATTCTGTTTTATCTTATATTGTATATATTCTGCTCTTATCATATTCAGTTGTTTATTCCATAATCAAGTCAATTTTAATTACGCAATTCAGCCTTCTGGCTGCTATGTAATGATCATTAAACTATCTATCTATCTATCTATCCATCTCTATAATACGAAGAACTGGTAAAAAAAATTAGATATAATTTTTATGAATTTAAATGTTTCGCTGTGTTTCATAACGTTTCATTAAAAGGCCTTATGATCAGTCAATGCGGGCCCATGTTTTTATCTTTATCCCTAAAACTGACTCTATTTCAAAACTTCAGAGTGCTTAGAAATCACAGACGTTTGTTACTGTTCAGTTGTTTCATCTTATTTTGTTATAAATTAATTGATGTGATGATGACGACGATTATGGTGGTGGTAGTCTTGGTGCTGCTGTCGTGCAGCTGTTATTGCTGCTTACTGTTCATGACGACGACGACGATGACGATAGCATGATGATGACAATCATGATAATGAGGAGGAGGACGAAGGAGGACGAGGACGAAGGCGATTATGATCTATACATCCTGTGTTTGAAAATGCATTTTTCCACATTACATATAATATCTTATAAATCTTTGTACATTTTTATGCTGTCCAGTTAAAATATTGCATTCATTATAGTAACAGAGCGTGCAATCAAATATAATCAGGTTTATTTTCTTGTGTTATAGAAACCCGACGCAGCTAAGATTACACGACATGGACGACAAGGAGGACGTGTTTTTATAAATGGAATGAGTAAATATATGTGTTGTTCCCAGGTTTATTTCCACAGCCGTCCTTTTTATTATTATTCACGACGTTACTGGTTCGAAGGTATTTCGATGTTTTCGTGACCACGTTTACATTTGGAACGCATAGCCAGAAGATCTTTAATTTAGATCGTGTGTTAACTTATATCGTTAATCCATCGACTGGTAAGTAGTATTTCTTACAAGTTTTTGAATAAGGAAGAGGACATCTGAAATTTACTATAGAACGATCTTGCATTTTTTTCACTTTCTACTTCCGCTACTATTCATACTTCCGGTGAGTTGTTAGTGGACTGAGGCATGTTGCAAGTTCTTTGCTCCTTTCGCTTTTGGAGTTGGAGAAAAACTTGAACAGCTTTGCCTTTTGATCAAGGTGTTCTTGCACGTTGTTGATAGATTTTGAAAGTGACTGGCTGACTTTGTAGTTAAACAACGATCAGATGTGACTGATGACTGTCGTGATCGTAAATATGTTCACCATGCAGTGTGAAGTATGCAACATATTCAGTCTTCGATTCAGGCTCGGCGTGCTTGCCAGCAGCCCGAGTGAACGCCTGACCGCATAAATTTCCTCGTCAGTTCCGAATGGGGATCAATAAAGTGCTGATGAGTGAGGCGTGCGATCGCATTTTAGAAACGTTTAAGATTGATTGTCTAAAAGATTTACAACAAGAAGCTCTCAAGAAACTGATTAAATAATGCCATTATATCTTTGGCATTTAGCCTACAGGATCAGGCAAGTCACTTATATTTCAGTCAGCTTCTATGTGGTATCATCGTGAAATTAATTCATGCAAAGCGTCACAGACACGTTCTGTATGGCTCACGCGCCCATCTGTCTCTTTCGGGGGAGGTAAGTACCGGGGCCCGAGATACGACTGGAAATCGAGCATGGCAAAATTGTAGAGAGTAAAGAGAAAAAAGCGCTGTTCCAGAGGACATAGTTCCCCTAGAAAATGATTTTTGAAATTCATACATTTTGTGTTCTATGTTGCAATTATTAAAACCTTTCTATATAAGACAGTAAAATAAGTATCAATTAAGATATTTTAAGAATCGAACATTTTGCGTTAGTAACGATCTATATATAAATGCCTATAATCTATACGAATATACTCGATTTTAATACAAGTGTACCACTCGATTTTAAGGGTAATGTATCTATATTAAAACTAGCTACGTCATCATAAAGATACATTTAAAAGCTGTATAACTATATGTAAATCAACCACTAGTGAAAGCCAATAGAGTCTGCAATTTCTGATGGCCATGCATATATATAGATCATCATCTAAATTGCTTTCAGTTTAGACAAAAAGCGCGCACACTTTTCTTTCTCTGAAACCACGTGACATAATAACTACTTAATAACCGAGAATGAGGTTTTTACGGTAAAATATCAAACCGAGGTCTTGCTGTATTGACCGAGCGATAGCGAGGTTAATTCGTTCAAGGCCGAGGTTTGAAATTTTACCATAAAGATCGAACAAAATCAATTTTGTATTCAGTTGGTCTTCGCTTCCTTTAACTTCATCAAAACACCAGACTCGCGTTATTTTCTGCTGTTTCTTTCTCGTGTGGATACAAGAATTTCCTTTTATAATGTTCATCGTCGTTTATTTCATTTATTTTCGTCGTTTTTTCAGCAATAATTTTCTTATTAGGATTTTTTGTTTGTTTCCAATGGGCATTAATAATTTTCATAATGCCCACGGGCATTACGCCAGAGAATCTCGCATGCACGTCAGCAACCAATCACAGCGCGTGGTTTTACCATTGAACTAAAAATAACTGGAACGCTACGTTCAACCGGAAGTTTGAAGCCAAATTATGCAAGTCGTACCCAGCCTTTCCACGAAAAAAACAAACACGGCCAAAACAAAAACACGTAGAAACACGCGTGGAAGTGCGTGTCTGGGAGTCAAAACTGGCTTCATGGGAGTCAAATTTTGGCTTCAAGATTTGTATGCGCAGTTTACTGAACGTAGCGTTCCAGTTATTTTTAGTTCAATGGGTTTTACCGAAAGTAATTCGTGCCATATAATAATAATTATATAATAGCGCGACATTTGTGGATTTAAAAGTTTAAGAGTAAGTGAAGTAATATCTAATATGTAATATACACGAGGAGGAGTTTTCAACAAACGTCTTAGTGTTTCGATGTTCTGATAAAACATTCTTGCGAGTGTGTGATGTAGTATCTGAAACAAATCAGTATTTTAAGAGAAAATCGAGATGACCGCTTGCTTAATTTATGTAATTTCTTCTTTCGCTATCTATATAATAAGGGGCTGTTCATATGAGGCATATGAGGCGGGCTAGGCCCGTTATCGGGCTGATTTTTTGTCACGAAAATCTTATTACAACTATTTGAGAAAGGTCGAATGATATAACAAAGCAAAATTGGCTTCGTTCTTCTGTAAGCATAACACACAGGGTATTCTAATTCTTTTTTGCGGTCTGACAGAAAGATTTTCGTGACATAAAATCAGCCCGGTAATTGCGCTAGCCCGCCTCAATATGAGCGGCCCGGCCCCTAACCACCGACATGAACAATACTGATTTTCTTTGTGTTTTTTCAAGCTCATGAATTATTAATGATTTAAGATTGAACTCTCTTGAAGTCGTCTTCACTGATAGTGGGAGCTTTAACATCTACGATGCGGCCTTTAAAATGTTAAAATGCAACTGTAATTGAAGCATTTGATTGTAGCGTTTGGGCTGAATTAAGTCAACGTTGACTTTCACTGCTACAGTCTAGTTATTGTACTCTAGCTAACGCCAGACGATTTAACTCGTCAAAGGATGAAATCTAGCAATGAAAGAGTTAAGCAACAGCTTCCAGGTCTCAGGGTGTTCACGTTGCTCTCATCACGACATGAAAATCAATGCTCAAAGTGACGTTTACCAAACGAGCACGGTGTTGAAAATACTGTTGAGAGTGCAAGTTACTCATTCTCTTTCTTTTCATTATATAATATGTTTTTCTTTTCTTTAGAAGGCCGCGTCGTAGATCTTAAGACTACTCTTTAGTGATAACGAGCGCGGTATTTGCACACATCATGCATGGCTGCAGGTGTTCACTTGTTTCCGTGCAATATGTAATGATTAAATCAAACTTGATATAACTTTGCTCTTAATAAGGAAAAAATATATTAGTCTAAATCTGCATGTAAATATCTGAGTTTTGACTGATATCAGCTAGACTGCTGCAAAATATCGTGTTTTTCAGTTTAACACGCTACGTGCAGTGATGAGTCGTTCTTTGACCAGAAATTAGCTGACCGAGTAAGTGAACACTTACACTACCACATGCACATGACATAAGTATAGGCCTAAGGTTTCTCGGACTTTTCAGCAATGATTTAACATGATTTAACTACCTGTTCCTGTATATTCTGAAGACATATCATTTTGTAATCGCGTTGCTGAAAAAATTCGCTTATAAATAATTCACAATATATATACTATATATGTAGCCTCAGTGAATATCTGTGCCAATATTCTGGGGAAAGGTGGTATAATTATTAATGGCTATAGCAACTAATGCGACATCTTATATATATATATACGACTTATTTTTTTTGGCGTGGCTTACTGAACTAGTGTCGATATCACCGAATGTCTCAAACACCGGACCAGCGAAAGTAAAATAATTATTTGAAAACGTACGTTGACTGAAATTTGCGATATACTTTATAGCCTCTTTAAATACCCTTGCATGCTTATTATGCGTTCAGAAAATAGGAATATAATGCCACATCTTAGATTTATGACTTATTAATTGGCGTGACCCACACGCGTCAATTTTATATGTAAAATTTCAACCTAAATTATTTGCTTTACTGAAAGCCAGTTAGCGTTTTATTACTGAACGAATATTGAAAGTCAGAAATAAAACATGCAAAACGGCCGGCAATGACTTTCGCATGGCCTTTCCCTCCCTTATAAAATTGAGTCCCATCGAAACCTTTAACTGGGCAAATATACCAAACTAGACCTTAACCTAATGCAAGAATTACCAGAAAAATATGTATCACCATTGGCGAAAAACTCAAGACAACAAAACCCGGTCGGCATATCGACCCTATAAGATTTTGTTTTTTATTTCTGCTATTTTCGTTGTAAATATATTGTCCGTAAAACCCGCGGTTTTGTTTAGACCTATAGTTAATAATTCATGACAATACCTTGTGAAACGGTTGACGTTCTTCCTTGGGTAAAAAGAATGAGTAATGTGAAGCTCCAGTAGACTACAGACATTGTTCGTGCAACGAATTGAATTTATTGAATTGTATATACTATTTGCCTATCTTAAAACAAGCTAAGCTTCAGCTATCTTTACGATGGAAAAATATATTGTAGTTTTGGGTAAATATTGATAAGAAAAATGTGATGTAAACACTAAACACGCGAGAATTATCATTATAATCCAATCCACCATCTTCAAAATTATTTTGTAGAGATAAAAGCGGATCTACTCCAGAGGCGTAACACTTTGAAGCCTGAAGACGAGTCTTTAAGGTTTATTCTGGCTAATGCCAGACGATTTTATTCAGCACAGGGAGAGGTCCAGGCCTCAAAGTGTTAAAGACATTCGGTAACCACACTCGAGGTGTTGGACATAAATATTGGCAAAAAGTTTGTACAAAATATTGGCAAATCACGCGGTGCCCTGCCGAGAACCTTAGCTTTATAAGCAGCTAGATGTTACAAAGGTTGCCATCAAATTGTGCAATATGACCATCTATGTATAACAGACGTTCGGTAGATGTTTGTCAAGCTCAAATATTTACTTAGAAAATAATTCTGAGCCCTAGATGACAATTACGTGACCGATGACGGAGCAGGGGCGGCCGCCCCACATTTTAGTCATTTTTTTTGCTGACATCGATGTTTTTCTAAAAAGTACAATACATGTAACGATATAAAAGTTTTGTGATTTTGCATTTTTTTTAATTTGGATGGGCAACATTTCCACATGGGAGTTTAAATATTGCATGTGTGAAACTCGTGAGTTTCAAAACGGGCTTTCAAAAAAGAACAAATTTTGTTATAAATTCTCGATCCGATCCTCAGCATACATACGTCATGAACCGTCCCTCAAACTTAGTTCACACGTCGAACTTTTCATGTGCCGAATCTAATAACAATGAGCTAGATCCTTTGTTTATGCTGATTGACATTATATCACACCCATCTGGCGAAGTTCACAAAAGTAAACAACTTTGATACATGCAGGAAATGGCGTCTAAGATCAAGACAAGAGACTTTAGATTTTAAAATGTTCTGGGATGCATGCCCTCGCATCTCCCTAAAATTCAACGCGCCTGGCTATGGGGCTCGGCTGCCCTACTTCTCAAAAGCTTCCGGTGATCGAGCCTGAAATGACACTTCTTTATTGTACTTTCTAAAATATTTATTCAAAATAGAAGATATGGCCAAGTTATGGCTTCACATATTAAATCTAGATAGCTACAATTTTAATTTTGAAAACGTTTGTTTGGTATCGGTGTTGTGCAAATGTGCCTGTCTCAACAAAGCTCGTGTTCTAGGGATATTTTTGGTGAAGCAAAAATTTGAGTGTGCAGGTCACGCACTGCATTATCACAAGGTCGCAGGTTCGGTCAACGGTTTTGTCGTAATCTGCATGAGTTTTACACTCGAATCTTTTCTTTAATTTCACCAAAAATCTCTAAGACGTATAGTTTAATGGAGTGAAATGCCAAATATTACTTATCAGAGGTCACTATAGTTTCAAACCTTAAATACAAGTAGAAACGGTAACGGTAAAATATGGCTTTATTAGCATGACCTAGTTATTACATGGTATTGCTAAAGCAACTATTACAATGGTAACATAAATCATAAATTACATTACAATACAATACATAGAATACATAGATTACATAGATTATATTTACTGTATAATAAATTAATAATATCAATACAGAGATCAATAAAAATTGAGTATCTACAGTATAATACCAGACAGTAACCAACACCTGGTTGGTAATGGCTGTGCGTGAGTTTTCCTGGTTTCAAGGCAATGATCTCTCTTCACAAAACACAATAAAATAAATTTTGAATATGTAGCAATTCATTTTCAGCTTGACAATGCAAATTTATACAAAAATCATTTTGTAAGATATCATTTAGATTGTTTCTATCTTGCTCATAGTATTTACAAGATAGTGCAAAGTGATATTCATCCTCTATTTCATTTGCATCACAGAATTGGCGGAGGCGAATCTCACGATGGATTTTGTGGTAGCAACCATATTCAATTTGAAGTTTATGGCCGCTGACACGAAATTGACTAAATGTTTTTCTAAGTAGATACATTGCTGTCGTGCGTGTAATGTAAGGTAAGGTAAGTTAACAAAAGAATGCCTTCGGAGCCAATCGAAACATAGAATAACACGATTGACTCACGACAGACCACCGAAGCCAAAATAACTACTGTACACCAAGTATTTCATAAGTCATTGTTGACAGCATGGTCGCAAGAGGAAGTTTTTACAAATTTAGTAAGTATTTTAAGTATGAATCGTAGTCAATTCTTAATTGTGATGTACTAGACGTTGTTGGAATAATGATAAAAGTCTTTGAAAGCAAATTAATCGAGTCGTTGCGTGGAGGATTTCATATTCAGACGTTTTTTGCGAGCCGGCTCTCCTTTGGCGGATTGGGGAGAGGAGGAGAAGGAGAGCCTGCACGCGTAGTATTGTTTTTTTTTAGTAGTAGCGTTCCAAATTGGGACGCAGCTTGCTGATTGGACGAGATGCTGATTGTTGTACAACCATATATTAATAGACTGCTGGTTATTTGTAAAATCATTAAGTGCATTTGTGTCTGAAAGATATTTCCATCAGGTAAATATTTTTAATATCTTTGATCATTTATCAAGGGTTTGTACGAACCGTATTAAAATAATATTATTAGGATAGACCCAGACCGATAGACACGAATCGTTTTGAAACGAAATACTGACGTTTCGAGGGGAGTCCTTCATCAAAATAAATACTCTGGTGAAGAGCTTTGCTCGAAATGTCAGCATTTCAGATTCATTCCAAAAATTTCACCACCTTTTCGCTTTACCACGGTTGTTAAACACTTTAGTGTGAAAGCAAATCGTCCTCTCATGGATAAGTCAATTAATTGAAAATTTTATTATCAAAGGACAACTTCCTACGATTGAGAAAATATTATTTCTATAAAACAAACGATAAGGTTCGAAACACCATTCGCCTGCAATACACACAGCTTTTTGTACCGGCCAGGACTGATGGCATTTACGGATTTACCAAATTCAACAGTTCTGAATAGCAAACCGATAGCATTATTAAATCTTGCATGCCTATCAAATGATTTGCATGTTGTTATAAAGCTCGCGGGATACCACCGAGAATATTTTTTTTATATTCCAACTTAATTATTATTTATATGACTGAAGTTCCTATGGCCAGGCAAAGTAAAAGTCTGAAAGACTCTGGGAACTAGTTTTGCTTTGTGTGCTGTCTTGTGAAGAGAAACATGCATGGCTGCTTCGCGAGAATTCAGCGAGTATAAGTCTTTTAATGGTCGTTTTGTCTCCTTCGTCTTAAATTCCACCCGCTAACAGCTAAAAAGCGTTCGAAAAGCATGATATTCAAAGGCTTTTGGAACCATGTAAACGTGAAGTAACCAAGATTTGGACGAGCTTTATGGATATTTCGAACCTTGCCGAATACACTAGAAAACTTGACGTGTTGTTAGAAACGTCGACGTGTTTATACGACACGTTGATGTGTTACGAAAACCTTGCCTTGTGAAGTTATAACACGTCAGTGTGTTGTTTTTTCAATATGCAGTTGGAAGAACACGTCTAAATAAGTTCTAGCGTGTTGTAACAACACACCAAATTCAAACAACACGCCATCAACTGTCAACAACACGTCAAAAAACTGCTACAACACAGCAAAAGTGTGTTGCAAAAGCCATAAAACACGCCGACGTGTTAAAACAACACAAACGCATCGACGTGTTAAAAGAACACATCAACGTGTTATCACCAAAAATTGTTGCTGAAGAACACGCCAGCGTGTTAAAAGAACACACCGACGTGTTGTTACTGAAGAATAAAAAACATACATTAACGTGTTGTTGCCGATGACTGTCGGTGAAGAACACGCCAGCGTGTTAAAAGAACACGTTTAACGATTTGTTGCTGCAAGCTGGTGACGTAATCAGACCTTATATGGTAAACCGCACCATATATTGAAAGTGATGACGAAACATCACGCCACTTTTTTCAATCCGAAGTCCAGAGCTGTGGGGCCACAGAGCGAAGGTTTTTGTTTGAAAAAGAGTTTTTTTGAGAAAATAACAGTAAACCACAACATTTATAACGTCTGAATTGTATCCTTGGAAGAGACAAAGTTCACTACAACTGTAAATACCACTACCAGGCAGAGCTGAGGACTTTTAATAAAGAAATGTTACGAAGAATATCAAGCTTTGGACACAGTAAGTAAAATTTTATAACGGGTTGCTATAAAATGTCAGTGTTTTTCAGCATGAACGCCACGACGTTGATTAAAAAAACCATCAATATCATATGAATAATATAATATTGTTTCTATTTTTATGTTCAACTCTTGAGAACCCAATGTAAAAGAAAAAGTATCTCAAACTGGCCAGTCAAGTGTGGAAATACAATGGTTCGGGTTTTCGTTTTTGTTTGTTATCTGACATGAAGTTTATACTGTATGAACTGAAACAGTTCGACAAAAAAGAAACTGCAACGCTGTAATATCATTGTATATAAGGTAATATTCCTATAACGATTAAAGTAAATTGTTCACTAAACACATATTTGTCCTAAACATCCAAGCAAAATCGAATTTTTTACGGATTTTTTAAACTTTTAAATCCTTGCATGTACATTCGCCGCCATAACCCATTAGCTGTCGTCCTAAATTTTCCCAATCCAATTGAATTTACAATTAACTACTATCAACCTATATTTGGTAGATCTAAAAAGACTATAAAATATAAACTTCACAAGAAAGGTTGCTTGGTAGCTTCAGGAAGCATACAAAACATCACTTGTATCACAAACATTCCTTCATTCAGTGCAAAAAGACTAGTTCGCTTAAACAGAGAAATGTGGTTTAATTGCAGACCTCTGTTCCCTAGTCCTTTTTTGAAGTTTTGTTTATTTGAGTTCCCTAATGAGGTTCGACAAGAAATAATGCAACCAAACAATTTAAAATTTGCAAGAGATAGTCAAAGAACAGGTATTCTAAATGCATTACTAAATATCAAGTGATCACTAGTTTTGTACAGTACATGCCCTTTATTAAACCCACAAAAAAGCAATTTAATAAATGGCTTGAATGAAATCATCTATAAATTAAAGCAATTATGTATTAAAAACTATATAAACTCTCTGTTGATCAATATCAATTATATAAATATGCAGGTTTTACGCAAAAAAATTCCTATGAAGGTTCTTAACAGCAAAATTTTACTGAATTTGAATTAATTAATTGAATTAATCAAGCTGCAGAGTGGAGAGTGAAGAGTGCAATCTGCAGAGTGTATAGTGCAGAGTGCAAGCTGTGGAGTGCAAGCTGCAGAGTGCAAGCTGCAGAGCGCAAGCTGCAGAGCGCAAGCTGCAGAGTGCAAGCTGCAGAGTGGAGAGTGAAGAGTGCAAGCTGCAGAGTGCAAGCTGCAAGCTGCAGAGTGCAAGCCGCAGAGTGTAAGCTGCAGAGTGTATAGTGCAGAGTGCAAGCTGTAGAGTGCCAGCTGCAGAGTTCAAGCTGCAGAGTGCAAGCCGCAGAGTGCAAGCTGTAGAGTGCAAGCTGCAGAGTGCAAGCTGCAGAGTGCAAGCTGCAGAGTGCAAGCTGCAGAGTGCAAGCTGCAGAGTGCAAGCTGCAGAGTGCAAGTTGCAGAGTGCAAGCTGCAGAGTGCAAGCTGTAGAATGCAAGCTGCAGCGTGGAGAGTGAAGAGTGTAAGCTGCAGAGTGCAAGCTGCAGAGTGCAAGCTGCAGCGTGGAGAGTGAAGAGTGTAAGCTGCAGAGTGCAAGCTGCAGAGTGCAAGCTGCAGAGTGCAAGCTGCAGAGTGCAAGCTGCAGAGTGCAAGCCGTAGAGTGAAAGCTGCAGAGTGCAAGCTGCAGAGTGCAAGCTGCAGAGTGCAAGCTGTAGAATGCAAGCTGCAGAGTGCAAACTACAGAGTGCAAGCTGTAGAGTGCAAGCTGCAGAGAGCAAGCTGCAGAGTGCAAGCTGCGGAGTGCAAGCTGCGGAGTGCAAGCTGCAGAGTGCAAGCTGTAGAGTGCAAGCTGCAGAGTGCAAGCTGTAGAGTGCAAGCTGCAGAGTTCAAGCTGCAGAGTGGAGAGTGAAGAGTGGAGAGTACAAGTTGCAGAGTGTAGACTACAGAGTGAAGACTGCAGAGTGGAGAATACAAGGTGCAGAGTGTAGACTGCCGAGTGAAGACTGCAGAGCCAGAGTGGAAAGTGCAGAGTACAGAGTGCAAGCTGCAGAGTGTAGAGTGCGGAGCGGAGTGCAGGCTGCAGAGTGTAGCAAAGTGGAGAGTACATAGTGTAGAGTGCAGAGTGTCGAGTGCAGAGAGAGTGGAGTGCAGAGAGTGTGGAGTGCAGAGAGTGTAGAGTGCAGAGAGTGTAGAGTGCAGAGAGAGTGGAGTGCAGGGAGTGTAGAGTGTGTGGAGTGCAGTGAGTGTGGAGTGCAGAGTGTAGAGTGCAGAGTGTGAAGTGTAGAGAGTGTGGAGGTTTGAGAGTGCAGAGTGTAGAGTGTATAATATTAAAATACCAAAATACTCTAGGCCTAATTGTATAATATGGTATTATGACATTAGAGTACTAAAGTGTTTTAATTATAGTATTAGGGTTTATGAAATTTAATTTATAGTTATTACTCTTTTACTATTTTATTATAGGTATGCAGAACTGCGTGAAGTGAAAAAAAAGGAACGTGATATCTAAAACGATTTATGTTTTATTTACGCTATAGAACAGACTAATTGATTAACAAAAATTAATGCCAAGAAACGAACTATTAAATTACGAAGGTTAGGCGACGTTACGTATGCGAGACAATCATTAGATTGCCAATTCTCACTGAGATCAGTACCAATTATATAAAATATTTGCTCGCGAATAGGAATTTTATGCCTTCCGTCGTGTTAATGTTGAAAGATAGGCAGATAGCATAATTAAGTGTATCGAGAACACATGACTTTTAAGATAAGAAATACCGGAAACACCTCAGGGAAGTTGGAATGGGGTTATAACACACCCTATCACTATTTTACTGCCATTCACATACAGTCCACTGCCAAGTAAAGACATTCTGAAATTTATTTAATTTGATTTTTAAACCTTCAAGTTGGTTTTTGGTGTTCTTCGTCTTCAAGGTAAGAGTTGTTTTGAATCTTACGTTACTACGTTGTTCTGCGTTTCTTTATTGTTTTACCAAGGCAAAGGAGTCTACTAAGTTCTGCGCTTATCCTTATCTTTAGCTTTTAACAATGCTAAATTACATTCAGGCAACAAATGTTTATAACTTGCCTACTGAACATGCTTTCTAATATATTTGTGCGCACCTCTCCATTTTTGCTTAAGTCCTTTGCCAACTATTGTTATCCTTGGCTTTACACTGATATGAAACAAATGTCTACAATTTGTATGTACTCAACACGCATTTCGGTTATATTTGTTCGCACCTCTTCGCATCTAATAATAATTGCTATTTTCGACAAGTACATAGTTATCTGCTCTATATGATTGTCACAAGCCAATGGAGTAAGTTCGTATGAGGCTATTATATAGTGTCGTCAAACTAAAGATCGCGACGATCAAGTTAGCATACAAATGTCTGCTATCCTAGCTATTTAATTCCTTCATCCCCAGTTTAATACAGTAACTTTATTTTGATGTTTGATTGCATACGTGGGGCTACGAGATTGAACGCTTGAGCACCACAAAATATTCCTTATCGTATAATACCACGCGGTAGCGGCATTAGGTTTGAATGTTTCATCCGAAAGATAGTGCATGTTGTTATAAATAAACACATCCTTCCGACGTTTAGAACCGCGCCAGAAGCGCCGTCGACTCGACGTGGGTAATCACCTTTTGATAATTTGCTCTGTTGATTCCCACAATTCCGCGTCTAGTGTTATGAAATATACTATCCGTCCGGCATTGTTCAGCCATTCGCTGTTGCAGTCGTATGACAATTTGCAAGCGATATAATTTTAAAGCTTATACATTATGGTTAAACTTTGTGAGCTAATCGGTAGTTTGCACATTGCACGCAAATGTTTTAAACATTTTGGTATGTCCGGTTATTGATAGGATTACTCGCCACAGTTGATTAGTGTGCAGGATATTTGAGATAATGAGGTTATCCTAAAATTGGATTAGTATTAATGAGATCTACAACAGCGGCGACGTGACGCCATACAACAATTTAAAGCAATTTTTGTCACAGTTGTCTATTACAACACAGGTTGGCATTTCTGTAGATCATTGCCAGGCAGAAATTGGTAAGAATTCAAGAGCGGCCCTAAAAACACTTTTCGAATGCAATTAGAACTCTAGGGAACTATATACGAAGAGCTGAACTGACTGGACCAGACGGTTGCACGATATCACTATGATTTATGCTTAAGGATAAAAGCGGCCATATGCTAGTCTATACTACGGAAGTTTGAAGATGTGGTTTTCTCTCAATGCGGTAGGGCAAACACTGTCCAGCTTAAGCCCCAGTGACTGCGATTAGGTCAAAAGCAATCTTATAATTTTTCGGGAACGCGCGTCCAGATTGATGGTCCAACTGTTTACTATACAATAACCGCTCTATCTGTTTTTGTTTTTTTTTCGCGTCATTTGAACTAATTTCGTTCTTAATAAATTAAATCTAGATTTCCACAGGAATTTTAATGCAGTCATAATCAGTTTTAAATATAGAAATTTTACTATTATATACTATAGTCTTAGTAATAACTGTCCCTAATTCGCCGTAACCTGTTGTTTACGGTTTATTATGTTCTTGTTCCTCACTTTATGTGAGGTATCGTTCCAGCAATTGTTGGATGTGTTCCTCACCCTAATTGGCTGAAGTATTGTTCTATGTATTTGGAGTTTGTCCTATGTGAGGTTTAATTATTAATAGATTTTTGGCCACCCGAGGGCCAAAGGCTGGTGACGTCGCGACATCAACCTGTCTGTCTGCCATGCTTTTCTCTGCTAAAGATTTATAATCCTTCACGTTTCTCTCAATCTACTAAAAGTTTTGCTTTACTATTATTATTACTATTAATCATTCGATTATTATTATTATCTTATTATTGTTATTATTACTGTTGTTATTATCATTATTACTGTAAATGTAACTACATCTCTTTTGTCTTCGCCCATTCAACGAGGCACAATTACATGTTATTCATGAAGCTGGCATGTTATTATTGAGGCTTCATTGCATGTTTTGACTAAAAGGCTTTGTCCTCGCTTTGCTGTGACGACTTTGCTCTCAGGGCATTAATTATAGCAATATTTGCTCTTGCATACAATTCGAGGCTTCGTCCTCACTTTTTCTGTGATGACTTTGTCTCACAGCCGTGTATATCGAGCTAATTGCTTCTGCAAGTTTTGTCGAGGCTTCGTCCTCACAATTTTGTTTTGTGGCATACAAGGGTTAGGTTGGGGCGACAGTAATGTTTGCCATGCTTGACCTTGCCACAACTTTATTATTTTTGTCCTAACTTTGTTGGGTTCGTTCCTCACCTTAATTGGCTGAGGTATTGTTTTAACCTTATGGTTAAGCAATTGTCTCCATGTATTTGGAGTTTTTTCCTCATGTTATGTGAGGTTTTGTCCCAACTTTAGTTGGGTTTGTCCTCACCTTAATTGGCTGAGGTATTGTTTTAACCTTATGGTTAAGCAATTGTCTCCATGTATTTGGAGTTTTTTCCTCATGTTATGTGAGGTTTGTCCCAACTTTAGTTGGGTTGTCCTCACCTTAATTGGCTGAGGTATTGTTTTAACCTTATGGTTAAGCAATTGTCTCCATGTATTTGGAGTTTTTCCTCATACGAGGTTTATTTATTAATAGATTTTGGCCATCCAAGGCTAGTGATGCGGCGACATTAAACTGTCTGCCATGCTTGTCCTTGCGAAAAACTTTATAAGCACAGGTCCTCTATTTATAACAGCTATGCCTATGGCATGCAGCTGACAAGGTTAACCTGTATAAATAAAGATTATCATTATTATCTTTCGCGTTTTTATTTCTAAATCCACTCAACGTTTTGGTTTACTCAACGTTTGGGTTTACTATTGTTATTATTATTATTATCATTATCATTATCATTATCATTATCATTATCATTATTATTATTATTATTATTATTATTATTATTATTATTATTATTATTATTATTATTATTATTATTGGCTGATGTGTTTTCTTATGGTTAAGCAATTTGGTACCATTTATTTCGAGTTTGATCCTCACTTGAGTTGCGGTATTCTCCCAACATGTGTTGGGTGTTGTTATTTTATCTCATTAACTTTTGAAGTCCGGGGCTTGACCCTACAAATTTTATGGTGTTTATTTTCTCTTCCACTAACCACATATATGGCACCCTCATTTTGGTCTTTGCCTTTGAGGATGTCAGGTTACTTTTCTGGTCGTGAACCATCTCATGCACATATGTGAATATCCTGTACCTTGGATTAGATTCTGCCGTTTTGTTTTCTTTTGCCTTACAGAATTCAGTATTCATCTTCCAGTTTCCGATTGCCTACATGGTTGATCTAAGTGGTTGATTCAGCACTTGGGAGACCAGATTTCAAGTATATGCATAATAGCGTGTCACGGACGATGGAGATACAATTGGATAACCAATATTATGCATATTCAGCAAACTTTATTTATAGTACTTAACAATTTTCACACGGAGGGACTCTAATTTTTTTAATGCTTCGTGGGGAAGCTTGCTGGTTTTATCTTGTCCCCACTCAGGTTTTCCTGTCACTGGCTTTTCCCAAAGGGTTTTTACCAGCAGCAGGTTTTTTCCTGGCTTCCCTGATTTACCAGCTTGTATAGACCACTTGCACTTATTTCTTTGGTGGATGACAACTACAAACTATAGAATCTTCATTGATTCATTTCTCGGTTGAAGTCGGAACTTTGACGTTGTCCTCCAGATCCACCGTTTTGACGTAGGGAGCAAGAGGTGTATATATATATATATGTAAATACGTGTCCTGGCATACTCGTAACCATTAGCTAGTCATAAAGGCCGGTACACCGGCAGTCGCGGTGCATCGGAGTAAATTAGGAGACTGTCGAGCAAGGGCAGCAGTCTTTCCAAATCCTTGAAACAATTAGCTTGATCATTGTTATTGAAAGTTCTCAGTTTGTGTTCACTGGAGAATGGGATTGTCTAGCAGGTAGCAGGGGCGAAAATCCTTCAACCTCCTTGAAACAAACCGAGCTAGGCTAAGCCAATTAGCTGACAAGGCTGTCTTATTGAAGTGTCACAGATCTGTTCAGGTTTAGTATTTTATTACGGGGAGCACGGGTGGCGTGTGCTGTTAGGGCGCTGCCTCTCACCAATAGTTAAGCCCGGTCGGACGGGGTTAGTACTTGGATGGGTGACCGTTTGGGAATAGCCCCGTTCTCCACCAGCTTGGGACTTATGTGAGTAGAGTTTAGTCGGTCTCTCCTGTGCTTCGAGGGTTTTTCGCCGGGTTCTCCGGTTTTCCTCCCTCCGTAAAATCAACACCTAAATCTTAGTTGTCTACACATAGGAGTTTGGTGTCAATTGGGACGAAAGTTCTGTTCCTCTCTCCTGCCACACGTTAAGTGGCAAATTTAATAAATTCAAAATTCAAGTACGATAATTTTTTGTTTGGCAACAATTGCAATCTTTCATGTTCGGTGATGCTTTATAGTAGGGTTGCATATTGGGTTACTGTCATTTCATCTAAAAGTTCATAGCACGAATTTAAAATGGGAGTTTTTTGGCCGGACATCTCCTAATTAGTTCGTTGATTAATTTGTGTAGCACGGGCAGCACATGATTACAACGTAGTTAATCTATTTCCCGTTGTTATACAGCTGTCAAGCGATCATTTGTAGTTAGCAAGGGCGACTGCCTGTGATCGGTTGTCAATTGTCATCAACACTCACGTTATGGACAGTTAGCAAGGGCGACTGTTCTATTATCGTAGCTCTTTATAATTCAATATGGTCATAGACAGTTAGCAAGGGCGACTGTTCTATTATCGTAGCTCTCGTTATATTTCAATATGGTCATAGACAGTTAGCAAGGGCGACTGTTCTATTATCGTAGCTCCCTTTATAATTCAATATGGTCATAGACAGTTAGCAAGGGCGACTGTTCTATTATCGTAGCTCTCTTTATAATTCAATATGGTCATAGACAGTTAGCAAGGGCGACTGTTCTATTATCGTAGCTCTCTGTATAATTCAAGATGGTCACATATTAATTATTATGTTGCGTGACATTCACATTGGTGTTGCATTTGCCTGGGGTGGGGCGCATCTTCGCTGTGCGAAGACGCTTTGGCGTTATCTGGCCCTCACCTTCACTGGGTGAAACCATTTTAGCACGTTTGTAAAATACATAGTTTATAATTTCTGTTTTCAAAGTTTTAATAAAGCGGCTAGGGGATTTTTACCCCTAGCCAGATTATCCCAAAACGTGTCAAAGTCATTATATTAATTCACCCAGTAAACGGAGCTCAGGAAATGCAACATGCAATGTATCGGAAGATTTATATATAGAACTAATTATCGTACACGACGGAGGGCATAAATATTATAGACTATTTATTCGAGCGCATTTACAGTATATATATACCAACTAAAGTGCAAAAATAAAATGTATCAACCTTAAGTTATATTTTGTATGTGTTTTTGAATTTAACACACAATTTGTGTGTTGTTGAGTGTTTTACTTTGTTCTCTCAGATCACACATTTCGACGTGTTGTTTCTTGGCGTGGTGTTTATTTTGTTGTGTTGTTTCTTGACGTGTTGTTTCTTGATGTGTTGTTTTTTATATGTGTTGTTTTCTTGACGTGTTGTTGCTTGACGTGTTGGTTTCTTGACGTGTTGTTTTCTGGACGTGTTGTTTTCTTGACGTGTTGTTGCCTAACGTGTTGTTTCTTGATGTGTGACCAGTAATAACACGCCTGGTGTGTTCCTACAACACACTAACATTGACAACACTGAGAGGACAAAACGGCGTGTTGTTTTGATAATGAAAAACACGCCAAATGCGTGTTTGATACAACACGCCAAATGCGTGTTTTAGTCAATATACAACACGTCAAAGGCGTGTTTTATGCAACACGTCTAACTACAACACGCCTAAAATACAACACGTCAAAAGTGTGTTCAACACCCTTTCAGCGTGTCAACTGAGAAGACAAAACGGCGTGTTGTTTCGACACATTTGCAACACGCCAGGTTTTCTAGACCACAGAATGTGTCGAATCGGCGGCATAAATACATCGATTTCGGGAACCTACTACACCTCTAGTGTAAACGGGGCCTTAGTAAGAATATTGTCCTTTTCGTGCAGTGAGGCTAAAATCAGCGTTGCATGTCATTGCACATCATGTGTCACGACAATTTATCTCGCAACGACATTCCGACACAACTCGGCGACACAAATCGACGCCTTGTGTAACCGTGGCTTAAGGTGTTGCCGTTTTGAGACCAAAACAATGCTCTCTACCAAACGTAAAGTTGTCATAGTTGGTGCTGGAGGTGCCGGTTGTAGCTCGGCCCTTGAATTGGCCAGAAATGGCTGGCAAGTAACCTTGGTAGACAAGAACAAACTGTTGTCTGGAAGCAGCAGTAGAACGCCTGGGAGGATGAGTCTTGGCTTCCATTATGTCGATTTAAAGACATCGTTAAAGCTCTTGAAAGTAACGGTTAGGTTTACGAAGACATTTCCTGGCTTTCGGGTTGGCGAAGATCTCGAATGGACGCACCCCCTTCGGCACGGTCGGTATTACATCACCAAAGAATCGATAGTTCCCGCTTCGACAATTCTCTCCGTGTACGAGGCCATAAAGGAAGAGTACCGTCAGATGGTGGAAGAGGACCCTTCCAACGAAGTCTATGGTCCCCCAAAAGATTTCTATCGCATAATGGACCCGGCAGAGTACGAGAATGACGTAAACGTAGATAACGTCCTTGTGGGGATTGAAACTCCCGAGCATCTTCTTGACTGGCCAAGCTTTGAAAGCCACTTTCTCCAACTTATCAGAAACAACGATAGCATCGTGGTTCATGAGCACACGGAGCTAGTCGACGTTAAAAAGCAGGCAAGTAAAACTGGTCGCTTCACGTTGACTTTCAGATCTGGCAATGCCAATGAAGAGAAATGCATCGTTACTGACTACGTCATCAACTCGACCTGGAGCGAAATCGAAAGACTAAACGCTTTAGCAGGTTTCCACAAATTGCCCTGCAATTCCAGGACGAATCGCCTAAAAGTCCTCTTGGATGTAGAATTACCAGATTCCATGTTAGATGTAAATTCGATGTTTTTCTGCATGGGACCTTTCTGCATGTTCTCAAATCTTGGCAATGGTAAAGCTGCCATGACATATGCCGACGAAACCAACGTTGAAAACTCAACCAAGCTTTCTATGAGCAGTAGGATGGCGAGGCTATTAAATGAAGGGCCAACCAGTGATGAATACGAGTACTTCAGTTCCAGGATGCTTAAGGGCTGCGCGAGATTTATCCCTGGGTTAAAACAAGCGAAGGTGGCGGGCCTCAGATTTGGCATTGTTCAAATCCATGGTGATGTCGATCTCCGCGATGCTGAAAGCTCCTTTCATGGCAGGGCCTACTATGGTGTGAGAGCGGAAGGCCCTGGTTGGGTATCTAATCCAGGAATGAAGTTGCTCTATCTTCTTGAAAATGGAAGGGTCTCAAGTGATATCCTTGAGAAACACTTCGAAAGAGACAATTATTCACACTAGTAGTATACAGTAACACGAACGCGAATCTTAAATAATTGCAACCGAGCCTTTATTTCTCATAGATAGCTCTAATCTGCACCATGTGATCTATATCTTTAGCAATATTCTCTTTGTATTTTAGATTTGTAGTTTACAAATAAGTTGTAGTCATTTCTTTAACAGTTTAACTACTTAGTAATACTTGGTATACTCAATGACAGATGTATGTCGTTGTTACTTTAGCCATTACATTTTCTTATACCTTTTTATTCAGCGACTTTTCTCCAATTTTAATTACTTATCTTTGATAATGAACTAGAAATACATGAACGCAACAACCCCTCGCCCGCTTTTACATGCTTTTTTGAAACACCACCCACCCACCTACCCCCTGATTAAAATAAGCACTCCTGATATACAGCCAATATAAAAACAAACAGATATAAAAACAAATGAAATTAAATCCTTGGGATATAATTATAGAATTTATGGATAGGATGACAAAACTGATTTAAATCATTTAATATATCAATGTTGAACATATCAAAGCAACACGTAGACTTCATTATTAAATTATGGTTGTAAAAATTATATTGTTTTTATTTTAGGAGGTTTCAGAAGGGCTTATTTTTAACAATCCTTTATATATTTAATATATGTTTTGCAAAGGCGGAATTAAAAGTTAACGGCTCAAAAATTACATTTATAATAGTCTGAGATAAAAACAATTCAGTAGAATCGGATTCAAGAAAGAAGTATTAAACAGACAACGTTTCAGTCGAAAATTTGGAAAATATATAGTCGAATATATATATATATAATATATATATACCGCTTGTAGTGGTGTAACGCCAGGTAGAATAGTAATTGACATGATTTCCACTGAAGTGGACGTTGATGCTATACTTGAATTGGATATAATCTCTTATTCTCACCCAACGGCGGCGAGCGAGATTCCAGCTTTACGGACATGTGGTAATGCACACCCCCATTGACGTGAGGCTCTTGACAGCAAACCCATTGTATAGTACTGTAGTGGCTGAACAGGGATGTGCGTTTTTAAACCCATCTAAAACTAATGCCGAAAACGCTTCACGTGTTGGGACCATGCAGAGTAAGTCTGCCTGACTATACGTTATCAAATAGATTTGCCATGCGCTTTGCGGACAATGTTGCACCTCGCCGGTTTCACTACATCCAGTCAAACATGGCTCACCCTCTCCTATACGTCCATCGGCTTCGTTAGAGTCCCCAACACACTCGTTGTTTGCCATAAGTACGAATGAAATGATGTTATGTTTTTTTTTGCCTTGCATAAATAGGTACGATATTTTTAATATATGCGGCACCAAGGAACAACAGCATTTCCCACATTATTTCCCAATTCTCCCTTGGTGGAATCACAATTCTTGAACAAATAATTCAGAAATTCCTCAAAACATTTATATTATTTTAATTTTTTGGCACAAAAAAAAACGTAATACAACAACAATTAACATAATTTAACTAATCAACTGAGACTACACTTTTAATGGTCGTTTGAGTAAAAAATAAGGCATTATTGACAGAGACACATTTCGCAGACAATCTTGGACAAAGGTTTGGGACACAACAACACATTCTTCACTTATAACATTTCATTCTGCTTCAGCGGGTTCTGCTTGAACGATCGATGCCTAGCAACCCCCTCCTCCCTTTCAATGTTGTTCACTGTATCAAATATAATGTATTTTCACGCATATTTGCCATTTATATCCGTCAACATTGATTAGGGGGAGGGGTTTTGGTGCTATATGTAAATTTTTGTGTAAACATGAACGTGCGCGTGGCGTGTCCCAATGACTTTTGTCCAAGATTGAAGTTACACAACGTTACATAAACGTTGTGAGAACGTTCCCATTGAACGTTGTATTACTACGTTGACATAACGTTATCAGACGTTCCTTATAAAACTAAAAACCTTTTGAAATATACTTATAGAGAAATTTTTACCCAAGGACTAAAGTTACAATCAATTAATGTTCTAGTGCCAACCTTAAAAAATGTACTTAAGAAGTATTCGAAAAGATTTATCAGAGACATTGGCAACGACGTTGTATTAACGTTGGTAGAATGTTTTTCTACAACGTTTTCTGACACGATCAGAAAACCTTTCTGGAACATTGTTTTTGTTGAAATGCGAGATGTTTTCATGATCGATATCGAATTTCAAACATAGACTTCAACCGCGAAATTCAAAACTATTCTTTGGCATTAACTGTCGCGCAACTTGTCTCACGTCAAGATTGGTTTCCTTGTTTATGGTACGGTATTCTACAAAGCCTTCAAATACGTGGATAATACAGTAAGTATACTAGTATAGATATTTAAATGGCAGCTATATACACTGTTGTAATAATAGCGTGTTATCTTAATAGGAATGTATGCCTTTACTTTAAATAGCGAGTTGACTGAGTCGAGTTGCCGTTAACTATTTACCTTGCTCTTGTTATTATTGTAGGATATAAATATAAGCGTCTCCTGATATTAGGGTAGATTTGCCTTGTTACTAGAACTAATTTCTCTATCGTAATTGCAGAGAACTAGTAGACTGAAATATCCTATGTCGTTTGAGCGCCTTTCAGTCAGCTAAGCTGTTCATTGAATAAAAACCTCCTACCAAATGAAATAGACATATACAGCAATTAATCAAATCTACTCTTTTCTTCGGTATTATAGACATTCATCTGGCTAAGTTCTATTAAAGCAATCAAGAGAAGTGGAGACAATTAAACACAACTTGACTGGACCTGTCACCGGCGTAAGACAGAAAACCTTTGTAATATTGTTGAGTAAGTAGTATAGGATAAATACCGAGAACGGAGGCTTAAAGCCGACGTTCGAGGTATTTATCCGACTTAAAACACGATTGAAGAAGGTTTTCTAAAAGATAGCATTTACCGAGTGTCGAAGGACATTGTTATGTCAAATGTTAACGGGATTTTATGAAATAATAAGACTCCAAAGCAAGCTTTGAATAATAGTTTATTAAACAACTTGAGAAGTACGTAAAGGTTCATTGAACACATACACAGGACTTCTACAAGCTTTTGAATAATTAGTATGAATAATTAGTACCAGATCTATCATTACAGCATTGTGCATGCGTATTGATGCCGTATCAATCCCACATTTTATGCTCAACGTTCAGTGTAATAAATTGCTGACTCAACCAACAGATTTTGATGATTTTCATTGGTTTGCCTTCCTCTCGTAAACTACGTGGAGCGAAAAGCAAACTTGCTCTCCTTCCCGCGTATGTGGGCGCTACCGGCGTTAATTACCATACGAGATAATTGTAGTAGGCACCCTAAGAATTTATTATGCGGGATTTATGGGATATAAATCCCACAAAAAACAAAGAAAACCGACTTGATCGTGTTTTAAGTAATAGATAAATCCCGAGAACGAGGGATGTATGCTATATAAAGACCCGAGGACGCGCAGCGTCCGAGGGCTTTATATCGCATACATCCCGACGTTCGAGGGATTTATCTGACTTAATTTATTATCGAGGAGGTTTTCCAACAAAGTTTTGTCTTTTTTTTCCGCCTTGGACAAAGATTTTCCTTGTTTTTTTCTTCATTTCGTTTCTAATTATTATTCAAGGTCTTTATGCGATATAAAGACCTCGGAAGAACAAAGAAAACCGACTCGATAATAAATTAATGAATATTAAAGATTATTTGAAATAAAATAATGCTTGTCTTGTTGTAATGATTTAAAATACTAAAAATTTCCGAACATTTTTCATCAAACAAGTAACGTTGTAGCAAGGTTGTGGTAATGTTAAATCGTAGCGGAGTCGACAAAATCACGTTGTCAGTACGTTGTATGGCAACGTTTTCAGAACGTAAGACAAACGTTCCTAGAACGTTCTCACAACGTTATTAGGCTAGCTGGGTATAACCTATAGGATCAGGAAACTACGGGACATTTATATGAAAGAACTAATCAAAGCGATCAACTTCACGACGTAATAAATTAAAACGACGAAGGCTTATACAAGTTTGGGTAGTCAGCATTTCAATACATTTCAGCGTCCGATGGCAACGGGCCCGGCTGTTATTGAAGTATTAATTTACACTGTTATCGCGCGATGAATCTAAGTTTCACTTTAATTGACATAAATGATAGAGCATCAAAGTTATATGATATGATACATAGAAACAGTTATTATTAAAAGGCGCAGCATTTCAATATACATGCATATGTTAAAGATACTCCCAGTTTGCCGTAATGGCGCCGCGCTGCCGCTGACCTCCAAATTATATATTTCGAATAAATAACCATCACAAAACTTTACTTCCAGTTAAACATCCATATTAAATTTCCATATTTGGCATTTATAGTCTATCAAAATGAACGTTTGCTATCAAGTTTTGCGGGAATTAGCCAAAACGCTATACAGTTGTATCGGCACTTGTCTTATTATCGAAGCAACGGCGAGTGAGGTCATCGTTTGATGAAGGCCCGTTGATCAAAAGAAGGGCGGACAATAACTCGTTTGTAAACCGCAAACATACAGCAGTGTCTATAGTAAGCTTTTTCATGACTTTTTCCATGTGGCGCCGCTTTACCTCATTTGAATTGAGATGTGTCAAGTCGGCATGTAATATATTCATAACGTAGCACGTTCATCACAACAGAATAGAGCGTTTTCACTCGCGTGATCGGTGGCCCCATTGGGGTGGTGAAACAATACGAAATATTTGAATAAGAAAGAGCTAATTCCCATACCGTACACCAATATGGCCGCCATTTCATTGTTTTGGTACACCAATATGGCCGCCGTGACGTCAGATGAAAACGCTCTATACTAGCGATCAATTTCGTTTCTATGAATATATACATGCCGACTTGACACATCTCAATTCAAATGAGGTAAAGCGGCGCTGTATATTTGCGGTTTATAAACGAGTTATTGTCCGTTTTTCTTTTGATCAACGGGCCTTCATAATGCCTTTTTTATAAAACGCCATGAATGATTTCGAAATTGATTTGGCTTTTTTTTTCGCGAGTCAAACGATGACCTCACTCGCCGTTGCTTCGATAATTTTTGAAGCAGAACGTAAACACTGCTCAAGACCAAGTGCCGATACAACTGTATAGCAAACGTTCATTTGGATACACTCTAAATGCCAAATATGGAAATTTAATATGGATGTTTAACTGGAGGTAAAGTTTTGTGATAGTTATTTATTCGAAATCTATAATTTAGCCATGGAGGTCAACGACGGAGAGACGCCATTACGACAAACTGGGAGTATTCTTCAACATATGCATGCATGTATATTGAAATGCCGTGCCTTTAATAACTGTTTCTATGTATCATACCATATCATATCATATAACTTGTCTTTGATTGCTCTATCATTTCTATCAATTGAAGTGAAACTTAGATTGTTCATCGCGCGATAAGTGAGTGGAGACAAATTCCAACAAGACGGCTATTAAAGACGCCGTAGCTCTTAATATTTTTAAAACACATCGCTGTGGAACAAAAGAAAATAAATAGCAAAGTAGATCCGGGTTGAAACTCCATGAATCTCTCTGTCTGTCAGTGTCTGGCTTTATAATACAGAAGCAAGTGTCATCACTTTCATCACAAATCGAGGCCCGTCCGTCGCCTTGACGCGATAATAATGTGCCGTTCAAAACTTCAAAACATTAATAAGAGGAGATTACACATTCACTTAATTCGTGTAATAAAGATTATTGCTAAATGCAGTTTTTCAACTCAACAGCCAGAAGGAAAGTCTTGCTAAATTTGATAAAATACTTGAATTTCTTAACTATTAATATGTCGCCGTTTAGACTTTAATGATACGCACCTGGATATGTGATATGTCGGCTATCTTTGAAAGTGTCTATATCATGCATATGTTCATTTAAGTTATGTTTTCGCAGTTCCCTAGCTATGAAGGAGCGTATTTCATTTCATGTTCGTTCGTATACAGCTGTTCGTGAAAATCTTCGTTTTAATCTTTTGCAACTTGAACACGAGAAGCGCCTGGATCAGTGAATGCTACAGGTTTTTAGTCTAAAGTTGAATATATTGAACTCCTGACTACATACCCGACAATCGTTAGATGCGTTACATTGCTTCTGGCGTTCTTATAACAGATTTTTTTGAGTTTTCAGTAACATGTATAGCAACCTCGTACCCAGGCTCTTATCAACCCGCCGCGCGGAGAAAAGACTGGTCACGTAACTACCAAAATCTGGTTGTGACAAATTTTGTTTGGGCAGGGGTGGGGTAGAGAGGATTTGAAGCTTTTGTTTGAAAGATTTACCGTTTGAGAAAATACTTCGATCCTGGATTCAAGAGTTCAACGCTAAGTGGATACGATATGGTTATATGATTTCTGATTATGTTCACAAGAAAGTAACGGGTAACGTATAAGAGACTCGCGCCGCAGAGAAGCGAAGCTGAAGCAGATCGCAGACGGTAAATAATTCACCATTTCAAATTCTCCTATTCCTTCTCTAGCTGCTCAACTATAATGCTTATTATTATTATACACAACTTGTTTTGATGTGAATACGTACTATACGTAAATTACAATATTTATTTAGCAGATTTAGATTTTTCTTAAACGTGCGCAATATAAAAATAGTTGGTCTAAGTTTGTATAAAATTTTACTTCGACTTGAATGTATTTTAAAGCGGTGCTTTGTCTCGCGCCTTTTTTCGAGCCTTTCCCTGTTTGCAGAGGTACATGAATAGCCGCCGTCCAGAATCGTGGACGTGTCAAATCAGTTTTGAAAACAGGTTCGGTACAACACATGTTCTGGTTGACTACCGGTGTGCGGCCTAAAATCGCAAAGCACTATGGTAGCCAATGTTGGCTTGTTTGTCGCAAATATGGCGAACCAACTGGTTTAAAGCGCTACGTTTATGCTTTGGTTTTTGAAACAATTACTTATCATTTGTCAACAACTTTGAAGTAATATGAAAGATCGAATATTTTGTGCTTCTTTCTTAACAAATTCAAGCTGCGTTTATAAACATAAAGATCTGTTCCTTTCCTATTTATCAACCGCCAAGCGCGTTTTGGCATTATTACATTATACCCAGTTTACAGTATGAACACAACATTCACATTTTGACTTCCCCCAAGCAAATTTTAAAACAAATAAGCTTTTTGACTTTTGACTAACTTCCTTCAACCGCAAATCGGATGTTGTTTTTTTTGGGGGGGTTTTTTCTTTCTTTCTTTCTTTCTTTCTTTCTTTCTTTCTTTCTTTCTTTCTTTCTTTCTTTCTTTCTTTCTTTCTTTCTTTCTTTCTTTCTTTCTTTCTTTCTTTCTTTCTTTCTTTCTTTCTTTCTTTCTTTCTTTCTTTCTTTCTTTCTTTCTTTCTTTCTTTCTTTCTTTCTTTCTTTCTTTCTTTCTTTCTTTCTTTCTTTCTTTCTTTCTTTCTTTCTTTCTTTCTTTCTTTCTTTCTTTCTTTCTTTCTTTCTTTCTTTCTTTCTTTCTTTCTTTCTTATTTTCTTTCTTTCTTTCTTTCTTTCTTTCTTTCTTTCTTTCTTTCTTTCTTTCTTTCTTTCTTTCTTTCTTTCTTTCTTTCTTTCTTTCTTTCTTTCTTTCTTTCTTTCTTTCTTTCTTTCTTTCTTTCTTTCTTTCTTTCTTTCTTTCTTTCTTTCTTTCTTTCTTTCGTTCTTTCTTTATCTTTCTTTCTTTCTTTCTTTCTTTCTTTCTTTCTTTCTTTCTTTCTTTCTTGTTCTTTCTTTCTTTCTTTCTTTCTTTCTTTCTTTCTTTCTTTCTTTCTTTCTTTCTTTCTTTCTTTCTTTCTTTTTAGTCCATTTGAATCAATACAGTTCTGCTTAATTTAACAAAAATAAGGCGCGAGGTAGGGCCCTAAAGGTAGCCTATCAACCACTTAAACAATCTAACTTAAAATTATTTACAAAATAGTTGTTACTTTTTATAATTCTTTTTTGTCATTTTGATGTCAAAGATAAAAGATAAAAAAGGAAAGTTAAAAGTTACGTATACAACATTTTCCAACTAGGCAGTGGAGGTAACGGTGGACTTTGTAATAGGTTCTTTATCCGGATTGAACCCAAACAATACAGCTCTTTGCATTAATTTTCAGTGCTTTTGTTGCATCAGACTTTCCAAGGTTAGCGCACGAGAGTTTGATTTGCAATTCTTCGGAATACCCTCCGAAGGGCATCAGATCAAATGACATTGATTTGCTCAACTTTGTATCCACACATATCGTTCTTTCAATTCCTTGCGAACTTCTTGATATTCTTCCTTGCTTCTCAGTAACCTTTATTTGTCTAGTGGTGATCCATGGGGGCAGCTGAATTCAACGACAGTTATTTCTTTCTTCACGTGATCGTAGATACTGTATCTGGCCGATTTCCCTGTTCCTCAGTGGTACAACATTTGTCCTCCCGCAGAATAGATGGGTATATCCAGTGGATGGTTACTTCGGCGTTTTCTATACCGCTGGCTTTGGAGTGATTTTTGGTATTCCATGGTGGGACTTTAGTGATCTGATTGTATTTTCTTAGTATAAAAAAATATAGACAATTTCATCCATTGTTGTGCCGGTACAAATACTCAGATTGTGACAAAACATTGTACATCCAGTAAGTACGTGGGCGACTGTCTTCCTGTTTGATCCTTACATAGCCTGCACTGATTAGTTGGTATTTCTTGCCCGAGTTTCTGCTGATAGTAGACTCGGCGTCGGTAGCAGCTGTTTGGTTGGTAACAACATCCGTCGATGTCGGCAACGACATCTGTCGGGCACTCCTGCCAAAGGTTAAGCCATAGAAAAACAGGATTGTTGTTTAGGGGCTGTAATCTGACCAACGGTTTGTTGTAAATTGCTCCTAGCCATTTTTGGTTTTCAACTTCTCTTTTTCTCGAAATTTTGTCGAGCTTTCTGTTAAAACTTCTTTGACTCTTTATTCGAGGAGCACGCTCTAAGTTTCCGTTCCATCATTTTTCGTGAATTTTATGCTCCATTCATCGTTCCCTCGTTCTCGTTAATTTCAAACGCCTAACTTTGTCGCCATTTTCTTCGCATCTTTTATTATCGATCTTCTCCCTTTTCCTTCTCTTTGCTGGTCGATCTTAGCCACAGCTATTGCATCATCGGATCAACTTGGAAAGAATGCAGTGAACAGCTATTTTTATCTTTGTTTTCCATATACTCGTTTGTTCAACTGATTTCATGCCACGGCCACCCAAGGATCTTGGCAAATACAGAAAGTGGCACGGATGCTCAAGGGTGTCTTGCACACCTACTTCGGTTTAGTATTTTTCTAACTTACGATCTAGTCTTGTAGATCGTGTACTGTCCACGCTTGGTGGTGCACATGTAATAGGTAAGCGCTGGAATTAGCAAAACGTGTTCGGTGGCATGTTATCTTCAGTGGTTCAGCCATACGGCCCGCAGAGGACCATATTAGCCAGATTCGTTGAAGGATATTCCTTGCTGGCTTTATCGCGAAGTAAATCGCGATAATCGTGGCAGATGTGTTCATAAATACCCAGGAATTGGTATATTGGTGCATCCTTATCAACTGTTCTAAGTGTTGTAGTTTCATTTAACTGCTATTCACTCTGCCTCTTCTAGTTTTCCTCTCTTCACAACCATCGTAGCACATTTCCTAGACTCCCCCACTCCATATTCAAATCCTGTCATAAATTGTTGTGTTAGGCTTCAAAATTAGATGGAGTTTCTTTTTCATTGCAGCAAAAGCTTTCAGGTCATCTATGAACATCAGATGGGTGATTTTAAGTTTCACCGGTTTTGCTCAAGACGTACCCCTCTGTCGCTCTCAGCTTCCAGGCAATTGGGTTGAGATTAGATCGTGAATTAACTTACGGGCACAGAGAGTCACCTTGAAGTAATCTTTTCTGAGGGTTAATTTCTTTAGATGATTCCTCCTTAACCAGCTTTCGTCTGTAACCCACCAGCGTGATGGAGCATCTGGTTACAACAAGTCTTCATTACTATATGTACGAGTTTTTTCGAGAAGCCATGAATATCTAGTACTTTCTCCTAAGATGGTATAATATCTACACTTCTTAAGCTTTGCGTACATCTACCCAAGCACACTTGCCATATTTCGCTTTCTTTTCTTTAACATTCTTCCAGCACCAGTTTATCTATCATAAGATTGTCAATCACATCCGGATACCCCTTCCTTGGGCCCCTCTTTTTGATCTTGTTGGAGGAATTCGTTGTTCTTCTAGGTGGTTATCAACGATGGGAAGAGTTACTGATGTCACAAGTTTATATGTTGTATTCAAACATGTTATTGGTCTGTGTTTGAAACATTCCATTCTACTCTTCCTTGGGTAAAGAAAAAGTGTTGTTCGCCCGGTATTCAACCATTCCGGTATTAGTTCTTCTTCATTGATGACGGATTCGATGAACTTTCGCTAAAGGTTCATGTAGGTATGTTACCTTACTTTATCCAAAAATTCGCAATTCCATCAGGGCCAGGTGCAGACCAATTCTTTTTCTTCTTTATTAGCCTGTCTTCTGATTTGTGAGACATTGACAGACACCGTACCCACTTCATCACGCCACTTCGCCTACAGTTCTCCATTACCCTCTGCATCTCCTTTAGCCATAATGCTCCGGGATTTCCATTTCCTTCATTTTCCCTATGCGGTCGCCAAAATTCCTCTGCTTGTTCTAGTGTTTCAAAGGACAGTTTGAGTTCTCATCACCATTGCGCTCTTTCATGCCATAACTTAGGTTTCTAAGTTATCCGGATCCTTCTTAATAGATTCTCGCATGATGTTGTGTACTTTCGCTTAGGGGACGGGCGCATACATTTTATTCCATTTTTTTGACTCACTCACTTGATCTTTCTTTTTCTCTTCCTTGCCATTCTCTTCAATCTTGATTTCTCCTTTTCAATGAAACTAATTATCCCTGCGCAAGATATTTTAAAACCCCTCTGTTCTCACTGAGATGTTTCCTATTATCTTCTTCCCTTTCTTTGTAAGTTTTACCGTTTTGTTTGGAGTCGTGTTAACTCTTGCTCTTTTTGCTGAGCAGAGATATCTCGTCTGATTTCCTTTATTTCTTTTCTCAATTTTTTCTTACGCAGCGGCCGGTATCCAATTCTTTCGGTTGTGTGTTTATTGTCGCTCTATGTAGGTTGGCATTCTTTCGCAATACCTTGGCTCATTAAACCATGCAATAGCTATTGCATATATAATGCAGTTTATATAACCACACCACAACATGACAAGAATTTCCATTTTCTTTGGTAGACCTCATTATTTTTGGCCACTCACTTTATTTAACTTTTGTAGATTTCTTTGGGTGTTGGTGCTGTCTTGGTCCTGGTTTCCCATATTCGATTTGAGAAGTTTGCCCGCATGTTCCGAGATATTTTTCCATGATATTTGTTGCTTCGTCTTCAATATTCTTTAGCCTGTTGCCATTTCTTCCGGTGTATAATTTATTTCTTCAAAATTCAAATTCGTTGGTCTCAGGAGGACCCCGCTTCTTCTTGATTGTTAGTTTAATATTCTGTTCGAAACCTTGTCTTATTTGATTTTGTTGAAGTAAAACTTCTTCCTCAATCGATTTCTTTCCTAGGCAAGATTCTGTACCTTCTTAGTTGATCTTGCCCGTACTCGTAAATTATCCTTCGAAAGTCCCAGATGTTCATATCCTTTCTTATGCCATTGCTCTTGTAGGACATCTAATCTATTTCTTCTTCTTTCCATTGCCGTCCAATGGTGGAGGTGGATTTTCTCCGTTTCTTAACTCAAGTGCTTTACTTCTTACAGTCCTGTAGGTCTGACAACATGTGTACTTGTCCCATTCTGACCATTTTTGTTCGGTGTTAGTGTATCTTCAACCAGAGTTTTACTTGGCTCTTTCCGCTTCGTTCCGCTTGATCAGTTTAGTGCTTTGTTTGTTGAATGTTTGAACAGCGTTTCAAACACTAAATCAAAATAATCCTATAGCTAGATTGTTATAATTCAACTCGCGACCTACTTATCCTGAAAGATAAGGAGCTCAGTTTGTTACCACACTCTGTATTATGACTCGGTGCGATGTATGTAAGGCAGGCTTTCGACTGAGACAGCGGAGCTCATTACCACAACGTCTCTGCTTCTTTCTTTCTTTCTTTCTTTCTTTCTTTCTTTCTTATTTCTTTCTTTCTTTCTTTCTTTCTTTCTTTCTTTCTTTCTTTCTTTCTTTCTTTCTTTCTTTCTTTCTTTCTTTTCTTTCTTTCTTTCTATTTCTTTCTTTCTTTCTTTCTTTCTTTCTTTCTTTCTTTCTTTCTTTCTTATCTTTTTAGTCCATTTGATCAAAACAGTTCTGCTTAATTAACAAAAATAAGGCGATTAGGGCCCTAAAAGGTAGCTTATCAACCACTTAAACAATCTAAACTTAAAATTATTTACAAAATAGTTGTTACTTTTTAATTTTTTTTTGGTCATTTTGAGTCAAAGATAAAAGATAAAAAAGGAAAGTTAAAAGTACGTATACAACATTTCCATCTAGGCAGTGGATGGTAACGGTGGATTTGATTTAGGTTTCTTTATCCGGATTGAACCAACAATACAGCTCTTTGCATAATTTTCAGTGCTTTTGTTGCATCAGACTTTCCAAGGTAGCGCACGAGAGTTGATTGCAATTCTTCTGAATACCCTCCCAAGGGCATCAACAATGACATTGATTTGCTCAACTTTGTATCCACCATATCGTTCTTTCAATTGCCTTGCGAACTTCTTGATATTTTCTTGCTTCTCAGTAACCTTTATTGTGGTCTATTTGGTGATCCAGGGGCAGCTGAATTCAACGACAGTTATTTTCTTTCTTTCACGTGATCGTAGACTACTGTATCTGGCCGATTTCCCTGTTCCGCAGTGTATAAACATTTGTCCTCCCGCAGAATAGATGGGTATATCCCAGTGGATGGTTACTTCGGCGTTTTCTACCGCTGGCTTTGGAGTTATTTTGACGTATTCCATGGTGGGACTTTAGTGTGATCTGATTGTATTTTCTTAGAATAAAAATATATAGACATTTCATCCATTGTATGTTGTGGCCGGAACAAAATACTCAGATTGTGACAACAATGGTACTTTCCAGTAAGTACGTGGGCGGACTGTCTCCTGTTTGAATTACATAGCCTGCACTGATTAGTTGGTATTTCTTGCCCGAGTTTCTGCTGATAGTAGACTCGCGTCGGTAGCAGCTGTTGGTACAATCTCCTCGATGTCGGCAACAGACATCTGTCGGGCACTCCTGCCAAAGGTTAAGCCATAGAAAACAGGATTGTTTGTTTAGGCTGTCATCTGTCCAACGGTTTGTTGTAAATTGTCCTAGCCATTTTTGGTTTTCAACTTCTCTTTTTTCTCGAATTTTTGTCGAGCTTTCTGTAAAACTTCTTTGACTCTTTCTTCGGAGCACTCGCTCTAAGTTCCGTTCCATCATTTTTCGTGAAATTTTATGCTCCATTCATCGTTCCCCACGTTCTCGTTAATTTCAACGCCTAACTTTGTCGCCATTTTCTTCGCATCTTTTTATTATCGATCTTCTCCCTTTTCCTTCTCTTTGCTGGTCGATCTTAGCCACAGCTTTCATCATCGGATCACTTGAAGAGAATGCAGGTGAACAGCTATTTTTTATCTTTGTTTCCATATTACTCTTGTTCAACTTGATTTCATGCCACGGCCCACCAAGGATCTTGGCTCAAATACAGGAAGTGGCTCGGATGCTCCAGGGTGTCTTGCACCTACTTCGGTTAGTATTTTTCTAACTTCCCGATCTAGTTCTTGTAGATCGTGTACTGTCCACTCGGTGGTGCACACTGTAATAGGTAAGCGCTGGAATCAGCAAACGTGTTGGTGGCATGTATCTTCAGTGGTTCAGCCATCGGCGAGGACCATATTTAGCCAGATTCGTAGAAGGAATTCCTTGCTGGCTTTATCGCGAAGTAATCGCGAATCGTGGCAGTGATGTGTTCATCTAAATACCCTGGAATTGGTATGGTGCATCCTTATCACACTGTTCTAAGTGTTGTAGTTTCATTTAACTGCATTTCACTCTGCTCTTCTAGTTTTCCTCTCTTCACAACCATCGTAGCACATTTCTAACTCCCCACTCCATATTCAAACTTCCGTCATACATTGTTGTGTTAGCTTCAAAAATTGATGGAGGGAGTTTCTTTTCATTTGCAGCAAAAGCTTTCAGGTCATCTATGAAACATCAGATGGTGGTGATTTAATGTTTCACCGGTTTGCTCAAGACGTACCCTCTGTCGCTCTCAGCTTACAGGCAATTGGGTGTTGAGATAGATCGTGAAATAACTTCGGGCATCAGGGAGTCACCTTGAAGTAAATCCCTTTTCTGAGGGTTAACTTTAGATGATTCCTCCATACCAGCTTTCCGTCTGCACCACCAGCGTGATGGAGCATCTGGTTACAAAGCTTCATTACAATATGTACGAGTTTTTTCCGAGAAGCCATGAATCTCTAGTACTTTCTCCAAGATGGTATTTAATCTACACTATCATAAGCTTTGCGTACATCTACCCAAGCACATGCCATATTTCGCTTCTTTTCTTTAACATCTTCCAGCACCAGTTTATCTATCAAAGATTGTCAACACATCCGGATACTCCTTCCTTGGCCCCTCTTTGATCTTGTTGGAGGAATTCGTTGTTCTTCAAAGTGGTTATCAACGATGGGAAAGAGTTACTGATGTCACAAGTTTATATTTGGTTGTATTCAATACATGTTATTGGTCTGTGGTTTGAAACATTACAATTCACCTTCCTTGGGACGAAAAAAAAAGTGTTGTTCGCCCGGTATTTCAACCATTCCGGTATTGATTCTTCTTCCATTGATGACGGTATTCGATGACTTTCGCTATTAGGTTCATGTAGGGTTATGTTATCTTCTTTATCCAAAAATTCGCAATTCCATCAGGGCAGGTGAAGACCAAATTCTTTTTTCTGTCTTTATAGCCTGTCTGATTTGTGAGACATTGACAGGACACCGTACCACTTCATCACCGCCACTTCGCATCTACAGTTCTCCAATTACCTCTGCAATCTCCTTTAGCATAATGCTCCGGGATTTCCATTTCCTTCATTTTCCCACATCGCGTCGCCAAAATTCCTCTGCTTGTTCTAGTGTTTCAAAGGAGTTTGAGTTCTCATCTCCATTGCTCGCTCTTTCATCCCATAACTTAGGTTTTCTAAGATTATCCGGATCCTTCTTAAGATAGATTCTCGCATGATGTTGTGTACTTTTCGTAGGGGACGTCGCATACATTTTTATTCCATTTTTTTTGACCTCACACCACTTTGATCTTTCTTTTTCTCTTTCCTTGCCATTCTCTTCAATCTTGATTTCTCCTTTTCAATTGAAACTAATTATCCCTGCGCAAGATATATTTTAAACCCTCTGTTCTCACTGAGATTGTGTTTCCTATTCTTCTTCCCTTTCATTTGTAAGTTTACCGTTAGTTGTTTGGAGTCGTGTTAACTCTGCTACCCCGCCTCCCCCTTGCCAGAGAGATATTCTCCGTTGATTTCCTTTATTTCTTTCTCAATTTTTCTTACGCACTCCGGTATCCAATTCTTTCGGTTGTTGTTTTATTGTCGCTCTATGTACGTTGGATTCTTTCGCCAATACCTGGTTGGCTCATTAACATGCAATAAGCTATTGCATATATAATGCAGTTATATAACCACAACAACTGACAAGAATTTCCATTTCTTTGGTAGACCACATATTTTTGGCCACTTTATTTAACATTTGTAGATTTCTTTGGGTTGGTGCTGTCTTGGTCCTGGTTTCCATATTCGATTTGAGAAGTTGCCCGCATGTTCCGAGATATTTTCTAGCCTGCATGATATTTGTTGCTTTCGTCTTCAATATTCTTAGCTGTTGCCATTTCTTCCGGTGTATAATTTATTTCTTCAAAATTTCAAATTCGTTGGTCTCAGGAGACCCCGCTTCTTCTTGATTGTTGTTAATATTCTGTTCGAAACCTTGTCTTATTTGATTTTGTTGAAGTAAAACTTCTTCCTCAATCGATTTCTTTCCTGCAAGATTCTGTACCTTTAGTTGATTTGCCCGTACTCGTAAATTATCTTCGAAAGTCCAGATGTTCATATCCTTTCTTATGCCCATAGCTGCTTGTAGGACTCTATACTTATTTCTTCTTCTTTCCATTGCCGTCCAATGGTGGATTTTCTCCGTTTCTTAACTTCAAGTGCTTTACTTCTACAGTCCTGTAGGTCTGAGACAACATTGTACTTGTCCATATCTGACCATTTTTGTTCGGTGTTAGTGTACCTTCAACCAGAGTTTTTCTTGGCTCTTCCGCTTCGTTCCGCTTGATTGTTTAGTGTTTGTGAATGTTTGAACAGTCACGTTCAAACACTAAATCAAAATAATTCCTATAGCTAGATTGTATAATTCAACTCGCGACCTACTTATCCTGAAAGATAAGAGCTCAGTATGCTTACAACCACTTCTTTATTAAGACTCGGGTGCGATGTTGTAAGGCAGGCTATCGACTAAGACTGCGGAGCTCAGTACCACACGTTCTGCTCTACTAGCCGCGCACAGGTTCTTTCTCTTTCTTCTTTACTAGTCTTTCTTTCTTTCTTTCGCTTTCTTTTCTGTTTACGTATTTCTCTTTTGTGTCTTTCTTTCTTTCTTTCTTTCTTTCTCTTCTTACTTTCTTTCTTTCTTTCTTTTCTTTCTTTCTTTCTTTCTTTCTTTCTTTCTTTCTTTCTTTCTTTCTTTCTTTCTTTCTTTCTTTCTTTCTTTCTTTCTTTCTTTCTTTCTTTCTTTCTTTCTTTCTTTCTTTCTTTCTTTCTTTCTTTCTTTCTTTCTTTCTTTCTTTTTATAATCCATTTAATTAAACAGTTCAGCTTAATTAACAATATATAAAATTTTGGGCCCTAGTGGGTAGCCTATATCTGTTATCCACACAAACCGAAGAAATCTATTTACAAATCATATGATATTTACATAGTTAAAAATTATAATAATTTTTTCTTTTTTTGTTATTGTCATAAAATAAGATAAAATAGAAAAAAGTTTAAGAAACAGATGCGGCTTTCTTTCTTTCTTTCTTTTTGACATATGTCTATTGTTTCTATCAAATGTCTCGGTTACAGGGAGGGGCAAAGCCAAACTCCTTTCCCCTAATAATACATACCAATGGAATATACATGCAAAATTAAGCCTAAATATAACAATAATTAATAGGTGTTTTTTCTACAAATAATATAATAAAAGTTTTTAAGAAACCACATGTCCGACAATTCTCACAGCATGCAATAGGACGGTTCTCTGCATATTGACCAACACGCGCCTGGCAGCTGTTTTGCCCAGTAACTCATTCATTCGTTCTTTTAAATCTCTGTTAAATCCGCCCAAAACATCCACAATAATGTTGGACTGTACAACTCTGAATCCTACATGACGTTCTGTCATTTCTCGCCTAACCGTTTTGTACTTCTCCGTTTTACGGCGGTCACTCTCTTCTCTATTTCGCCAACTAGGACACGCCATTTCCACGATGTTAATTACTTTCTTCTTCTTGTCCGTCATCACCATGTCAGGTCTATTACCTTCTCCTTCAGCTCGTGCGTCAGTCGTAATGCTGCAATCCCAAATAATTCCAACGTCATCGCTGGTGTAGAAACTAGCTGGCTCTTCCATAAACGCCAGCGGCTTCACTCCTATGCTATGAATCATTAGTAGTTCACTTAACACCCATTTCAATGCAGCATTGTGTCTCCAAAGATAATGCCTCTGAGCTAGCTCTGGGCATCCTGACAGGATATGTTCCACAGTTTCAGGATGCTGATGACATTTTTGACATGTCCTATCAATCATTTGTCCCATCATTTCCTCTCTCACTCTTGTTTTGGACAGTTGTTGGTATATTTCATTCACTGAACAAATGGTGTAAGTTGGTGCAGACTTCCAACTCGTACTCCAGCTAAAGCAGTCTGAAAGCTTGATTGATTCATCCTCCAGTCTATGTGACACAATGTTTCCTTGCCATTTGCATTCTTTGATTTCCAGTTTTGAACGGTCTGTTTGCGCTTTACCCATAACCAACTTGACTCCTGCTACATCTGTGGCAGTGTGGGTACGCTCTTCCGTTGATGTAAATGAAACAACCGGCTCATCACCCAATTCTAAATCGAGTTTCAATTCCCTGGCATGTCTCTTGGCGTCTTTGAATATCGATCTCCTTCCTTTCCTTTCCTTCACACGCTGGAATCTTGCTACAGCTTGTAGTTTTGGATCCTTGCTGCTCGCAATACGTAAAGCAGTTTTTATTTTCGTTTCTTTGTAAATCGTGCTCAGTTCTTTGAGACCTTTCTTTCTTTCTTTCTTTCTTTCTTTCTTTCTTTCTTTCTTTCTTTCTTTCTTTCTTTCTTTCTTTCTTTCTTTCTTTCTTTCTTTCTTTCTTTCTTTCTTTCTTTCTTTCTTTCTTTCTTTCTTTCTTTCTTTCTTTCTTTCTTTCTTTCTTTCTTTCTTTCTTTCTTTCTTTCTTTCTTTCTTTCTTTCTTTCTTTCTTTCTTTCTTTCTTTCTTTCTTTCTTTCTTTCTTTCTTTCTTTCTTTCTTTCTTTCTTTCTTTCTTTCTTTCTTTTGTAATCCATTTAATTAAACAGTTCAGCCTAATTAACAATATATAAAAAACCCCAGATATATAGGGCCCTAGTGGGTAGCCTATATCTGTTATCCACACAAACCGAAGAAAACTATTTATAAATCATATGATATTTACATAATTAAAAATTATAATAATTTTTTCTTTTTTTGTTATTGTCATAAAATAAGATAAAATAGAAAAAAGTTTAAGAAACAGATGCGGCGACAGTTGTTTTAAACAAGTTCTTGATCCTTATCGATCCGAACAAGACAGATCTTTGCATTATCTTTAAAACTCTAATTGTTTCTTGTTTTCCGAGGAGGCACACGAGGTTATCTTGTAGTTCCTTTGAGTACCCACCGAGGGCATCAACAATCACATTAATTTGATTTACTTTATAGTTGACATATCTTCTTTTTAGTTCATCACGAACCTCTTGGTATTTCTCTTGTTTTTCTAAGACTTTCTTCTGTCTATTCGAAATCCACGGGCAGCTAAACTCCACAACCACTATTTCTTTATTTTCATGATCGTTAACGACAACGTCAGGCCTGTTTCCTTGTTCCTGGGCGTAGAGAACTTGGCTTCCTGTTGATAGTATAGGGACGTCCCAGTAGATGCTTACTTTGTTGTTCTCTACAATCGGCTTTGGGTTTGTAATGTTGTTCCATGAAGGGACTTTCCTAACAAGTTTATAATGCTTTAGCAAGGAATAGTAGAGGCATTTCATCGCGTTGTTATGGCGATACAAATACTCTGACTGTGTCAGTCTTGGACATCCAGTCAGTATGTGAGCCACCGTTTCTGGTTTTGTGTTACATAGGCGACATCGGGTATTTGGTACTTCTTGTCCAAGTTTCTGTTGGTAGTATATACGCGTAGGCAGCAGCTGTTGATAAAGTTCCTCGACGTCAGCCACGACGTCAGCCTGGCACTCTGTCCAGTAGTTCAGCCAAGTAAAACAGCATTCATTATTCACGGTGTTGTCAGTCCATCGAGTCGTCGTAAAATTTCCTAACCATTTCTGCCCTTCTATTTCTCGTTTTCGCTTGTCCCGGCTTGCTTTCTTCAACACTTCTTTTACACTTTCTTCTTTAGTCGCCAATAGTTGCGTTCTATCCTGCGTTGTGTATTTTATTTTCCACCCATGGTTCTCTCTATTATTATTGACTTCGACACCCAGTTTTGCTGCAAATTTCTCCGCATCTTTCATTATTGATCTTCTGCCTTTCTCTCCTCTTTGTTGGTCGATTTGGGCCACAGCTTGCATCCTTAAATCATCTGAGGAATACAGGTGTACAGCAGTTTTTATTTTCGTCTCTATATATTCATCCTCTACAGATTTCATACCACGGCCTCCCATGGATCTTGGCATGTAGAGAAGTGGTACCGACGCCCCAGGGTGTCTTGCGCCAGCATCGGTGAGAATTTTTCTGACTTCTCTATCTAACTCTTGTTGGTCATGCACAGTCCATTCAGTAGTGCACATGTAGTACGTAAGTGCTGGGATGGCAAACGTATTGGTGGCATGGATCTTTAATGGCTCGGACATAGGAGAGGACCATATTAACCACATTCTTTGCAGGAACTCTTTACTGACTTCATTACGAATTAATTTCGAATCATGACAAGTATGTTCATAAATGCCCAGAAATTTATATGGTCTGTCCTTACTTACTGCTCTAATTTTTGTAGTTTCATTCAGGTGTAGATCTGGCTGCTCTTCCAGTTTCCCTCTCTTCACATTCATAATGGCACATTTCTTTGCTCCCCATTCCATGTTCAAATCTTTCATACAGTTTTGTGTTAACTTTAAAACCAGGTGAAGTTTTTTCTCATTTGCAGCAAAGACTTTCAAATCGTCAATAAACATCAACTGAGTGATTTTAAGTCTTATTGGTTTACTTAAGATATAGCCATCGGTAGCTCTTATTTTCCAGGCAGCTGGATTGATGTAAATGGTAAAGAGTTTTGGGCACAGAGAGTCACCTTGCAGTAAGCCTTTTCTAATGGTTACTTTGCTTGATTCTTGCATACCTGCTTTTGTTTTAACTACCAGCGTTATCGAGCACTTGGTTACCAATTTCATAATGATGGATATCAAATATTTGGGGAAGCTATGAATTTCTAGAACTTTTCCAAGGATGGTATGATGTACACTGTCGTAGGCTTTTCGTACATCCACCCAAGCGCATGCCATGTTGCGTTTCTTCTCTTTAAACATCCTCAAGAACAATCTTATCTATTAGAAGATTGTCAAGGCAGCCCGAGACCTCTTCCTTCGCCCCTCTTTGGTCCTGTTGGAGAAATTCAGGACGCTTTAGGTGGTTGTCAACAATGGGGAGAGTTATTGATGTCATAAGTTTGTATGTTGTATTTAGGCACGTTATAGGTCTATGATTTGCGGAGCTCCATTCACCGTCTTTAGGGAAAAGTGTTGTTCGCCCCATATTTAGCCATTCTGGCAATGCTTCATTTTCGTTGATAACAGATTCAATAACTTTTGCCAAATGTCCGTGGAGAGATGTTATTTTCTTTAGCCAATAGTTTGCTATTCCGTCCGGGCCAGGCGCTGACCAATTATTTTTCTTCTTAATGGCTTGCCTAATTTGTTGTTCTTTAATAGTCATCGAGTCTGTGTTATCAGAATTCTCTCGTACACAGCTTGCCATGATTTCTTCAATTTCTTTTAACCACGGGGCACTCGGATTTCCATTTCCCTCAGTTTCCCACATAGGTCGCCAAAACTCCTCAGCCTGTTCTAAGCTTTCAAAGCACATTGAATCGGAGTCTTCACTACGATTACCATCATCCATCAATAGATTAGGTTTCAGGTTGTTGGGGTCTTTCCGGATAGATTCTCGCATAATGTTATGTACCTTGGTTGGGGTGTTGATATACATCTTATTCCATTTTTTTGATTCATACCACTTTATCTTTCTTCTTCTCTTTCTTGCCATTCGTTTCAGTGTTGATTTCTGCTTTTCAATAAAGTTAATTATGCTTACACATGATATTTTGACACCTCTATTGTTTATTAAGTGCTCTCTATTTTTCTTTCCTTTCTTTGTTAGTTTCCCGTTTATTTGCAATCGTTTTAGTTCTGCTATTGCAATCGATATATCTCTTCTTATCTCCTTTATTTCTCTCTCAATCTTGCTTACACACGGCGGCGTCCACTTTCTCTGAGTACCATTCATTGTCGCTCGATGCATGTTGGATTCTTTAGCCATGCCTTGGCTCATTAACCACGCTATCGCTAATGCATATATTATGCAATTATAGTACCACAAAAGGTGACAAGCATTTGCATTTCTCCTGGTCGCCCATAGATTTTCGGCTACTTTATTTATTATCTGTAGATTTCTTTGGGAAGGAACTATTTTAGTTCTAGTATTCCATATCCGATTTGCAAAATCCCCAACATGTGTTGATATCTTTTCCATGATGTTTGTAGCTTCATCTTCAATTTTCTTAGCTGTTTCTCTCTCCTTGGGTGTAAAAACAATTTCTGCATATTCAAATTCGTCGGTCTCGAGGGATTCGGCTTCTTCTTGCACGTTTGGTAAAATTTCTTCGTTTCCTTCTTCTTGTTGATTTTGTTGAGATATAACTTCTTGCCTAATCTGACTCTTCGATGCCAGGTTTTGTACGTTTAACTGACCTGCCCTCACTCGCAAATTGTCCTTGGAAAGCCTCAGATGTCCATATCCTTTCTCGTTCCATAGCTCTAACAAAATGTCAACATATTTTTTCTTCTTACCGTTGGCATCTAATGGCGGATTTCCCCCGTTTTTTATCTCGAGTGCTTTGCTCCTACAGTCCTGTAGATCCGAGAGCATCGTAGATGTCCACCTGACCATTTTCTGATGTTATTCTGTATTTCCCTATCTCGAGTCTTTTAAGAAGATGATGGTTTGTTCTTCTCGTCTGTTCCGCTTTGTGATTTGAGACGTTGATCTCAAATTCAGATCGAAATAACACAAAATTATAAAGGTTTGTGATCGTTCAACACGCAACCTACTTATCTGGAAAGATAAGAGCTCAGTATGTCACCATACTTTAGTTCTTGAGGCTCGGTGCGTTGTCGCAAGGCTGGTTTTCGAGTCTAACATGCGGAGCTCATCCGAACACGTCTGCTCTACTAGCCGCCATGTTCTTTCTTTCTTTCTTTCTTTCTTTCTTTCTTTCTTTCTTTCTTTCTTTCTTTCTTTCTTTCTTTCTTTCTTTCTTTCTTTCTTTCTTTCTTTCTTTCTTTCTTTCTTTCTTTCTTTCTTTCTTTCTTTCTTTCTTTCTTTCTTTCTTTCTTTCTTTCTTTCTTTCTTTCTTTCTTTCTTTCTTTCTTTCTTTCTTTCTTTCTTTCTTTCTTTCTTTCTTTCTTTCTTTCTTTCTTTCTTTCTTTCTTTTTGACATATGTCTATTGTTTCTATCAATTGTCTCTGTTACAGGGAGAGGCAAAGCCAAACTCCTTTCCCCTAATAATACATACCTATGGAATATACATGCAAAATTAAGCCTAAATGTAACAATAATTAATAACTGTTTCTACAAATAATATAATAAAAGTTTTTAAGAAACCACATGTCCGACAATTCTCACAGCATGCAATAGGATGGTTCTCTGCATATTGACCAACACGCGCCTGGCAGCTGTTTTGCCCAGTAACTCATTCATTCGTTCTTTTAAATCTCTGTTAAATGCGCCAAGACATCCACAATAATGTTGGACTGTACAACTCTGAACCCTACATGACGTTCTGTCATTTCTCGCCTAACCGTTTTGTACTTCTCCGTTTTACGGCGATCACTCTCTTCTCTATTTCGCCAACAAGGACACGCCATTTCCACGATGTTAACTACTTTCTTCTTCTTGTCCGTCATCACCATGTCGGGTCTATTACCTTCTCCTTCAGCTCGTGCGTCAGTCGTAATGCTGCAATCCCAAAAATTTCAACGTCATCGCTGCTATAGAAACTAGCTGGCTCTTCCATAAACGCCAGCGGCTTCACTCTTATGCTATATGAGTCATTAGTAGCTCACTTAACACCCATTTCAATGCAGCATTGTGTCTCCAAAGATAATGCCTCCGAGTCTGGGCATCCTGACAGGATATGTTCCACAGTTTCAGGATGCTGATGACATTTTCGACATGTCCTATCAATCATTTGCCCCATCATTTCCTCTCTCACTCTTGTTTTGGACAGTTGTTGGTATATTTCATTCACTGCACAAACGGTGTAAGTTGGTGCAGACTTCCAACTCGTACTCCAGCTAAAGCAGTCTGAAAGCTCGATTGATTCATCCTCCAGTCTATGTGACACAATGTTTCCTTGCCATTTGCATTCTTTGATTTCCAGTTTTGAACGGTCTGTTTGCGCTTTACCCATGATCAACTTGACTCCTGCTACATCTGTGGCAGTGTGGCTACGCTTTTCCGTTGATGTAAATGAAACAACCGGCTCATCACCCAATTCTAAATGGAGTTTCAATTCCCTGTCATGTCTCTTGGCGTCTTTGAATATCGATCTCCTTCTTTTCTTTCCTTCACACGCTGGAATCTTGCTACAGCTTGTAGTTTTGGATCCTTGCTGCTCGCAATACGTAAAGCAGTTTTTATTTTCGTTTCTTTGTAAATCGTGCTCAGTTCTTTGAGACCTCGACCTCCCACCGACCGACGTGCATACAACAGGGTATTGAGATGCTGAGGATGACGTGCACCTCTTTCAGTTAAGAGACGTTTGATTTTCAAATCCACTTCCTTTAGATCGTCTTGAGAGAAGAAAAGTACTGGCATAAAGTATGTGAGGACGGGCAAGGCAATTATGTTGATGGCCTGGATCTTGTTGTAGTCCGAGAGTGGTGTGTCGAGAATGACACTCACACGCCTCACTACTTCTTTCTCTGCTTTCTTTAACACAGTTTTGTTTTCTTGCAGTTCAGCTTCTTCTACTCCTAGGAACTTGTATAGGTTGTCTCCTAGATCTTTGATTGTAACATCTTGAGAAAGTTGTAGGTCCCCTTCCTTTTCGACTCGCTTTCCCCTTGCCATTGAAATTGTTTTAGTCTTCTTCGCTAACATCGAAAGGCCTGTATCTCCCATCATTTGATGTGTCAACGCTAGCTTAATTGCTTGTTGCCTCTCTGAGCTTGAATATATCTTAAGGTCGTCTATAAATGAGGAGTGGGAAATACTGATGTTTACAGGCTTGGTCATTTTGTACCCTTGTAGTGTTCGTAGTTTCCACGCCATGGGGTTAACACACATGATGAATAATAATGGGCAGAGGGTGTCGCCTTGGTAGATTCCTCTCTTAAACTGTATGGGTTCTGTAAATTTCAGACCAGACTGCGTTTTCACTTTGAGCTTAGTTTTCCACTGACTGGATAACTTCATTATCGTATTTCTGATGACTAGTGGAATTCTGTGCATTTCTAATACTTTCTTCAACCAGTTGTGACTAACACTGTCATAAGCTTTAGCAACGTCTACCCAGGTACAATTCAAATTCTTCTTTCTCATTCGGCATTCTTCTTGAACCATTGCATCGATCAGTAGGTTATCTACAACACCCCACGTACCCCTCCTGCCTCCCCTCTGGTCACATTGCAGCATACCAAACTTCTCCAGATGTTCTTCCATGTTCTCCTTTAACAAACCAGTCAGCCATTTATAACACGTATTCAATAATGTAATCGGTCTTTGGTTGGCAGCACTCCACTCTCCTTCCTTGGGGGATTAGATCAGTTTCCCCCATTACTAACCACTCTAAGTTTATATCTCTATCCTCATTAATGGTTTCCTCAAAGGAAACTGCGACGTACTCGTGGGTTACTGTGATTTTTTTCCACCAGAAGTTCTTGATTTTGTCTGGTCCTGCTCCACTCCAATTTTTCTTTTTCGCTATTGCTCGCTTGACGTCACTGACGTTCACATTTACTCTTTTTTCGATTTCTTCTTCTCTGACTCTGACTCCACTTCTTCAATCCAACTTGCCTCTAGATTATCTTCAGCTACTGTTTCCCACAACTTTCTCCAATATATCTCCACCTCTTCGGTACTGTCAAAATAATTCTGTTAGCTGTCCTTCCGAATTTCTTCTCATTAAACGAGAGGCGGGGTTTTTCATCATCTTTCTGTTTCTCAAGACTTTTGTCGAGGTGTTTATAAACTGAACCTTGATTATTTTGGAAAGCATTGTTCCACTTCCGATCCAATTTCCTTGCTTTTTGGCGTTTGTTTTTCCTTGCCAAATTCTTCAACCTATGTTTACGT
>JAWNZC010000351.1:6752500-6982500 GCA_035771165.1 Paragorgia papillata
AATTATTTATTGGTTAAGATCGGTTTTAAATTGTTTTATTGTTATCTGTGGTTCGTTTTAAAACGAAATAATGCACATTTCAAAATTAGTTTGCTGTTGACAAGATTTCGTGATGTTTGGTAAAACTATATGCTAAATTGAATGTTTCTGTTTCAACTTTTTGTGTACTTTTACAAAAAACAAATGAGTGGATATATATTGTTTCAATATTGTACATGAAAATCCATGCTCAAATTATGCAAGAAAACATTTCTTTTCCATCAATATACTGTACGGGCCAAGGAGGATGTCCGAAATGGACTGTGGATTGAACTCGTTTTGTTGTTGGCTTTGTTAAAAAAATGTATTAAACGAGCCTCAAAGAATATGTTGAATGGTTCGAGAATTTATTTAACTTTTTTATGTGTAAATTTATTACTAAAAACAATTAGACAACTCGCCCTCGTTTTCTATGAGAAACCTCGGGCTCGAAAACTCGGGCTCGTTGTCTAATTGTTAAATATATAAAGATGATGCATAGAATATATTTACACTTACAAATTATCACTGATGGGTTTTTTTAAACCATGTTAAAATCAAATGAAACATATTTCTCAAAAATGTTTGATACATTCTTAAAAATGTGATTTAAGACATTTATCACTTTTGCTCAAAAGTGTCTTCAACATACGGAAAAAGTCGTTTAAGAGTCCCAAAATTCAAACATTTTTTGGTGGTGCATGCCCCCCACCCCTCTAGAAAGAAAATAATGTCTTCACATTTAACGTGATGAAACGGTCAGGGGGATGCAGATGGTACTCATGCACCTGTCACTGTCTTCCCGCGGGGAGGGGGAGGGCGGGCATACCCCAGGGGAATTTGACTTTTCGGGTTTCCCTCCTATTGATTCCAAATGGCCCCTCCAAATTCACATTGTGCTGGACAAAAATTGTCAAATCTCCCCACACCCGGGGTTCAAAATCGTCCACTGACAGCAAGCACACGTTGCCCCGCATGCGGGCTAGGATCAATTCTGACATATTCCCCACTCAGGGGTCCAAATCATAGTCAAAATCCCTTGGTATGCCCGCCCTCGCCCCCCGCGGGGAAGACATTGACAGGTGCATCACTACGCCACTAGTTCCAATAACGACAGAAAAATAGAAATTGCTTACTGCTACATATAAATATCGATAGCTAAAAGTAAGAAACATCTTTTTCTTTATATAGTGTTATGCTGCTTATTATAAACCTGGTTATTTTGGCAAAGGATAAAATGCTGAATGGAACCAAGGATTGCCAATTAAAACAACTAGTCGTGGATTGATGGATCATACAAAAAAAATCAAAATAATTGTATTTTTTGTAGTTTAACGACAACATAGTTTTTAGTATGTATTTTTTCTCTTCACTAATAATTCTTTACAATAAGACATTTATCACTTTGCATAGCAAAATGTCTTTGAGAAAAGTACTTTTATTTGTTTACTGTTTGAAACTAAACTTAAAAGGGATGACTCTAAGGCCTGCGCTAAACGTCGCACAATAGACGAATTTAATAAGCCATTTGCTCGATGTTGGTAACTACAACTACCAGAATGCTTTTGCTACGCATCATAGTGCTTGTGCTGATAAATGGGAGGACACTCGGCCAAACGCATTTCTGGTCGTTGTAGTCATCATACGATATTTTACGTCAAATCGTGCAAATGGCCTTATTGTGCGGGGGACAAAAATTGAATTTTACTCGCGAAACTGCGCAACGACAATGCGTGTGTTACACGTGCCCCGCATGCGGGCGAGGATCATTCTGACGAATTATCAGGGGGCGCCCAATTTTTTTGTTATCGTGTGATGTCGAATTAAATGTTTCTCTTCTGTCTGTGACAATTTCGGGCGCTATGTTTTCAAAAGGAATCGTTTTTTCAGGTTCACCAAGTCCAAGTAAAAAACAATTAAATTTCGACAGCTGAAATTCGACGTTTAACTCGACGTCGCATTTTACCTCGCATACGGAGTTACGGATAGTTAATTCGAATATTAAATTCGTCTAAATTAAAATTAGTCTTATTGTGCTTACGTTTTTAGCGCAGACCTAAATGATTAATCTTTCCAGTTGAAGTTGTCGTCTTTCCATTATAATAGAACTAGATAAGGTATTCTTAGATCAGCGATATAGCCAACTATCAACCAATACTCATAACATGATGATGTATACACGAGTTTTGCGTGGAGCATTGGCGACGTGGTCGGGGGTCTACAGCCCTCCCTACAATTCTATATATGTCGGAAATTTTGTGGTTATTGAAATATGCTTTGCGACCTCTTAAATGTATACACCTGTTGGAAAATTTTGGACTTGAGCCTCCCTGTTGAACAGTTTCTTATATATAAACCTCGCAATAACATTAGAACCATTCTTTTTTAGAACCATTAGAAGCAAATAATTGATCGGTGTGCGGGACACTGACAAATGATACGATATTTTACGATAACCAGGTTCAATGACTGATTATTGCTCGGGCTACTGTGGTAGGCCGAGTCTAGGTTTCGGCTCGGTATTTGCGCATTTTTGCACTCAGTTTTACTTCCGCTATTATTCATGCTTCCAGTGAGTTGCTAGCTATTCACAAAGCCTGCTATAGCTTCCAATCATTAAGGTAACTTACCACCGTAGCCTGAATTCCGAAACGGTAGCGGCCTCCCCGAAAGTAACGTCCCCTTCGAATGTGGCGCATTTTTTTAATGTTTCAAATACATGTTTATCCAACAAAAAAGTAATGTTCGTATTAAAACTCAACAATCAACCTAAAGCTAATAGTATATGTTTTTTCGATTACCGAATATCAGATTATCTAATCTGACAATCTGGTAATAAGGTCTGGTGATAAAAACGTTGGCAGTTTCATACCATTCATCGCTTGATAATAAAGTCAATTTCAGTAGGTAGTTGTTAATTACAGAATCTTCCCTCAGAAAAAGTTACATATAAAATGCATGGAAATGTATATATGTTATAGGTAAATCAAATATTAGTTACTGATGAACGGAGACTTTTGATATTTTCTTGTTTTTAGACCATCCGAATGTAGGGGCGGCCCCTAAGGGGACTGCTATAAATCCGAAGTAAAAAGTAACGGGGGCGGTTACTTTCGGAATTCTATAGGTAGGTTAAGTGACAGTTATGTTTCCAGATAGCTGATAATACAGACTCTTAACATCGTGCCCTTGGGGAAATGGTGACGCGAGAGAAGAGTCTGCTATTTTACAACACCGTCGTCCCGTCCCGATTATGCTGACAGATTTTGGTAGTTGTCTCTCATTGGCTACTGAAAAGAATCAAAATTAATTATGCAATTCAGACTATGGGCAGACATTTCGGTAAAATTTATTATCTGTTAGATGATACATTTTCACCCAAAACTTGTAGCTTTTTTTTTTTCAAGAAAAACCTTTACCACGTAAATAGATTCATTGACTACCGAGCAGCAGTAAGAACACGTTCAAAATCACAGTGATGTCGAATTTCCTTTAATTTCTAAGCGCTTTACTATGCGAAAAATTAACTTTTAAGTAAACTTAAGTTCCAAGACAATCCCTTGCTTGGCTGTATGGAGCTTTTGTTTACAATATTTAATTTTTAATTTCTCTTGTGCTTTAGCTTAACTGCTTATTACCACTGACTTTGGCAGGCCACACCTTTATTTGCACGGGGCAGAAAGAAGTATAGTCAAAACTATTTTTTTGTAAATTTCGTGAAGTTTGAAGCTAAAACTTTTTAAAATATTATTTCGACTAAACAAAATTTCACATAACAACACTATCGCCGGCTAGTTAAATATAACTAATTTGCATAAACCTGACGGGACGCAATTAGCGGTGTTAAATAGCAGACTCTTCTCTCGCGTCCATTTTCCCAGGGCGCGATGTGAAGAGTCTGTATTAGCAGACTAGTTTCCAGACAAAAGGCATTGTGTTTTACGAGCTCGAGATCGAGTAGAACGCAACTAGAATTGGCCTAATATTAAACGACGATTAAGCGCATTGCATTGTGTGGTTGATACATTTCGACTGTAATGGTACAGTCAAATTTCTTGCTGCTGCGGCAACAATCACAACTGAATTCGAAGTTGGTGGTATCTACATGAAAGTATTCACTAACACAGATATATCCACTCGTCAAAAGCAAAAAGTCGCTTCGATCGAAAGATATCGCCTAGTGGAAAACAGCCTTTAATTGTTAGCGTATAGACCACTTTCATAATGGCCACCAGTTTAAATATTCTTTTATATGTTAACCTATCTTTTAGCCCTTGGCCCGTCGTTATGAAGCAAAGATTCTTTTGAATTGCAGACTCGCAAACGAGGCCAGAAAGGCTTATTAAGATGCACATAAAAGAATATTCAAATTAGTCGCTATTATGAAAGTGGTCTATTAGGGTTGGAAATGTCTGAAATTCAATTTGGACAATTTGAATATCATTTGGAAGTGTCTGAAATTCGTTTGGAAGTGTCTAAAATTCGTTTGGAAGTTTCTGCATTTGACTGAAAAAGGTGTAGTAAAAAGGGTTAATCAACATACTGTGTTTGACCCTTTCATGCAAGTCTTTCCGCTGAGACGTTTCCCATTAACGAGTAAAATCGTCTGGAGTTAATAGTATAAAAAATAAAGTCGTTCTACAACGATACGAATGAAAGGGCTTCACCAAAGTATTTGGAAGTTCGTAAGTTATTATAGGAACCAAATAACCAATAAGATTATCAGAAAACATTGAAATTTTTAGAAAGAAATTGACTTTCTAACGTATTTTGTTGGATTAGTTTAGTATATGGACTTCATTTGAAATTTTTCACAACATTCATATTTTTCGCCTGCTGAAGGACAACTGAATGTAAATCGAATATTATTTGTTTACGTATAAAGTTACTTTTTATGATATTTAATGTAAGTATAGCACTTAAAATTCTTATCTTATCACTGATATGCATCTATTCTTAATAAAGTGTCTATGACATGAAAAAATTAGTATGGACGTTTTTTACACTGACTGAAGATGGATGTTCAGGCCAAATATAAATCAGACATGAAAGTTTGGCGTTAATTATGATGAATATTTTTCGAGTTTTTACATTACGAGTTTGACAGTTGCCAATTTTGCCATATTTTCGAATAAAAAGTACGAAAAGTCTGGGACGAGTTTATGGCCGCGATAAGTAGGGAGTTGGTGGGACTCATTGTAAATTTCACAATGTGGTATAATACAGGTAGAAATACAGCAACGATAGGGCTTTTGAAAACGAGTCAGAAAACGAATATTTGTGTCAGCTACTATTTAAATAGACAAAGAAGACAATGAATCAAAATGTTTAAATTTAGTTTTTGTTGTGAACTGATAGTGATGAAACCATCAGATCCTGATGCAGTGCGAGTATGCATGACCCTGTAGCAAAATGTTTAAAATGGGGCCAGTTCTAAATTTTTCTTAGGACCGCAGTTGGCAGTGGGCCCCAAGAATGTCATTTCACAGGGGGCCACATTTCATAGCCACGCCCGCCACTGATTGTGGTATGGATCAGAGATCCAGGCCCGTAAAATGATTTGGGTGTTGCACATTGACCAGAGTATTCTGGACGGGTTTTCACTGAGAAACTAACGTCAAAAAAAAGCAGAAGAACGGAACGGAAATTATGTATGACGACTTTTGACTCACGCCACATATTTTGCATTGCGCATTTTAAAGACCTCTTAGTGTTATATATCCAGCCAGTGCTATTTGCTTTATAACATTATGGGAATCTAGCTAAGACTCAACGTAATTTATCGGGAACCCAGAAGCGATACTACATTCATTATTTTGTCTATTGGAGAGTATTTTCGGCAGCTCATGACTTTGTGATGTTTCTTCTGGCTTGAGATGTGTGAATATAGTGAATGTCATATTTAATATATAATAGGCCACAACTATTATATAGGCAATATGCTGTTTTAGAGTTCATGATTCTGGACGGGGTCTTTCATAGAGCAGAAACGACCGCATGTCATTAGTCCATAATCTTTGCCTTGACTATTTTGTACAGAACTTATACTATGCTTTGACTTTTATAACCATTCCCCCCCCCCACCCCACCCCCCCCCCCCCCCCCCCCCCCCCCCCCCCCCCCCCCCCCCCCCGCACGAATCTAGCTGCGTACGATACACTGACTGTGATACATGGATGTGTGGACTATTATATATTAATAGAAACAATTGCTGTTTTAGTCCTATTCTTTGTAATATCGACAATATTCGAATAATTTCCATATATTAACTGAACACTGCCAAACAGGACAACCGGATATTTAGGGGGGGGTCAAGGGGCATGCTCCCCAGGAAAAATTTTGAATCTGGGTCTCTGAAAAGGCATTTCACGCGTTCTAACAATACCTTTGAGCAAGTTTTTAATGGCACATTATACTATTTTTTAAGAAAGATGTAAGTTTGAGAGTAGGTAATGAGAACCACACTGGCATTATAGTAGTGTACAGTATATATATATATATATATATATATATATATATATATATGTGCACTTCATGCGCACTTCACGCTATCTGAATGTACTTCACCGATGCTGTCCCACATGCGGTTGTCACCGACGATCGCATGTGTATAAGTAATTGATGAAATTCATTCAGATTGTTCCAAGCTACACTGATGAACTGTAGTACAGCGAAACACCGTGTCTGTAGATTGAACTATATATATATATATATATATATATATGTGGGAGTAAATCTGTAAATGAGGCAATAAAGTGCATGGATACAAAATTAATTGAAGTGTACGTTTCTCTGATAAAGATCAAGAGCTCGAGCCTGCGTTCGAAACGCTAGAAATGAAGTATTCCGTAATCTAAATTGCACTTCAAGTTTTATGCTGCAGTGCTTAAAAGTATTTGGGGTGAACCAACTAGACATCTACAAGTTATTTAGACTGTCAGTCACAAATTGTTGGGGCCCACGCACAAGCTGCAGGTCCTCGGGGCACACCGGGAAATCTCCCGGTGTCCCGGTGGACCACGCCACCCCTGACCACAATATCGTCCTTTTGAAGGCTGGGTTTGGGGCATAGTCCATAATCATAGCGGCGAAACATAATCTTATATATTTTATTGGCCGTTCCCTAAAATATACTATTCCACCAGATTGTTGTGATACTGACGAAACTTCGATCAGTACGACATTTATAGTTCGAGTCGTCTAGCGTTACAATATTTCTGCTCTGGTTCTTGGTTCTATTACTTATAACTAATTTGCTCTGAGTTACTGTTTATATATCCCACATTTCAGCGACTCATGCAATTTCAGCTAGTTTGTACAATCACGACATAATTTGCGCAGGCGATAAAACTGCGTTGGTCATGCATTCGCGTGCAGACCCTTGTTAACCAAATACTTATTACTGATAATATGTAAAGAAACTCGCGCTAGAGATTAAGTTGAACATATGTGCATGGATCGAATGCGGACAACTGCACAGTGTATACATTCAAGACCAACATTAACATAACTAAAGACACCTTATTTATAGTGAAAACCAGTTCTCTGTAACACCACTGCCAAACTGATTTCTAAGTGATTATTGTTAAGTAATATTAGTATAACATACTAACTTTTAGCAAATCCCACGACCAGACCGACGATAAAATTGCACAAAGATTGCACGCAAAACAACGTAATTCTTAGACCAACATTCTACCCTCTATAATGGTTCTGTTCACGACGTTGCTGCGATCACTTCAACATTTTTACGGCGACGACGTTTATTCGAACGCTGATCAAAAGTATAAACGTTTTTGCTTGACCTAACTTCACTCTTACTAGTACTCGCGATTCAATGGAAAAATGAATATCCAGAGGTCATCAACACATCGGTAATACAGAATTCACTATAACGCTAAAATAAAGTTGTTTTATTCAGAATCATAGCCATCCCAATTTGCTCAAAAAGGTCTAATAATGCCCGTTATTTTGTTTAGTCAACTTGAGAGGTGTCCACATGCACGCCTACATAGGAGCCGGTCTGACCGCGCGATGGAATTTCGCACTCTTCGAGTCGTTTCAGGTGAACTTCGAAGAGTCGTAGTTCGAAAGATTTGCGACGAAATGATGCCAAATTTCGTGAGATTACCTTTCACAGGTATATCTTTCACTTAATACAAAAAAATCGTATACCATTTTTTCATGTCACACTTTTTGTAATGTATTCATGGCCGAGTTCACGGCTCTCTGGAAGAGCATATTATATGAAGAGACTCCGTGTTTCAAATAAAGCGGTAAAGTTCACTCCATCAGATGCGTAGTTCAAAACGAACCTTGCGCTCTGAACTTGCGAACTTCCAAATATTTGGTGAAACGTATAGCGCAAATAACTGTAATCATTCGAAAATATCACACGACGTTCATCTGTACCGCCTGCAATTCCGGTGATATATATATATATATATATATATATATATAGGGATGTAAGTTAGTAGCAACTCGTATTAACCATCATGCAGCCTAATTGGTAAGAAATGAACTAAGTCAAGAAATATAATATTACAATGTAAACATTTATTTCTGTGTAATTAACATTTTTTTGAAAACATATAAAGTTGCCTAATAAAAATTTAATAACAAACTAATTACTATCTACTTTAATCATAGGCGTATCAAACAGTTAAAATTCTCTTCAAGTAATAAGCTGGCAAAGGAGGTTAGCAGTAAAATACGTGGGGTTGAAACATATTTACATAATATGCCCTATTTTGTACAATATATTACAAATGTATACAGCATTTTAGGACTAATTTCATCCTCAAGAAATGCTTCCTGTCGATTCTAATGTTCAATATTCTAATTAGGAAATGGGAATTGTGCTTGGTGGAGGAATGGTCGCCACACCCATAAATCTAGAAAGAAATTTGTCAGAAAATATAAACGTTTACACAAAAGTCACCTTCCTGGCGTTACAAAATAAGGAAAGACTGGGAATGAATAATAGGAAGAGGCGCATGTAGATGTTCTTTTGCGTACGGCTTGGCAACATTGAGACCCCGTTTACACTAGAGCAAAACTATCCGGATTCACATTGTTTTTTATTCCCATGAGGATGAAAAACAATGTGAATCCGGATACTTTTGCTCTAGTGCAAACGGGGCCTGATACGCAAATTGCAATTTTGATTGGCGGATTCAATCGGCAACTTGCAAACGCTTTATCACGATTCCTCGACGGGTTGCTTAAAATATTGGTTTTAAACATCGAACACCACATAAATGTGGTGTTATACTTGAAGGTAATGGCTCTAACTTTATGTAGAATTTCGTATTATCCAAAGTTTGGCATTTAAAACAATTTTTTAGGGCAACTCGTCGAGGAATCGTGATAAAGCGTGTACTGTGCAGGTTGCTAATTGCAAAGTCGCACGCAAGAGAACATCCATGCAGTTGGACTATAAAAGCTTTGTTGTTATGCAGTTGAGTCTAACTGCATATCTAGCACTCTAACGCGATACACCCTCGGTCGTGTCTGCTGTGCGATTAATTAAAGACGTACTACATGTATACTAGTATAATTATGTACAGTACATCTAAAGTGGGAATACCTCGATTCACTATATTTTTCTCGGATTGCTTTCTGCGCGTTGTTTGGTGCCATTGAAAATGTTCTATGTAAGTCACTAATACAATCATTCAAGCCAGCTTGTTGAAATCCTGTGTAATGTTCCAGTGATGAAGACTAAAAGCAAATAAAAGATTTTATAAGATTCTTCGACTTACTGTAGTTTCAGTACTCCGGCATCTGCCTCACATACAACGTTCGATTAATTGGATTACAGTATTTTGCGAAACGAAACTCTGCGAAATGGTACTTTCCGACCAATCTGGGTCATTTACTGGACCGCGTCGCAACACGGGAGAAAAATAGCGGCTGCTATAATAGCAGACTACTGCAACCCCAGTAAAACTCCTAGTTACCATAGACAGTAATCTGCAAGCTAACATGACCTAAAAGTGGGTTTCCTGAGCTTACTGCTGCATCTGCAAGAATCACGTTAGATGCGTAGTAAACTAGCTCATTAGCGAATCAAATCAACATACTGTTCATACAAGGAAACAAGGTTAGGTTGGTGACCAAGTAAATCGCATGTTTTCCGGCTTTGCAAAGTGACTATGTCGGTACCATTTCGTTTCCCAAAGTCAAGTCGCGTGGATAACGCCTTCAGAGATTTGATTGGCTCTCGCAAAAAATCAGACACCAAAAACTTCGGATATCAGCCAATCAGAAAGACCATGTGTCAATGATGCATTCACTTCACGCAGGAAGGTCTATTAACTGAGTTTCTCTTCAGTTTGATATTGCATTCAAAAATGATTTCCTAATAATAATGTACTTACCCAAGAAGGTAAATCAAGTGTATGAAGAGCCAAGACCACTGATGATGCAGCAAGGGTTGATGGGAGATATTTCAAGTGTGGATCAGCATCTTGCAATGTAAGTTCACACAGATACTAAAAAAAAAAATACAATTTAATATTATATTGTATGTACATGTTATAATCACAGTATTGACAGTAACACAACAGTTTCTCCATCAACTCATTGAAAAAACACTTTCCAAATGACATGATGGGAAACCACACTGTTTATTGGCTAGATTATGTTATCAAGGCAAGTCATAACCCAGGCAAGACTCTTCTGTTAAACCTCACCACTTGCTTCTCAGGGTAGTGGAAACAAATAAACATATATTGTGTACTACTACCAGTCAGAATGGTTTGCTAGTACAGTATCTTAATGCTTAATAAATAGAAGGCAATAGGAAAGCATTCTACTGTAATTTAGTGGTCATCAGATGGTGTCAATCTACTGTACAAACAGCCTACTGTATTGAAATGTGTGTCCAGAAAATTTGGGAGTTAATTAATTACTGTACCATTAACTGTATTGTATTAACACAAAGGAATTACTCTGGAAACATGTACAGTAATTCAATCCCCAATATGGCCCTTGAATAGGGTTTTTACTGTTTAATAGGTGTGAAAGCTCTATTAAGATCCCCTAATATGCATGCCTCGTTAATAAGCCTTTTCCCTCCCTAGTAAGCCCCCTCTAATAAGCACCTCTTTTTTTATGCTCTTTTATATCTTTTAAACCCATTCAAATTTTGCGATTTTACAACAAAAACTAATTTCTCATTTTCTCTAATTTGCGTTAAATTAGAAATATTAACTTTTAACACAACTTTGAAATACATACTTACCCTTGTGAGAAAACTAAACTTTTTACTCAAATTAGCAGGAACATCAGCTGCTTTTTCATATCTATCCAGAAATGATAGTACTGTTGGGACAGACAGATCAAATGAAAGGACTTTCAACACCATGTTTTCCATCTTTCTTACCTAAAAAGTTAAGATTTTCAAAACCAATTATTACAATATTCCACAGGCATTTAAAGTCATTTTTAGGGGCAGTAGCGTCGTGGCAAGTTTCAGTCTGGGGTGGCCAGATTAGCTTTGGCACCCCCCCCCCCCCTCCCCCCCAAAAAAAAATGAAAAAAAAGACATTACTGTATTTGATAGATGATCACATTTTTTGTTTTAAAATAACTGAAGGACCAATATATAATATTACAACAAACAACGGGTACCGGCTCAAAGACCACACCAATGCAAGCGGTGAAGTAGCACTAAACCTCTAGGGGGGTCCAGGGGCATGTCCCACAGAAAATTTTGAAATCTAAAGTCTCTGATATGCCATTTCCTGCATTTTGGAGCGAGATTTTACAGAATTCTGAAGATTATAAAACTTCATAGAAAACACAAAAGATTACAGATTTCAGACCTTTATATCCCCCCATTGAAGACCTAGCTATACAAAGAAATTTAAAGGTTTATTTTGTTAAGTTTTGGCCCCCTTGCTAGTTTTGGCACCCCTTCTGCAACCCATGCCAGCCAGGGGGGCCACCACACCACTGTTTAGGGGTTATTGTTAGACATTTACACTTGATGCAGTCTACTTTACCTCCTTGTCAGTATACGTATCATCTGTTATGTAGACAAATTCAGACACCTCAGGGGGATAGATTTCCTCGAGCTTCGATGCAATCAGCATGCAAGCAGTACCAACAAGCTGGAGCTTTTTTCGAAGCACCACCATAGATGACAGAAATCGGTCAATATAATTAACAGCCAAGTACAAGGTTTCTGATGATAGTTTGTATTCCTTCAGCCACTTCAACTAACCAATCCACCAGAATTGCACGCATACTGTTGTTGATATCAGGTTGTTTTTTCATGTAGCCAGCTTTTGCTCTGTGATTTAACTGAAATAAAAATAGATTTGTATTCGACTTTCATGATCAATCTCCATACATCATGTTTATTGTTGCCCTTCTAAATCAATATGTAGTAGTTTGTGACATTTGGGGGGAAGCTGTCAAATTATAAAAGCCAGAAGCCATAGAGGTGTATGTCAGAGTGAAGGAAGCAGAACTCAGACATTGTTCTATTTCTGGAATTCTGCCTCTTGGGGTCCAAAACCAATATAAACTGAAGAACAAGTCTTTAAATTTTTAAAAATAAATTTTAGTCTAAAAAAACCCGATTCGAGCACTGGTATGGCTTCGCAAGCTCGTTTAACTTGTTTTATATACCAATATTTGGCGAACAAGTTCGTAAACAACTTGGAAATGGAATTTATATTGAGGACTGATTTTTAAATTTTTATAATGACAGTAATACTGGCACGCACCACTGCACTTCGTTGCGAAATACTATATATATTCTACGAGAGTTAGTAGCCTAGCTTGATTCATGCTTACTTCTGCTTTCTTCAGATACTCGTGAATTTCGGCTGCATATTCAGGAACGTTGATAACGATATCTGCATTCTCATCTATATCTTTGACAGGTTCTGGGCTATCGGGTTCTTCTTCCTCGTCACTGGAATCGAGTATCATGGGGGAGTCTATACAAAATTAAGGCGAAACAAAAACCGTCTGAATATTACAGAATTTAAGGGATAAGACCCACAATAGAAAGCAAGAAAAAACCCTGAATTATCTACGCTTTTAAATATACCCTTTAGTTCGTCGAATACTCGGGGAGGAAGAAATACTTCGGCCAAAGGTCGTCTTGAAAGCGACGTTACTGCCGAGTCTAGGTCGAGGTTTTCTGACAAGACTGAAGACGAAGAAGCACGCTTGATCCCAACGAAGACTGGTTTGCTTGACTGACTTGGTTCTGGATCCACGTGAATTGAAAACGCTGGGGCAGGCGATACGTTGGACGACGACTTGAACGACGATTTAATTGTCTTAGGAAGAGCATTTTCGTCATTCGAACCACGAAGAGAATTTGAGGAAGCCTGAAAGAAAAACGTGGAAACTGTAAAATATTAAGCGAAGTCTAAGATTTTGTAATACGGCTTCTACACACAAATATACGAAGACAGAATGTTTGACTTCATTGCTGTATTTAAATAGAAATTTAAAGACTTGTACAAACCTTCGCCGCTCGATGTGGCTGAACTCGAATTATGTTCGAAGACAAATTTCCCAAAGCAGCACGTTTTGCAGGCAGAGCGTCATTTCTCTTTCCTTCACCGTTTTCGTTCTGTGCTCTCTTTGTTAATCTGTGCCTCTCATTCTGGTTGACCGCGTTGCCAGACACTCGAAGTCCTCTTGATGCCATGTTTTTGATTTCAATGTTTACGGGTTGGCGAAACAGTTCAGGATTACTCTAACTCTAATATCTTTCAGGTCTTGCTTGGCTGTATGGCTCTTTTTGGCACCACAGATAAGACGACACGATTGTTCTTCTTGAAATATCAATGCAAACGCTTCGAATCAATGTTCTACAGCAAGGAGTCCAGAGCTTGATAGAATAATTCAACCAACGATTCGAACTTCGAAGCTGTCCGGTGTCCACGCTCGGATTTTAAGTTCCCCGCTCATAAAAACTAGCCAATCAAATACGAGACCAAAAACATTATCGTTTCCGGTTATTAGCATTTTCAATACCAGGTCACCACATTAACATGCTGTCACGGCCAAGTGTTTTCACTAGATTTAATTAAAGGAAGCTGAATTGCCAATTCAAAATTTTACTAATTTTTGAGAAAGTCACACTGTTATGCGGATATGTATTATATTTAAGAAATAGAAAACATTATCCGTGTTTCCATAGAGTTATAGAGAAACACGAGTGGAAGTTTGGGAGAACGAGAAATTGTAGTGGGAACACGAGCCCGCAGGGCGAGTGTTTCCACGCTATTTCGAGTTCTCCCAAACGTCCACAAGTGTTTCTATAACTCTATGGGAACACAGAAAATTTTTTGTCTATTTCCTTTATAAAATAACCTGTCGAAAATAGGTATAGAACGTAAAAATAATCACTGCATCAAAGCGTAAATTCTCCTTACTCTTCATAATGGCGTATAATGGTGTATCCTTACACTGAATGATGGCGTATTGAATGGCGTGGACCTTGCCGTGTTTCCATAAAGTTATAGAAACACGGCTTTCAACCAATCGCCAGGCTTGTTTTCAAAATGTTATTTTATAAAGGGAAGTGGAAGATTGATAAATCGTAAAACATATTTAATTTTCAGGCAGCGTACTTTTAGTGTAATTATTTCCACTAGGCGTAAAATGTCTCGCGCTCGACTTTTTTCTTTTGTCTTGTGAGTTTCCATGTGGAACGAAGTAGAAAACTATTCAATTTGTATAATAGAAAAGTCGGGCGCGCGACATTTTACGCCTAGTGGAAATCCAGCTTTACACAAGAACAGGCAAAAATTTAGCAAGAACCAAAATTTGAGAGCGATAGGGCATTTGGGTGGCTGAACTGTATATATGGAAACTAAAATGTCAAATTTTGTCAAAAAAGTCTAAGACTGAAATAAAGAATTTTTATCAAAAATGGTCAGATTTTAATTAACTCAAAATGCTTAGATATCACTTCTGAAAGCTTAACTTAATCTAAGAAGTCAAATTGTGTATGAAATATCTTTCCACGAATTTTAAAAAATATGCTGACGTCAGCATTAACAAAATTTAAAACTCTATATTAATTAAATCATATTAAGCGAAACTTTTTGACGGAAACTTTTATAAATTATAATTTAGATTTTAGATTTTTTGACGACGTCGTCATATTATTTATCTTTTACCCATAATTATTGCACTCCAAACAATAATAATGACTCATTTGTTTGGTTTGTCCGCGCATTTTGTGCTATAAATAGTAACTCGGCGATATGCTAATAAAAGTACGTACAGACTATGCAGTTGATTTATTATTTGCAATTATTCATATTTGAGAACCTAGCAAACGATACTCAAGATGTTAACAGTCAACCTTGTTGTTAGTTGTTGTTCATTTTTTGTTTTGTTTTTTATTTGGTTTCTTTTGGGGTTTTTTGTTTTGTTGTTGTTTTTTTTTTGGGGGGGGGGTTTTTTTTGGGGGGGGCGTTTTGGGGGGGGGCAAGAATTTTTACCAGAACAATTAAGAGTCATGAGACTGATATGTATTTTTAAGTCATATTTTTGCAAAGTTGAATTTAGGATATAAAAATGCAATGCTGCACATTACCAGCGTATTCAGAAATCTTAGTCAGGGAGTTTTCAACTGATCGGGGCGATGCATCTTTAATTTACGCCGGAATCGATCAAATTTAATTGCAGAGTCATATTCAGTAGAGTATTTACCACAAACACACAAACACCTGACGAATTGCAGCTTCTGAGTTGCTATAAAAATAAATTTTTCAAAAGAATTATTAAAAATTAGTAATTTTTGTTTTCTAACAAATTGTATAATAGTACCATTGTATAATATCTTGCCTCAGGTCTAATCACTGACCTATATACATGTCAGTTTTAGTGGGTCTAATATGTCATGCTCGCACCCTCACATCAGTACATAAACGACAATTCCACGTAATAGTGCGTGTGAAGTGCGTAGATAATGCGTTTAGATATTTGATTGGCTCTTGCAAAACGTCAATTCGGACTTTTAAAACTTCGGAAAACTTTGTGTAATAGCCAATCAGATTTGTCAAAAAGAAACTTAAGATCACGTGATCCAATCACTTCACGCGGAAAGGTCTAAATCTAGTACATAGCCCTCTCCTTGAGCTCTTCATTGGATCCTCCGCTGGATCCTCGTTGTTCCTCATTACCCTCTACCGCATTACGTTATCCATTCCACCTTCTTAGCTTATTACCGTATTTATTCCAATAGACGCCCTGGGCGTTTATTGAAAAATTGAGTTCTGAAAGGGGGCGTTTATTAAAGAGAGAGGTTTATTTCAAAATTTGATATTTCAATTATTAAACAAAAAAACAAACACGTCACACAAATGTTCATGTAACAATAAAATAATCTTAAAAGTTATTGTTAAAAAATAGAGCGTTGCATTGTATTTTTGTTTTACGTTTTGTGTTGACATGTATATTGGGAAGTATATCATTTATTGGGGGGCGTTTATTGGAGAGGGGCGTTCATTGGAGAGGGGCGTTTATTAAATATTTTTATTGGTAGAGGGGGCGTCTATTGGAGAGGGACGTGTCGTTTATTTGATATTGGGCGTCTATCGGAATAAATACGGTATATTAAGCCCGTATATGAAGCGCTCAAGAATCCTCTGCGGAGGAGAGAGATTACATAGTACTCGCGTCTTTTCTTGCTGTTACCACCAATTCTCGCTAACTAAAATAGACTGTATCTGGGTGTTACAAAAGGAAAATATCTTTATTAACTCTTTCCTGTCCGAATCGGTCTTTGATATTTTACTCTGGCTAACGCCAGACGATTTTATTCACCTCTGGGGAAGCCCTCGGACAGGAATGAGTTAAAGATGTTTTAAATACACTTGTTTTTTAAATAATAAATGCTTGACGTTTGAAACCCGTGTGAAAATAGTCAAATTTACAATTGTTTATTTCAAAAAAAGATTTTTATATTTAATCCTTTACCGGTCAAATTAGCAAGAGGAATCCACTTGACGAGTAAAATCGTCTGGCGTTAGCCAGAGTAAAAGTAATGTTGCCAAATGGCAACCATGCCCGGTAAAAAAAGATGAGATAAAATAAACAAAGCAGGTGGCCGTTGCTACACGCGAGTTGCACGATCATGCGCACGCATCATTTTGGCGGGCCACATGCATAATTTTGGCGGGCTACATGTATAACAAATGTGAAATGAAAGAAATTCGGCAATTTTCTGAAGATATTACCATCAGGACTTATTTCTATCTTTAAAAATAGTTAAATTTGTTTAGTATTGGCCACGTTTTAATGCATATGGCCCGCCAAAATGATGCGCGCGCAACTTCGTGCAACTGGCCTATAGGAACATGGTTTAAACTTTAAAGGCGTATTACATATTAGCTATATTTTTTTGTAATTATATCAGCAATGGGAACGAGGATGATCAGCAATCATACTTTACCCAAGCAGTTGTAGAATAAATTACTGTTGTAATTAATTTGCTGTTTTTAGATCATAGATTATTTATATAACCTATTCAATATTCAATAATAAGAACACAACATAGCAATATAGAAATTTAATATCTGTAACAACTTAAGCCACTGGATCAGTAAGTATACACCCATCATTAATTAGTTACACTACCATAATTATTTACATACTATTGTATACAGTGGATAATATAAATTAGATGCTATTATATTTTGGTATAATTTTGTTATATAGTATAGAATATAGTATAGCTAGTATACATGTAATAAAAATTAAGATTTAACATTCATTCAATAATTATTAATTAATATATGTATATATATATATATACAATTCATATGTATAGGTAAACAGTATTGAATTGTACACAATTTTTGCATAAATTAAGTTCGTAATTTTAGTTTCATTTATAATAATTTTAAATTCGTATTATTTTTGTAAAATTGAGCACGACCAGCATGCTGTGTGTGGTAAGATTACCATTAAGGAAAAGGAGGCTTACCAGTCATAATGCTTGCTACAGAACTAAATCTAAAATAAAAAATAATTGAAATAAAAAATAAATTAGCACAATGTTTCGAAGTAATATAGAAATGACAATTTTTTGCAAAATATTTATAAATATAATTAAGATACCACCACCACCCACCCATCCACCCATGATTGCGGAAATCTTGATTGTGGTACATAGGAGGCAAAGTTACTAAAATGCACGTGCATCGAAAATTTCAAAATACTTTTAGCAAAGTGAATTTTGTACGTGACCAAGAGGTAAACAAATTCAATTTTTTACAAATAGCTTACTTGATTTAGGCAGTAAACAGTCGCTGGAAATGATAAAACGGGGTTTTTTTTAAGATGCAAATCGTGAATAAATTAAAAACACTGATGCCTTTATTTTACATCGTAAATTTTAACTTGCTCCGCACTATTTTTTAAATTTTAATTGTTTCATGTGTAAATGCATGGACATGGTCAAAATCGTCAAATATTTCTTATTGCTTTTACGCAGCCTCTTACGCAGGCGCACAACGAAAAGCTGCGAAGGGGCTTGATACGACGTTGCGCCGCTTTTGATGAACATTTGAAAAGACAAATTTAGAATCTAGCGAATACTTGAACACTGCCGCCTCCAGGCATGCACACAGAATCAACGTTTCTATATTATATAACCCTATACATGGGTTATGTAGATAACCATAAATTACAATTATCAAAACATTGTAAACTAAAACATCTTACCTAGGTTCACTATATTTGTCTCTGATGGATTGCAGTTTGGAATCAACTGCTTTCAATACAACTTTGTGCATATCATCGATACAAGTCTCCAAATCAGACAATTCAAAGCCTGTGTTCTCTGACAGTAATGGGAACTTGAAAAAAGATATCAGAAACTAAACGCTGATATATATGTGGCACTATTAAATAGCGGCGATATAAAAACAGCATCGCTTAAAAATGCATCTCCATGCAGGGCGCGTTGAGAATGCAGCTGACTGTACTGATAACACTATGTCACATGCAATATAACGTTATCTGAAGGAGCTCGTCACAATTATATAATAACCAATAAAAAACGTCAAATATTGCCTAAGACAGTTAAGCTTCTTAAGGATGCATCTTACTTTTCAAAAACCGACAACTGACTGCGATAAGAAGGTTTTCAACATTTAAATTAAATCGAACCCGATCGAACCTGCGACCCTGTGATGACAGACAGACAGACAGACAGACAGACAGACAGACAGACAGACAGACAGACAGACAGACAGACAGACAGACAGACAGACAGACAGACAGACAGACAGACAGACAGCGCAGTGCTTTGACTAATGTTTGCTGAGTTACAAAAACCGGCCGAAAGCTTAGTATTATATAGCTATAGTAGTCAACCGTTTAGTTTTGAGTTGGCTCTTGTACGGACAACCATTTTTTGGTAAAATTGTAAAATGAGCAGGTGCATAAATGTAAATATTAAGATATGGGGCATAGAGTACTGGTGCCTCCTTTATAAACCGCTATACTGAAACTGATATCGAAGATACATATACCACATAACGAATAGCATACAAAAATTATGCAACATTTTGTTGCAAATAGGAAGCAAGCACGTGAAACTACTTACCCATGAAGTAAACCCATTCGTACTTAAAGCAAGGACGACTGATGAAGCAGCCACAGCAGAGGGCAAATACGTCCACTGAATGTCTGAATCTAATAGTGCAAGCTCACAATAATACTACAAAAATAATGAACATAGGTGAAAGACAAGGATATGTTGTTTAATATAAAAAATATAAAAACAACCTTGACACTGTCGTCTTAGTTACATCAATTAATCTATTTTCTATATTTTATGGACATTAACTCTTCTCTTTTCTGTCAATATTGTCTTTTTACTCGGGCTACCTGTGGTAGACGAGTCCAGGTTTCGGCTCCGTTATTTTTATTATTTTTTTGTTTCGTTCCCCGCAAAAAGAAACTGTCATCACAGATGAAAATAGTCCAATCGCAGTGCAGTGTTGTTGGCAGCATAAGCCAAAACTTCGATCTTATCCAATGAAATCAAAATTCCGCATAAAAAATTTAGTTGTAGACGTGGTTAAACACGGAGCGAGCGCATAAGTACTGGCTGAGGTACTCAGCCAACCTGGCCAAACGCATCTGATTGGTCCACACAGCTAAAATTACTTCCGGCCCTACCGAGGAACTTTGGCTGAAGAGTGAAGACTGAAGAGTGGAGCTTTTGTGAGACGTTTTGTTTACTGTTTTTAAATTAAACTTGCCGCTTTCCAAACGTCGAATTTGTCTTTTTCAAGTGTAACACATCATTTTGAGTAGAAAGATGGAAAAATTACGCCTTCAATAAGTCGAAACAAAACTAAGGTGAGGAAAAACCGTACGAAAAACACCAAAACAATTATGCGACAGAAACTGTACGAAGACATCTGAAATTTTGTTCCTTTTATGCAACAAAAATAATGCGTATATTAAGCTATGCTATCGAAAACAATTAGTACAGCAATGGGCACAGACAATGTATGAGTATATGTACATGTAGTTGAAACTTATTGTTCTTTAGTAGGTCTCCAGTTTCCTATTAAAATGAAGACATGTTTTGGACAAATGTTCGAGCGTGCGGAAATATGTCAACACAAAGAGCAAAAACAGTTTTAATAGTGACGAAAGATTTTAGCAACAAACTTTGATATTAAATTAACTCCTATCTGCAAAACTGTCCGGTTTATTTTAAGGCATGCATGCAGCCGGTAAAAAAATCTCGAATCCTTGCCAGACACAACAAAATGCACAAGCAAAAAGACCAGCGAGAACAAGAAACCAGTCATTAGCTTAGGCAACATTTCAGTTCAAAATTTGAGTAGCCCGTGTCGTGATTTAGGCATAAGACATTTCAGAAACTTAAGCTTAATAAACAATAGAAATAATGAGAAAAAAACAAAAAGCCATATGCATTCAATTCGCTAAAAAAAAGTTAGCCGTGTAGCAATGGAACGTTTGTATAGCGTCTCACCGTTTTCTTGTTGAATGCAGATGTCTGTATATTCTTCGCTTTTTTTCTTCATATATTCCGTCCTTGTAATTATAAGACCCTTTTATGTAAACCAAGAATGTTGATAATGAATATCTCCATGGTAGATGTCTGAACATCATCTCACTTTTCAACGACGATTTGACGAGGCGAACAACTTTGCTTTTGCACGACCGACAGTAAAAAATAGGGAACCCAGTAAAGTGTTGTCTGGAAAGCCAGACACTAGAATGGCTTCCTAAAAGTTCTCAATTATTTGTGCCGATTTATTGACTTCCAAAAAGCAAAGTTCATATAATAACTTATTTATTGTCTTCGTTTAAATGGTCTGTTTTAGTTAAATATCAAAGTATTGTCTTTTTATGTGGAACTCTATTTTAAAAAACGGCGAAAGACAAAGCAGCTATAACTTACGTGACCTTCAAACATCGTTTGAAAGGAAGGTCATATATATATTTTACAAATTTATTGACCAAACAAGTTTAATCACTTCAGAATTGTTTTTATCTAAGACACTTATGCTTCTCTTTACAATTTACGTAGATAATTGAAAAGGTAAAAAGGTTATAAATAAACGATAATCCTCAAAACTTCACCAGCTCACTGACTCGTTGTTGACCAGTATGGAATGTTCAAATATTTTGCGCCGGACTGCCAAAATCGTCCAACCAATTATGCGCCAAAAATTCTCAAAGTCCTGCGCCGATAAGTTAAAATGGCGCTAAAGGAACAAAGGATTGGACTTACTTGGACTTGCCTCTAAGATTTTATGCGCCAAAAAACCCTTTAGTTGCAGATTTTAGTCATTTTATGCGCCAATCCATGCGCCGGAAGATCACTTCTCGCGCCGGACATGTCCGGCGCACGCTGCGTTCATTCCATACTGGGTTGTTGACTTGGCTGTTGACATTTCAAACTGTCAGTGCGTAACCGGGGGGGTGGACCCTTTTATACGCTCGCTCCGTGTTTAAACGCCAAAACGAAGTGAAATAATATTGCTGATCTAGCACAATTAGCTGAACGACGTAAACAATCTCGTGTGAAGTGATTCAAGTGAATCATACAATACTACGAACAAGCGAATGCCGAGTACTGTAGGAACTTTCCCCTCTTTGAATTCTCCGAAATTGCATTCTAACTGCTCGTTGGCGCTTTAGATTTAACAAGACGCGTGGTCAGGCGTAAAAGAAACAGGAAGTGTGACTGTCCCGCTGTATGTTTTGTTGATGATTACTATTCAAGTAATTTTCCCCTGTATATATATATAAAACTAACTGAAACAAATCTCAATCGCTGGCATTGTGCACCAAGTTTTACACCAGAAAGAAAACGAGTATCAAGAAAACGACTCCATTGAATGACATGAAGTTCAAATTCAATCTGTTCAAATTCAGTTCTCCCGCAGGCCAACAGCCAATTGTACTTATACGCAGAATGTTACCTCTCCGCGACAGCGTAACCATCAAAATATTTTGCTTCCAAAATTGTAGGCCTTGTCGCGTCAGACCAATGGCGGGAATTGATCGAGCTAAATTTCGTCATGATTGCCCCCAATCGGCATGCAACACCATCTTGTAAGAGGCTGACGGGAACGAAACAGCTATTTCTTTTTAGAAATAGTTTCTTGTTGTCTATGTTTCGAAATGGCAATCATTACGTCATCCCGTCAGGCTTTGCGAAACTGATGCGTGCCAAAATTTCATACGTTCTTTCTATAAATCTTCGCTTTCCTGATGTCTGATCAAGTTGTTTGAAGTGAAGTGTTCTTTCTTGGACATGTTCAGTGTGTTCACAGACGTAGTAGCTGCCAGTTCGCCGCTGCAATGTAGTTCGTTCAATCCAGCTTTTCACTAACGGCAGGCGAATTGGCAGCGGGATGTCTAATGATCGCTTGAATCTACCGAATCTAGCACTGTAGATTGCACTGTAGGTTATTTTGTACTTTTTAACAAACGCTTAATATGTGCACGCTGTTTCGTGCATAGGCTATGCCAAGCTGCATTGCTATGAGTAGCCCGAGTGAACGCCTAAGCAGGCGTCTTGTTTATATATTATCCGACCGTACAAACGCAAGATAATTTTATCCACGTTAAGGTTTAACCCTTTTCCAGGCATGATTGCCATTTGGCAACTTATTACTTTCACTCTGGTTCCTCGAATATTGCATGACGATGTCATGATTTGGAGTTAAAAACGATAAAACCCGTAATAATTTACACCGCCAAAGGCGCTAAGGAGGCATTTTTAAATAGTAAACTGTTAATTCTTTTGGAAAAATCGCATAGGGGAAGACTGCCTTAGGATTAATCCTTTATACTGGCAGATTACCAGGAGGTCTCTACTTGATGAGTAAAATCGTCTGGCGTTAGCCACGCAATTCAACAGTCAACGTCTTTTTTCCCCAAATTTGTGGTCTTTTAAAGGAGACGTTTCAGATAAAACCGGGTTAACATATGCAGGATTAGCTTTAATCGTTATCGTCTCTTATCATATCCTGACATTGTATAGACCGGATATGCATCAAGAACATTTAGTATTTTATTTTGGGTTACAACACCAAACAAGTTTATGCATCTTTAGCACCAGGGATCATTTGAAACACCTCTGCTACGTAACAGACAGAGCTGAGTATAAAACTCACCCTCGTGAGATGAGAAAATTTCTGTGATAATCCTCCAGGAAGTTCCACGCCTTTCTCATAGTGGTCCAAAAACGATAAAGCAGTTGGAACAGCCAAGTCAAAAGCCAATAATTTCAGCACAAACTTCTCCATCTCTTTAACCTATAAAGAAAAGAAAACTTTTTAAAATTTATTTAGAATTTGGGGAGCACGGGTGGCGTGTGCTATTAGGGCGCTGCCTCTCACCAATAATTAAGCCCGGTTAGACGGGGTTAGTCCGTTCTCGGGGTGGGGACTCATGTGAGTAGAGTTTAGTTGGTCTCTCCTGTGCTTCGCGGGTTTTTCGCCGGGTTCTCCGGTTTTCCTCCCTCCGTAAAATCAACACCTATAGGTCTTAGCTGTAAATGGAGGACCCCACCAGCTCTGCTGAAAAACGTATCCTCCTTAAATAAAGAATAATAATAATAAAAATTTAGGGTGGATAATTCAGAAGTACAGTCACCACCGCTTATATGCAAATCGTTTTTGCCAGTCGGATTTTTGCATATAAGCGAGTTTTCATATAATTTGGAGTTTCCAAAATCTTTGCATATAAGCGACTTTTGCATATAAGCGATTTTCATATAAGCAAGCGGCGGCGACTGTAATAATAAACTTTATTATATGGCAGCAGCGCTGAGAGGTCCGAATACGGAAATCCTGTAATTTGATTGGTTCATAAGCGGTTGGATATTTCCCGTATCCGCCCGCTCAGAGCAGAATCTGCCGTTCGGGACCGTAAGTTTTATAAACAAAATGGCAGTCATGTCAGTATATGCAACAAGATGGATTATAATTTCAGAACTACTCATTGTTGAAATATATCGTGCAGGTATGTTGTTAGAAATTTTATGAGCTTTCATTTGATGTATAGTTCGAGTTTCCACGTTTTGTGAAAGTTTTTAAAATGTCCAAAATGTTCGTAATAATATAACATTTACTTCTCACAGGTATTAGAATTTCATATGATTTTTTATTCAACTACTTAACGTACGATCTTGAGCAATATGTCAAACAAAAGCAATTGAAAAATACTATTTGGGGTAGAAAGTTCAGGATTCTAGCTCAACGGAAATTAGTACTTTAAAAATGGGAAAATGTCTGGCCATTTTCGTTTAGTTCGCAAGAAAGATGCGTCGAGTCAGTTTCACACAGAACGTTCACAACATTTATGGCCATATAATAAACTACTTATTGACCTCGCTTGTTCGGTCTGTACTAGTGAAATATCGGACCTCTGTTTTTTGCACAGACCTCAACTCGCTGCGCTCGTCTCGGTCCGTACTAAAAAAACATCGGTCCGATATTTCACTAGTACAGACCTCACGCTCGGTCAATAAGTAGTTAATACTAATCATAAGGCTTTGTCGACACTTAGTCAAGTTCTGTAAAACGAAATATGCGATTTCCCATTAATTTCTCGTAAACAATTGCTGTTGTTTATTTTTTAATTTTGTCTTAGTTTTCTCGTAGAAGACATATACGCTATTTCCGTAAGCTCAGGAAACCAAGTTCTCGAGTGTATTCCTATTACGTAATAATGCTTCCAGTTGCTCAAAACAACAGCTAAGTATTGTGCTTCTCAGCTTCTGTAAGTACAATATTACTTGTTCTTATACTATAAAAATAAATTCTTAAAATCTCAAGATCTAAACATGCCATCTTGATGAACAGGAAAGGGAATTTTTTAATGTAGCTCACGTCGTCAAATCAAACCTAGGTCATTGTAGTTTAAATTCCGATTCTTGCCGAAACTCGTGTTAAATGTTCGGCCAGATCCGAAATTTTGTTCTAGTTTTATCTCTGAAATGCAATTGATGTTGTACCTTCATTTTAACTCATTACTTATAAAAAAATTAAGAAGTGTCATCCATTAAACATTTTCTGCATTTACCTTTTTCATAATAATCAGAACAAAGCTTCAAAATGTCAAAATTCAAATACAAAGTTATAATGCACAAAAAAAAGTTTTCTGAGTTCAAGTTCCAGTGAAAACATTTTCAATTCCGGTTGCAACTTTAAAACTTTAAACCTGTTCCGGTGCATTCCTATTCACGTACAGCATATCTTCTCATCTAGAGTTCGTGATCAGTTATCCTGAATTGTCTATAACGGCTAGCTAGAATTCAGGATAATCGTGAATTTTACCTTTAAAAAGCTATTGAAATTCAACCCCTACTCCAACCCAGATCCTAACCCCACCTCTAATTCTGACCATAAACATAAACATAAACCTAATCACAACCCCCGCCAACGGTAAAACCCAACCAAAACCCCCCAGTGACCTGAACCCTGACCATAACCCTCCGAAAATGAAGTCCTACCTTTCATGCCCAAACCACAGCAACTCTATACTGGATTATTAGTTATATGCTTTCGAGTTTAACATACCGCATGTGGGACAGAGAATTACCTACTATTGGTATTTGAAGACCATATGACACTTACTGATTATCGGTAATTCTGGTAGGAGGACATGTGAAGTTGTCATATAATATTCTGTTTTTCCCGGTGGCCGGGAGGAGCTTTCTTACGAGGTTTACGCCCGTATGTGTAGTATTTCAAGGGATCCCGCCTGTTTAAACAAATAGGCATCATGGGCGCCGCCATGCATCTTGTATTTGATGACGTAAAATGGTTGCACTTACTGTCTTATAAAAACAATAAAATCATTGTCCTGGAATAATAAGTGCAACCATTTTAATAACCCTGGGTACGAGGTTGTCATTTTACGTCATCGAATCCAAGATGGCGGCGTCCATGATGCCACATGGCGTTATTAGCAGTAATCCCTCCGGCTTCTTATTGGCCGATAAACTTAGCACTTCCGCATGACGTTATCTGGCGCGGTATGGCGTATTTATATATGTGGTAGCATAAATATATCGCTCTTTGAGTACGGATTGATTCTAGAGTCTAGTTCTGTTGCAAATACTGTGCCTCAGCTTTGGAAACAATTCCAAAGTTAGCAAAGATGTTAGTGCACACAAACGCGACATGCCAATAACGTTGAAAGAGCAGTCTCGGATTTGAAATCGGTATTAAAATATCAAAAAAGAAAGATTCGGCCGACTATTATACGACAACGTGTTTGCAACTTTTAGTTTATACCCGCTCTTAAGCTTTGTTTGGCCAAGAGTGGCTTAGAGGATTTGTATGCGACTCCTTCCCTCCTTCCTCCCCTCCTTCCTCCCCTCCTTCCTTCCTTCCTTTTTTCCTTCCTTCTTTCCTTGCTTCCTTCCTTCCTGCCTTCCTTCCTTCCTTCCCTCCTTCCTTCCCTCCTTCTTTCCCTCCTTCCTTCCTTCTTTCCTTCCTTCCTTCCTTCTAAGCTTCCTTCTTTCCTTCCTTTCTTCCTTCCTTCCCTCTCTCCTTCCTTCCTCCCCTCCTTGCTTCCTTCCCTCCTTCTCTCTTACCTACCTACCTACCTACCTACCTACCTACCTTCCTTCCTTCCTTCCTTCCTTCCTTCCTTCCTTCCTTCCTTCCTTCCTTCCTTCCTTCCTTCCTTCCTTCCTTCCTTCCTTCCTTCCTTCCTTCCTTCCTTCCTTCCTTCCTTCCTTCCTTCCTTCCTTAATGAAATTATGATACATAACTTTGATCGTGGCATCGCGCTTCGAGTATTTGACTCATTCTATCGCCAAACGTGCACAGCAATATCTCTTCAAAGAATTAATCTTTAAATTTCATTCACAATAATGCGATACTTCGATTAGATATACTTTGATGTGCGAATAGCATTAACATAATTTTATTAAAATTTGGTATTCGTCGGCTAAACTTCAGTCAAATACATTTCAATTATTTTTGAATCCCAATAAGTATATATTCATGTAGACGACAAATCACCTTGACAACAGAAGTGTTAAATTTATCAGCCAATCAGAAGCCGGAGGGATTCCTACTAATAACGCCATGTATGATGCCTATTTGTTAAACAGACAGGATCCCTTGAAATCCTACACATGCGGGACGTAAACCTCGTAAAAATGCTCCTCCCGACCATGAAGCCTATTTGTTAAGGAAGCCACGTGTACTGATATGCAAAATTAGAAAACAATTAGATAAAAAATAGTGGCAGTGAAATTAAGAGAGAAATTGTGTTCTATTTTTAGTAAGATAAACTGAGCTAAACCTAGATGGAGAATTACGGCGTACCTGATCTCCAGTGTAGGTGGAGTTGGTGATATAAACAAATTCGGATACCTCCGGTGGATAAATTTCTTCAATTTTGGAAGCAATGAGCATACAGGAAACACCAACGAGTTGCAATTTACTTGGAGCTATGACAACTTTAGACGATAGGAACCGGTCGATATAGTTGACGGTCAGGTACAAAGTCTCGGGAACCAACCGATACTCTTCAGCTACCTCGACTAACCAATCCACTAAAATTGCTCTCATACTCTTGTTGATCAACGGCTGCCCATTCATAAAGTTACGATTAGGTCTGTGTCTTCGCTATATATAAAAAAACAATAAAAACTATATTTTAATGACAGAAAACAGCCATAGAAACAATCATAACATGAACTTTATATATATAATATAGGGACATTAATAGAATACAGCACAGCACAGTACAGTACAGTACAGTGCAGTGCAGTACAGTGCAGTGCAGTGCAGTGCAGTGCAGTGCAGTGCAGTGCAGTGCAGTGCAGTGCATTACAGTACAATATATTGCACAACAAACGTCACCATATGCATATAGCAGCGTAGTTGAAATACAGCAACTAGCTTAAACACATTAACAAATAACCACTCGGAGTAATACACCCCTTGGCCTACGCCCTAGCCCAATGATAATAGTTGACTATTGTGTACACTGTACAGTACTGCATAATATTTCCCCCCATTTGAAATGATTTTCGTAGCGTTTTCTCTAAGTCCAATTCTATTATTTTTTATAATTTTAGGGTTAACCTGTATGTAGGCTTTCCAACTGGCAAGGTGGCATGCATGGTGCTTCCACGATCTTTGAGGAGGAACCAAAGACCGGATTGAAAAGTACTTCATTTTAAAGCCCTAATCAAACGAGAACGCAAGTCATCGCAAGTTTTAGCTTGTGCTTGCTTGTGTTTCGCTTGACCGGCAGCTTGCGATGACTTGCGGTGACTTGCGTTAGCTTGCGACTAATTTGATCTTGTTCAAATTTCATCGCAAGTTTTCTTCAACTTGCGAGACGTTTGAAAACAAAACGCAAGTCGATGCAAGTCTTTCGTGCTCCGTCGCCATAGAAACTATCATGAGAACTAGCGAAAAGGCGCGGGAACTAGCGGAAGTGCAGAACTTGCGACGACTTGTGCCATAGCCACTGGAAAGGGAGAGGGCTGTGAAACTCCGCTCTGAAACAATAGAACTTCCGGTTTGATGTTAAAAATTTCACGCCTGAGCGTCACGTGATCTTGAACCGGCATGGCCAGTGTATTCTTTCATATGGCCTTACATTAGATTATAACCTTGTTCTTCGTTAAACGGCACGATGTCGGTTATGGTGACTTCTAAAAATCCACAAGAAACATGATATTTACAAGTCCAAAGGAGTACCCTTGTATTTCGTTAACAAAATTCGGTAGGAATTCGGTTTTTGACGACCTACGAACTTAAGACAGCGACAGTGCTGTATAGTGCATACTGTAGTCCGTCATTTTTATGACAAATTTTATATTTTACATTGATTCTGCGTTAATTTTAGATATTAGTTTATTCAATAATATGATTGTGTGCACAAAGAAATCACCTCAAAAACATCGGATTGGTTTTAACAGGACCGTGAGAGTTTTTAAGTCGCGCATTTCTCAAATAAGACGTAAACAAATATATATGGTGGTGCATCGTTGTGTAGATGATCGGCGTTCGGTTTCATGATGGACTTTATCGTGACATTAAAATGATCATCCCTTGAACATTACACAATCGTATCAAGCGCTAATTCATGCATGGCTCACTCAACTAATTCACACTCTGGCATTGTGAGCAAATTAGCCATAGCGCGAACTATTTTCTCCCCGCCGGACTAATTATTGTAAACAAACATTTATAAGATTCTCAGCTACAAAAATCTGGGAAAATATTCCCAGTGATTTAAAAACCCTTTCTGTTTCAATGTTAAAAATATTAAGTCACCAAGGTTGATCTGAATTTCATTCTCGTATTATACAATGTCTATTTTCTTACTTCGACACGATCTTAATATTTCATCCTCTGCTGATCCCCAACTTTAATACTAATATGTCAAGGCAGTGATTAAACTCGAAAGCTTTATACTTTAATTATTATACTCTCACATATGTATATTCTTTCATAAAATATTTTGTTTTATATTTAACTCTGATTTATGTATCACTATGTAAACTTTGTATCTTTCATTGTAAGTATTAAAAATAGTGTGAATAAATTGAAATTATCATAAATCGCCGCATGTCTACAAATTATTAATAAAAGAAAACCAAGGAACAACGCAGTCGAAAAGCATTTGTCGTCTCCGTGCCGTTATTAAATCGGAGTTTTGCACTTTTGTTGTCAGATGGCAATGTTTCCATACGACAATTGCCGGTCCTCACCGTTGTTTATGAAACGCAATACATCAGACATGTAGTGCATTTAATATTCAATGAAGGCAACTCAACTTACGACATATAATTTAGCACAACCATTCATATTAAGACAAAAGCGAATTTTAGTTTTAGTTGTACTCTTGGCAAAACAGTATTGTATCATTATTTTACCTCGGCTCCCACCGTGTTCGGTCCGACCATTGATCGTTTATTCGAATTTACTGCACTTTATTAAATATTCTTTGCAAAGGGAGTTTTCATGAGGGACCATCTATGCATATAATGTCCAAATGAAGTGGAATTTATATCGAAACCATCACGGAAGAACTTCGTTGTAGCACTTGTAGGTACGCGCCTCGCTGCTCTAATGTAAAATATTGCTTTTTAGTGCTCAATCATGCAGGTTCAACGTCACGTGATCTTGAATTTGGCGAACAATAACATAAATCTCAGTCACGCCCACTTTCACAGCCCTCTCCCTTTCCAGTGGCTATGCTTGTGCCGACGTTTGACTGGTGGCATCGCAAGTCATCGTAAGCTAACTTGCGATGACTTGCGTTCTCGTTTGATTAGGGCTTAACACTGACTCAAACCTTAGCTGCGATCAACATTAATTTCATGTTTTCCAGTGAGCACGACTATACAATAATTATATAAATGTAGTACATGCAACGTACCTCTGCCTCCTTAAAATAGTCATGTATTTCCGTTTCGTATTCAGGCAAGCCAGTCTTGGCAAAATTACCATCACTGTCAGGTACATGGACTATATCAGGTACGGGAATATTTTCTTCATCGCAGTTTACATCACAGGTGTCATCAATGTAGTTTATTACTGTGGGGCTAGATTCTGTACAAAAAAGATTTATTTATGAAGAACAAGTATATTGAATATGAGACCATAGTCCCTAGAAATAAATTGTCTGCAAACGCGTCCAAAGTCTTTCTTCTAGGTTTTTGTTCACGTTTGTGCACCTTATTTCACCTTAACGCTTGCTGAACACATTGTATTTTTGGTATAATGAAGCAATCAACCAATAGCATCGTTGCTTTATAAATATTAATGAACGTAAAACAAAAGATTGTGCACCTTATTTGCCACCCTCAACGGCTAAATTGTACCTCATTGTTAACCGCTTTGATGTTCGCCGCGTCTCCAGACAATATAATTCTAGGGACTATGATGAGACTAAACAATGGCATTTTCTTTATTTACTGGTATCTTTTTATCAAACTAACCTTGAGCATATTTCGTAGATTGTAATAAAAGATTGTTAACCGAGAGTGAGGTTTCAAATCATTACAGTTTTCAGGAAAGTATATATACTATTTTCAGCAGAAATACCGAGATCTGACTTTTCCCCGTACAAACCAAGCGAACTAGGTTAATAAATCGTTTGTCATGCAGTACTATAACCTGGCTATTTAAATTTGTTCAATTCTTATTGTGTTAAATTGCGTTTTAAGTAATAGATAAAGCATGAACAGCCGATCTGTATCTGATTTACAAGGCGAGCTGCAAGCGAGCCGTAGTAAATCAGATAAAGATCGCTGCTCATCTTTATCTATACTGATTACTTATCAAATGGACGCATCTAAATAGCCATGTTTTCAAACTATTTTTCAAGTTGTAGTGATTTTAAGTAAATTGAGGAAAATGTTTATGTAAATCAGGACGCTTACAGATATTGGTTAAATATTCATTGCTTTTGAATTTTCTTCATGAATTTTTAATGAATTTGATAATGCAAATTATTTGTTGATCAGAATTCGCATAAAAAATAGACTGCAATGCAAGCTAGCTTGCTTATAGTCTTATAAAGAAAATCTGAACACTGAATCCTAACCCTAACCAAGAATTATTTATTTATTTTGATGTACAAGACAAAAAATTGTTGTATACATTTAATAGTTTTTAAATAACACAGAAACACAACCCATTTTTTTAATGCCAAGTTTTCGCGCCGTGTTCTAATCCCAGTCTCTTAGCTGGGCTTCTGTCTACACCTCTTTTTATCTATTCTTACTAGTCAATATAATCATTTAAGAAATGGGTCATGATTTGGCGTGATCCATCGAGTTATGGATGCACGCGGGAAGTTGGGGAGAGCACGAATTGCTCCGTCGAGTTATGGAGCACGCACTGTGGCCAATAAGAAACGCCGTTATATTTCATGGATCTTTTCACCGCCAATAGCGACGCCATCTTGAATTCGCAATGCATACTTTCGTGGCAACAATGTTGAAATATGAACGTTGATAATATTAGTAAAAGCACGGTTAAAAGTAATAATGCTCGGACGTATAAGGATACATTTGTCATGAATCTATTCTTATTCGTCCGAGAATTGTTGCTTTTACCAATATGACAACCGTTATATTTAGACATTGTTGCCACGAAAATGTTTATAAAGAAAAAATTGCCTCATTGTCTCTCTACGCATTCACATTGTTACCCTGGATAGACCACAATGCACTGCGAATACAAGATGGCGCCACTATTGATAAAAAGGTCCATTTATATTAATAAAAACGAAGCCAAAAAAAGTGATTCATATAAATTTTATGACATATATATGGAGCCATGTCGGGGGCAAATTCTCACCAATTTTTTCACTGGTCCGGGCTGTAATAACACGATTTTTATCTTACAATAATTGGTGGCTCCACACAGTTTCTTGAAAAGTGGAAAATACAAGTTTGAGAGTCCAAAACACGTGCATAAACAATTCGGAAAAAGAATAAAACTAAATGTTATGCATAGTTAAACAGGCTGACAATCAAAAACTGTTACCAAATAAATAGCAACAGTTGTTGCTATGGCAACATTGACGTTTCAAAATGGCTGCCAATTACCCTTCAAACTAATTTAATTCGAAAAAAACTTTGGTGACCCCCAATTTTCTTTAAAACGTTTCTTGAAGTATGAGTAATCAATAGGCCGATTTAAAAAAAATTCTGTAGAACGAATAATTTTCTTCTTCGGAAAAATCATGTTTGTTAATTTTTAAAAAATTTCGTTCTCCACAATTTTTTTAAAATCGGCCTCTTGATTACTCATACTTTAAGTAAAGTTTTAAAGAAAAAAAAATTGGGGTTCACCAAAGTTTTTTTCGAATTAAATTAGTTTGAAGGGTAATTGGCAGCCATTTTGAAACGTCATTGTTGCCATAGCAACAACTGTTGCTATTTATTTGGTAACAGTTTTTGATTGTCAGAATGTTTAACCATGGATATATTAAAAAACTGGATAGGAAACTTGATGGCGTGAGCATAACAACCTGGTTGCAATTGACAAGCTTAAAAAACCCGAGTATATTCAAAGTTTGGGATTAATACAGCCTAAAATGATAATCGAATTGTCTGTAAATACGACAAAGCCACAATATGACAAAATGCCCGTCTATTCTTACTCATTTTAAAAGAAGATATCAAGGTTTACTAGTTAAAATATGCATCCCAAATTCCGAGCAAAACAAAGCACAATTTGGGGACGCCAGTTTCTTCAAAACAACACAGGAATCATCAAAACAAAGATCAACAACGCTTACCCCGAACGCTCGATTGTGGCTTAGGCAGGTTTGTAAGGCGAAAAAATCATTTGAAACGTCAACATAGTCATCTGAATGTGAGGATATGAAGAATTTGAAGAAAAGTTCACTAAAAACCTCAGTAAAACAAGCGTACTCACGCCATTCGTGACATCACAATTTGCAACTAGGTTTCAACTAGCCTGGTTCCCTGGCCCAATTTCAAAAGAAATAAGGGCCAGGTAACCACTAATCTCATTCTCGCGTCATCAGGGCTAAATCCACTTATGACGATTGCAGTTTTACTCATAGCCACTAAAAACGCGCGAAATTTCAACCAATAGGAAAGCAGAAGTCTTTAGTGGTTACCTGGCCCATATTCTTTGATTGGGCCAGGGTACCAGGCTAGGTTTCAACATCTCTCGAGCAAAGAAAAACGCTTTTCAGCCAATCGGCGGCCTGGAAACACCTCACGTGACTATTAGTTTCCAATCCACTCATTTTACTATCCATGGTTTAACTATGTATAACATTTAGTTTTATTCTTTTTCCGAATTGTTTAATCACGTGTTTTGGACTCTCAAACTTGTATTTTCCATTTTTCAAGAAACTGTATGTAGCCACTTTAATAATTATGTATCAAGAAAATGTTGTTTGATAAGGGTCCCTTTTTTCAAGAACCGGGCGTTTCTTTATATGTAAAAAATGTCCTAAAATGATCCGACATAACCACAAGAAACATTTGGTATTATCTATAGCCAAAAGTAACGTATATTAACCCTTTAACAGGCAAGTTTCTGCAAGAGATACGCAGATGGCAAGTAAAATCGTCTGGCGTTTTAGCCAGAGTAAAATATATAAGTAGGGACAAAAATGTCCGATTCCCTGTTAAAGGGTTAAAACTATTTAAGCTTGCATAACAGCCTCAAACAAGGGAGTATTAGAAAGTTTTAAAAAACATTTCACTTTTAATATTAACAAATTGTTTTCACCAAATAGCTAAAAAAAGAAAACTTGTTTGGTATAACGTTAAATATTTTTAATCTTTCGTGATTAAAAATTAGTTTAGGTGTTAGTTTAATGTGTATCAATAAAAAAAATAAATAGATCTTTTATCTGTTTGTATTTAACTTTAATATGGAGCTTACTTTTTTCGTCGTCTATGTCGTGAATGGCAATATCCTTTAAAGACTGTGAATCGTTTTCAAGCTCTTGATCGATATAAATCGTAAAAGCTTGACGTGGAGAACCAGCAACAATTGTTTTGCTTGCCTTATCTGATGTGGATATTCTATTCTTGTCGTATAAGATAGACAAAGTTGGTGGCTAAAAGTAAAAAATCAGTTAAATAACGTTTAATGTTTTCTTCATTAAAAAAATACGACTGCGGAAAAAAGAAATTTAAAGACAATACATATTACTTCAAACCTTTGTTCGAGTCTGGCTAGAACGAAAGGAAGTATTTGCCGACAGGTTTCCCAAAGCCGTACGCTGTGGTTTATTATTTTTCCAGAGATTGTTTCCATCGTTGCTTGTTTGAATAATTTTGTTGCTGTCATTTTTCGCCCAGCGAAGATCGTTTGTAACGATGTTTTCTCTGTTTTCCATAGCAGTTCCAAGTTAGCTGGTGAAAATTAATTTGATTTTTGATACAAATAAAGCTTTATAAGTATCAAATACAAACTAAAAACTCAAAGTTTTTATTCGCCATCACTCGTCAAAAGAATTCGTCATTTCTCGTCATGGCACACGAATGTTTCGTCAGATTTTTCATATTTTTCAAATATGGCCTCCAGATTTTTAGGGACGCCGGGAGGACTGGGTACGAATAATTTAAAAGCAATGAATTGAAAAATGTAGTTTGATACAAAAATAAGCACTAGCTAACTGGTCGTGAAATAGAAGTAACCCTGCAAATAACAAGCCAATACAACAAGATTTATACTATTATAGTATAGATTGCAGGTTATTTCCAAGGTCGTAGTTGGCACCGTTGCGAAGTCAGTTGCCGAGCAACCGAGGGGTTTTAGATTTGGAGACAAATATTTAAATTCAGTAACACACAAGTCACCCTACTTTAAAATAAGCAAACTGTTGTAAATTGATAAAAATGGGAAAATGTTTCTATATAAGAGATATATACCGGATTTACATGAAGATGCACACGACAAAAGCACAGTGTAGCCATCAGATTGCACCCAGTCTTTGCGATTTTTGCCATTATTCATTGTGCATTGGACGACTTTCTTCTGAGTGAAAAACGGTCCATAATTAAGAAAGATGCTAAAGAGCCCGCAAAAACCTATCGACCAACATTGCTTCTACCTATCATTAGTATAAATACACAGGTTATAGAAAATCACGCGCGCTGATTGGTCGAGCTACTTCGGATTAATTCTCGATAATCACCTACAGCGTTTATTCAAAATGGCCGCCAGCCAAGTTGTCAATGCGACAGACGAGGAAATTAACAATTTTAAAGAAAATGTTGTTCCTAAAAGTACGAAAATGTGTATTTATACTAATTTTTATAAATATTAACCTCAGACTCAGTGAATATCGGTGAATAATAACCTCGACGTCGTTCGGTTATTATACACCGATATTCACCTCGCCTTCGGCGAATAATTGTTAATTGGTAAAGTGTTGGGACGCTGTGTTTCCAGAAGGCTCTACGATCACATGATTTGCTCTATTTCCCTAATGCAACATGGATTATTAAGGAGTCTTTCGTGCACTTTATACTCAACTTCTGCAAGTCCTCCATGCCATATCATTGGACAAAATCTCGACAAAAATATTCAGACTGATATTTTATATCTAGACTTTGCCAAAGCCTCCGACTCCGTTGACCACAACCTAATTTTGGCAAAACTAAAGTTATATGGCGTGAAAGGAGTGTCCTTGTCTGATTCAGAGATTACCTGATTGGTCCATCACCAGAAATTTTGGTCATTTGTGCCGCTGCTCTCTGTCGCCTAATAATAGTATAATTATGTATTCTAATGCGTTTGATTCTATTGTATGCTAGTGTATTCTCATTATTCAGGTCATTGAGTTCTTTAGAATTTGCCTAAATCGTGCATGTATGTATATGTAAACAACCTGTAAACGGCTATAAGAACTGTGAAATCAAGCAAGTTCAAACGCTTTTGGAAGTACTATGCTAGGGACAAATCAGAATCTTTATGTGCTCAGGAAGTAGACTGACTCATGCCGAATGCATTGCGATCTGGAGACTTCGCATCGCCCGTAACGTGGTTGATCAATTTGGCCAATTTCTAGCACCTGTTTACAAAGATTACTATGGCTAACACTATGGATAGTGGCAATTTTAGTGCAAAAATAAGACGAGCTAGGGAAGTACTTTGTCGTCGAGCTAAGAAACAGTTTTTTAGTTGTTTAGCTTAGTCCATGCTGAAGTCAGATGGATCTGGAGAAAGAAGAAATATATCACCGTTTAAGCAAAATTTGAATTATTGTGTGCTCTCCTTACTATTTACTGTTGAGAATCTCATTATTATGGTCGTTAATGCGCACGCGCGCAATTTGTCCCAAATTTCTGGCAATGCGCACTCATGACGAGTTGTTGTGGACGGTGCAGCCCCTAGCTGGTCACCTATGACTTCTAGTGTTCCTTAGGTTAGGGCAGCATACTCGGACCGATGCTATTTGTTTTATTCATAAATGATTTGCCAAACGTTATATCTGATGAAGTAAAGGTTGCCTTATGTGCTGATGACACCAAAGATTTTAGACAAATCACTTCTAAAGCTGATCCTCAGCATCTGCAACAAACATTGTCTGATCTGGCCACTTGGAGTTACAGCAATTGTCAACAACATGATCAAGGTGGCTCCCTACTGTTTCTTCAAAAGTGGAACTGAACAATGCAAGTTTCATCCTCAGAAGAAAGTGCTCATGAATATTTTGGAAAAGAGTGAAACTAACGTTATGCATAAAATAACGTTCAGGGTATCAAATACTGTTAACAGATAATGTTTCAGCCGTTGCTATGGCAACAGTGACGTTTCAAAATGGCTCGTTTTTGCATGAAAACATATTTTTAATTAAGTAATCAACAGTTAGATTTTTTTTAAATTCTGTAGATCCAATTTTTTTGAAAAATAGAAAACCATAATTTTTTCTTAGATTTACAAATCTTTTTTTTTTAAATCTGCCTATTAATTACTTAAATTTAATTAAAGAAATGTTTTAATACAAAAACATTTGGGGGTCACCGAACTCGTTTTTTAAATAAATTGAATTAAATGTAAATTTACAGCCGGCAATTTTGAAAGGTCACTGTTGTCATAGCAACGGCACACAATGTTTTGAACGTTATTCTATGCATAACGTTAGTTTCACTCTTTTTCAAATTATTCATGATCATGATTACCTTTTGAAGAAACAGTAGGAAGCCACGTTAATGATTCTAGCTAAATGTAATAAACTTTTATAGTGTCACAGAAAAAAGCCCTGTTTCCTTCACCTACCAACTTGGTCCAGTGAACCTGTTACATGTCGAAGAAGAAAACGATCTTGGGTTAGTTATATATGACCACGAAACTCTCGTGGGATTTATACATCCATGGTATAGTGCATGGAAGGCTACAAACTTCTAGGGCTGAAAATACTCAAACTTTGAGATTGAAAACCGCAACAACGACAAATAAATGCAGAATATGACAAATACGATTCAGAAGAGAGTTCCTTATACTAGTTGAATCAGATTGAAACGAGTACGAAGGTTGTTCATGTGCACTTATATTTTGACAAATTCCAGGACAAGGTTACTCATATTTAGACCCCGCCGTATTAAACTTTTTTTAGCAATTTCTGAAACTCAGATAGGTAGCGGGTGGAAGATTTTTTAAGTAAAAACTAAAAAAATCCATAACCCCTCGATCTCCTGAGCAATTGTTGACTTCTAAAACCCATATACTTAATTAAGGTGTATGCAAACAAATTGTAACCCTTCCTCAAGAAGACTTTAAGTTCAACACTCTTTTTAAAGAAATATAAAGTAATAATAAATACAACTTAAAAACATCGATAACGCGTTTAGCGCCTTGAAGCCAAATTCCCGAATTTGCCATACTTAGGCGGCAATCCAAAACTAACATTGACCCTAACACTAAACTTAATTTCAATATTAACCTACCTAGCTAGCTAATCTTAACACCATAATTCTAACATTAACCACCATCCATTCCTAACGTACACTACCAACGTATACTATAGTATGTTAAACATACTATAGCTGTGTATAACATATAACCAAAATTTTCATCCACCATCATCATAATACGGCATGAAGTCACTCCTAGGACGCAGCACACTTTTTTAATTTCACTGTTTGGCCGGAGTAAATAACATATATATCTTCGTCAGTACATTATAATTAATGTCACTGCATTTAGTACAGAGTACGTCATTTTCTGCACTTGACGTCATTTTCAGTCTTTTGAATTCTATTGAAAATATACAAAAGCTAAGACAATAAACGAAATTAAAAAGAATTCAAAAGAAAAATTGAAAAGAAATTGACGTCATAGAGTGAAAGTTACGTATTCTATACTTATTATATATAGTCTATATGATAATTCTAAATGTGATGTAATTGTATTAAAGTACATTATATTTTATGTAAATTTGAAGATATGATAAAATAATTGAATTTGTCAATTGCAATTCTACAATAATTATGATGATGATGATGACGACGACGATTACTGGTGATGATGATGATGATAATGATGATGATAACGATCGATGATGATGATGATGATGATGATGATAATGACGACGACAACTGATGGTAATAATCGTATATAGTAATAATAATGGAAACTTTATTAAATGTTTTTTCTTTTCTACATAATAATAATAATAATAATAATAATAATACTAATAATAATAATAATAATATAATTTCAATTAAATAAATTGTACCACCTTGTAGACCCTTTTAATAAGTGCAGAGTACGCCATTTTCCACTTGACGTCATTTTCAGCGTTTTGAATTCTATTGAAATATACAAAAGCTAAGACAAAAAAAATTGGGAAAAAATTCAAAAGAAAACTTGAAAAGAATTTGACGTCACAGGGTGAAAATTACGTATTCTATACTCATTAAAAAGGTCAAAAACAGATACAGCTCTGCATGGAGTCTATGTCCCTGTGCTGAATAAAATCGTCTGGCGTTAGCCAGAATAAAATACTAAAGACTCATCGTCGGGCTTCAAAGTGTTAATAAGTATAGAATACGTAATTTTCACCCTATGACGTCAATTTGTCTTCAATTTTTCTTTTGAATTATTTTTAATTTCGTTTATTGTCTTAGCCTTTGTATATTTTCAATAGAATTCAAAAAGCTGCATGCAAGAATTGAAAATGACGTCAATGGCGGAAAATGACGTACTCTATACATTGACAATATGAAGCAGGTATCATAAAGTAGACGAAATAAAAGAAATTAGATCGAATTAAAGATAAGTAAATTGCTAATATTAATAGTGTTTGAACGTCCTATTGACAGGTTAATATGGACAGATTCGATTCTATCATAGATTGTATGAAAGAAAAATAGAAAGCTGGAAAATGAGGTTTGGCATTTAAAATGTAAATCATTGTGTGGATGATTAAAATATGTTATATGAAAACAAGAATTAGCAATTGCAGTAAAGAATGAAGACATGCTTGAAGAGGGCGATAGTACAAAAAAATAAATACAAGCACAAAAAGAAAAAATTCATATCAATTATTATTAATTAAAGCGTTAGTTGGGTACGATAACCACAAATTTTAGCCCTTTATAATTTGCTGCATGGTTTCAGAGATGTTAGCTCTACTTGACAAGTAAAATTGTCTGTATTAGATAAAGTATTCCGGTTAACAGTGCGCGTAATAGGGTTAATCAACAGTGTGCATGTAATTTTTTGCTGCATGGCTTTCTGAGACGGTCTCTACGACTTGATGAGTAAATTAAATTGTCTCCACGACTTGTGAGTAAAAGTGGGATGTTGGTGCATGATACAGTGGTTAGCGCACGTGCCTTTCATCTCTGTGACCCGGGTTCGATTCCTGCTGATCAGCAGTTATCTGATTGAAAATTTCACTTTGGCCGCATGTGAGACATGTGCTTCCAGTTTGACTCTACCAACACCACAGGTTCCTTTCCTCCTGTTGTAACACTGGACAAATAAGGGATGGCCGCCCTTACTGGACCTCTAGGCGGACATATAACGTTAACGGTTTATATATAGTTAGTTTAGTTTTTAGTTAGTTTAAAGGCGAAGTGAAAAGAAAAACGATTGTCTCACAACAATGAGCGTGAAAGGGCTAAATTAATTAAACAGTGGCTACAACGTTTGAAACAACGATAAACTTAATTATTGGCACAATATTGAAAGCTAACAAAAATGCCCTGGGTATGAGGTTGGAAAGCTAATTGTTTACTAATTGCTAATTACGTACATTGGTAATTTATATACAGGTCAGTGATAGATACCTATAAGGCAATAGTGGGTGATGATGATATTTTCACTCGCACTTTACAGGCCCACTTAGAGTGGGGCGTGGTTTGCGATGATCAGCAGCTTAAAGCTGGATTTCACTAGGCGTAAAATGTCGCGCGCTCGACTTTTTTCTTTTCTCTTCTGAGTTTCCATGTGGAACGAAATAGAAAACTATTCAATTTGTACAATAGAAAAGTCGAGCGCGCGACATTTTACGCCTAGTGGAAATCCAGCTTAAGAGGGTCCCCCATTCATATTACTAGTTTATTCTATCATGACCTTTATAAATATTAATTATTTATACGAAGATATAATTTTTACATGGAGGCCCAAATTCTTCATTTTGTCTCGGCGCCAACTATCTGTATAATTTAATATTTGGCATGCAAACAATGTTTATGGTATAAGTTTCCGTACAAGGGGTTTGACTAAATATTAGAATAATTAAGGATAAAGTTTGCCGGCAACAGAGCTTTGAACGGCAGGCTCTACTTTGTTTGGTACGACAGTAACGTATACTGAGCTAAACGATTTTGTCTGCACTTTGCACGATCAAAATAGTTTTTATTTTGATTGGCTTAAACAGTACAGTTCTAAGGAAATACAGTGCAGAAAAAAAAAGGAAATACACTCACGTCGTCACTCACGTTCTATAGCGGATATTTGACGTATAACCACTGATCGTATTTCCTACCTCGTACCCAGGCTTTTCCTTCACAAATATGGCGGCCAAGGTCAGAGTCGCTTGAGTCGCCTCGGGAGTCGAGTCGGAAGGACAACTCGTTCAAATTTGAAGCTACATGTAATTATTCTTTAATATTGTCAAGTAAAGTGTCTGAAAGAAGACTAGAAGATTCTTAGTGCTTTGAGTAAACTTTTAAAGTAGTTGGTAATAGGAGCAAAGCGTTTCCAAACAACCAAATGTAGAGGAATGGACGGGCCGAAATGGCACCATTAAAATTATTGAATGTCGTAAGTACATTTTACTGAATATATTTTCATGTATATTATTAAATAATGGCATGCTTTTTGTGCAATTTGGAAAAGCATGCACTCGTGAGTTTTTCAAACACTTACTCGTGTATGTTAGTGTTTTTTCCAAATTGCACTCCAGTGGCGGGTGGCAAGTTTCAGGCTGGGGTGGCCAGATTAGCTTTGGCGCCCCCCCCCCCCCCCCCCCCGCCAAAAAAAAAATGAAAAAAAAGACGAAAAGACATTGTATTTGATAAATGATCACATTTTTTGTTTTAAAATAACTGAAGTAGCAATATGTAATATTACAACAAACAATGGGTTCTCTCAAAGACCACACCAATGCAAGCAGTGAAGTAGCGCCAAACCTCTAGGGGGGTCTGGAAAATTTTGCTAGTTTTGGTGCCTTCTACAACCCCAGCTGGGGGGGCCCTGGCTCCCCTGCCACCACACCACTGTTGCACTCGAAACACTGCTATTTATAAATACCTAAGCTTATATGAAAAATGGGGGAGAAAACGTTTATTCACAAGTCACAACAGAACTATAAACTGTTGATTCATAACGGGAATGAATCGCTTGAAAAACCGAACTTCCACTATTCAGAGTCCCAAGCCCATGTAGATATGTGCATGGTCACCCATTCAAATACTACTGGTAACTCAATCAAATTGAGCTTTACTTTGGTCCTCGTGGTGAGAGGCAGTGTGATAATAGCTTGACTATTAAAGCTATGGTACTATTTAAAACCTATGGTAATAAAGTATGGTTATTGTAAAGTTTAGTAGGCCAATCAAATTTTAATACAGCACATCAATAATAACTCATAAAATTTGACTAATAAAGTATTTAAATGTTACAACAATTTGTCAAATAATAATGCAATCCAGTTGGTAGGTCAAGGAAAATCATTTGAGATGACAAGCATCTGAAGTATGACTGCTGTAAAGTTTATAAATAATGAAGTTGTGAATGAAGATCTCCAGCAATTGTCATCAAAATTATGAAAGCAACTATACATTAATTGTTCTTCAAAGTAGACATATACTGTATATTGCATGCATGCAGTAAAAGGTAGTCGAATAAATGTTTGGCATTCATGATATAAATTTTTGCATGACACTGACAACTGCAGCATACAATTTAATTACCCCATTATAAATATAAAGACTTGCTGTTTCACACTCTCTACATAGCCTGTCACTGACATTTGACTATTGTACAATATGTTATTTAATAGCATAATAATTTCACTCGTGGACTACCACAGGCACATTGTTGCTTGATCATGAAGCTAGTTTTGTTTTCTTAGAAGAAAATTTCATTTCTGTTCAGCAATGCACAGCCTTGTCAGTTTACAAAGCTCGATCAGAGTGCTGAATACATGTAAACATGTTGGCCATATAAATTGCCTCGTCTGAATATGAAATTGTCCAAAGACTATTAAGAGGCTTTCAAAAACTTATCATCATTCCAACAACGTCTATAGTACAGTACATCACATTTAAAAATTGACAACGATTCATACTTAAAATACTTACTAAGCTTGTAAAAAACTCTATTCTTGAAATAAACATCTCACTCCTTGAATATCTCGTGCCTCCATGCTGCCATAGCATTGACTTACATGAAGTACTTCATTTACAATTTTGGCTTCGGTGGTTTGTTGTCAGTCAATCGTTTAATTTTATGTTTTGATTGGCTCTGAAGGCATTCTATTGTTAACTTATTAAACTTACATGCACGATTATCATAGCATTTCTAAAGTGTCAAACTTATTAAGGCATCATTTGTAAATACTGTATGGGACAGCATTGTTTTTACCATAGTAGCTATAGGAATGATTGAACTCAGTAGATACTGTACATGCATGTCTGCAGGACATGCCTATTTTTCCCCTTGTTTCTGGTAAATAAGCCAATAAGGTAATAAGCAATCAGTTATTCAATTATGTATATTAAAGACAACAGGTAATTTGTACAACCACAAGACCAGGGTTGTGCAGCCCCCTGGCATATTTTTAGTGCAGGGCCCCTTGACTCCCCTCCCCGCCAAGCCTCGAGCCCTGGGGGCCAAACACTTTCTCGAAAAGAAGTGCAGAACAAAAAGTTGCACAATCAGAAAGTGTAGCCCTGTTCCCCAAAAGTATGGAGCCTGTGGCGTATGCCACTTTTGGATATTATTAAAATAGTCAAGCCAGGAATGCTTTAGAAAACTTTATTCATTGATGTTTTGGGCACAGCGCCCTTCTTCAGAATGTTTATAAAAGGTGTGCCAACTAAAGCACTTAAATACAAGCAAGTTGTTTAAATGAATATTAAAATATATACAGTGAAATTATATAAAATTGTGTAAATTAATTAAGTCCTTTAGGACATCAGGACATGCATACAAACTTGATAGTTTTATTCCTAAAGGATGTATTTTACACGATTTTATATAATTTCACTTTACATATTTTAATATTTATTTAAACAACTTGCTTGTATTTAAGTGCTTTGGTTGGCACACCTTTTTTGAACATTCTGATGAAGGGCGCTCAGTGCCCAAAACATCAATGAATAAAGTTTTTTAAAGTATTCCTGTCTTGACTATTTTATGAGTCCTTGGAACAACCTTTGGACCAAAGCTGGCTCTTTGATTAATATATATATATATATAGATTTATACAATACCCTGGTTGCTATGCGTGTTTTCATTGGTTGTTGGCCATGATCTATTAGAGGACAGACACATGGTCACGTCAGATCACGTCAGCTGAATTGCCTTTTTCCTTCTTCATGCCCCAAAATCCGGCACGAGTTTCGACAAAGACCTTTTAAATTTTTATTGTATAAAACAAATAGATTCCATTTTTTTGTTGTCTGTTCAGTTATAGATGCACAGAGGACGTCACAACGTGGTAAGAACATCAGTGACCCACTCGACTGCGTCTCGTGGGCCACTTTTTTGTTCTTACCACGTTGTGACGTCATCTGTGCATCTATAACTGAACAGACAACGGCAAAATGGAATCTATTTGTTAAATAGATATAGATATAGATATAGATATACATGTAGATATATAGATATAGATATAGATATAGATATAGATATAGATATAGATATAGATATAGATATAGATATAGATATAGATATAGATATAGATATAGATATAGATATATAATAGATATAGATATAGATATAGATATACATGTAGATATAGATATAGATATAGATATAGATATAGATATAGATATAGATATAGATATAGATATAGATATAGATATAGATATAGATATAGATATATAGATATAGATATAGATATAGATATAGATATACATGTAGATATAGATATAGATATAGATATAGATATAGATATAGATATAGATATAGATATAGATATAGATATAGATATAGATATAGATATAGATATAGATATAGATATAGATATAGATATATAGATATAGATATAGTAGAATAAAGACTATTTCAAGAGTGCTCAATATCTTGGGAGATAGAGCGATATGGATAAATAGCTAAAGATTGATTGTTGTTACTACTAGTTTCACGTCCGTGGACGATCTTCAGACAACTGAAGGAAAATTTGTGTTGATTGTCCCTTTTTATGAGAGTGTTTACGTAGCGGTGGTGGAATGTAGTGACGTTATTGCGTGGTTGAGGTCCGTTTCAAGTTGCCTAGGCGGTGTTTGTTTCCGTGACGGCATTTCGAGAAGATTTCGGATCTTTTGTTTAGGAGGTGTTTTGGGTCTGCATGAAGAACATGAGAAGCATAATTAACAAACACAACGCCAGTATCTTTTCGAAAGTAAGCAACACCAACACCAGCTCCGATGAACCCAAGTGCAATTGCCGAAAGAAGGATAGCTGCCCCCTACAAGGAAGCTGCCTTACTGCAAATTTGATTTATCACGCCGAAGTCACTACAGCCGATGACTCGACGACCAAAAAATACATCGGCATGACTGCAACCTCTTTCAAGACCCGTTACAACAACCACACGAAATCATTTCGAGATGCTGGATACTCAAAAGAAACGGCCCTATCAAGCTACATTTGGAAATTGAATATAGAAAAACGCGATTACTTGGTAAAATGGTCAATTTTGAAACGTGCGAAATCATACAACAGTGGGAACAAACGATGTAATTTGTGCCTGGAAGAAAAAATGTGCATCATGAAAGCCGACCCAAAATACCTCCTAAACAAAACATCCGAAATCTTCTCGAAATGCCGTCAGCGAAACAAACACCGCCTACCCAACTTGAAACGGACCTCGACCACGAAAAATTTAGTGCAGGGCCCCTTGACTCCCCCCCCCCCCCCCCCAAGCCTCGAGCCCTGGGGGCCCAACACTTTCTCAAAAAGAAGTGCAGAACAAAAAATTGCGTAATTAGAAAGTGCAGCCCTGTTCCCCGAAAGTATGGGGCCTGTGGCGTATATTGGATATTATTAAAATAGTCAAGACAGGAATGCTTTAGAAAACTTTATTCATTGATGTTTTGGGCACAGCGCCCTTCTTCAGAATGTTTATAAAAGGTGTGCCAACTAAAGCACTTAAATACAAGCAAGTTGTTTAAATGAATATTAAAATATATAAAGTGAAATTATATAAAATCGTGTAAATTAATTAAGTCCTTTAGGACATACAAACTTGATAGTTTTATTCCTAAAGGATGTATTTTACGCGATTTTATATAATTTCACTTTACATGTACATATTTTAATATTTATTTAAACAACTTGCTTGTATTCAAGTGCTTTGGTTGGCACACGTTTTTTGAACATTCTGAAGAAGGGTGCTCAGTGCCCAAAACATCAGTGAATAAAGTTTTTTAAAGCATTCCTGTCTTGACTATTTTATGAGTCCTTGGAACAACCTTTGGACCAAAGCTGGCTCTTTGATATATATATATATATACAGTATGAACTCGAAATTTCTATGAGGTACTGTAATAGTTAGAAACTAACTAAAGTTGTGTAAAGGGAGGGTCCCCAATAGGTTTATTGGGACGTGGGATAACGATTGTTTTGATAACGAGAAATGGGATACAAGAAAAAATATTGATGAGATTCGGGATTCAGTCTAAAAAAGACGGGAAACGAGATCTAGAAATATTTGCTGTTAGTCGTGATTCGGGAAATAAGGAGAATTGAAGAACGTGATTCAGGATTTCTAAATAACGAAGACATTGATCAGGATAGGATCAGCTAACCAAACTTGTCAGGATATGGGAAAGGTAGCAAATATTGTGGACCCTCTAAAGGGATTATTTTGGGATACTGTAATCTCAAAAAACATAGCATAATAAACTATTGCTTCTGTGTGAAAACAAATCCTCCACTCCTTGGCACTTCTATTGACAAATAGATATCTAGTAAACTGGTAAGTTTCTATTAAATATATACATTATATCCATGGTTATACCTTAACAATGGTAATGTGTAGTACATTGCCTGATGGGCAATTCCATGTAATGGACATTACACAGTTTGCCAAATGTTGGGAAATAAGTTTATTATTTTTTCCACTTTCACTGTCATTTCATTTTGAATTAGAAATTCTGAACAACAACAATTGGGGTACAACTGATTAATTTTTCAAAGTATGTTATCAAATTTCACATACTTACAATTACAATTGTGTAACGGACATTACTCCGGAAAAGACATGCCTATTTTAGTACATTTTCAAACAAAATTATCATTTCAATTATTGTTGCAACAAAATACCTGAAGTGTGAATCTGTATGTTCATACTTTAATATATATTTGTACATATTGGATAAAATATTTTGGAATAAATGATGATTTTGTGTGTAACAGACATTACACAGGAGTGGTAAAGAACATTACACTTTTGTCTCGTGCCTATTATTTAATGATTCTTGATCACAAAGTTACATAATTTGATAGATGATTAGATTTAAAACATAATTTAATCAATTATAATATTTTTGAACATACAACGAAATAGTTTTCAGCTTTTTTGTAAATAAAGTATAGTATGCAAGCACTGTAAATGTTGCCGTTTAAAAACCTTAATTCATGTAAAATGTTAATTAAGAAGTCATAATTTTAAGGAATAACAATATTTGAATGCTTGCAATAGAGTTAGAAGTGTTTATAGGTACAGTGCTTAATGATCGAAAATCCCTTTTTTGTTTAAATCAGTCCCCACATCTTTTCTCCAACACAGCATTAACAAATTCTGATTTTTGTAACGGACATTACATCTCAAATCTGGCAATAAGATTTTGTAGAAATGACTTTTTCACATAAAGAAAACATCAGGACTTAATGAAATGTTCATTTTTAATATTAATTTGTAATCCTACATTGGATCTTTTCTCAAAAAGACACTTTGCGAAACCTATTATTTGAAAGTCTAAAGTTTGATCAATTTCACATCTGTACTTGCTTTAACAAGAGCTCAGTAGAATGTGTGAAAAAATCGAAATTACTGTAAAAAATTCCTGAAAAATAGATATTTCCCAAAAATTTAGGCATCAAACTTTTATTGCCGAAAAACGATGAAAATAAATGAAATAAACGACGATGAACATTATAAAAGTAAATTCTAGTATCCAGACGAGAAAGAAACAGAGAAAATAACGCTAGTTCGGTGTTTTGACGAAGTTAAAGGAAGCGAACACCAAGAAATACAAAATTGATTTTGAAATAAAAAGTGCCATATAATAAACTACTTAATAATAACCTCGACCGTTCGGTCTTTACGGTATAATATTAAACCTCGGTCTTGAGCGTGTTAACCTCGCTATCTCTCGGTCAATACAGCAAGATCTCGGTTTAATATTTTACCGTAAATAACTCACTCTCGGTTATTAGGTAGTTATTCTAGAGACTAGGGATCAGACAAGACAAGAATGACAGGGGAACACTTGTATATGCTCATTTTTCCAAGCTAATCATAATGGTTTGGATGATCATATAACTGTCAAGGTTATTGGTAAGAGAATGTAAAAATCTCCACAAAGAGAAAAGGCTTTTGAGAATTGAGCATATTTAGATTTTGAGTTTTTGTAATCATCCATTCATGCTTATATAAGATTTTTTGCAATGCATGATTTAGATTGGTAATTTGTTTATATAACAACACTAGTACTTTCAGTATCTTGATAAATGGGCAGTGTCACGAAACGTAGAGATGTTTCTTCTTTAAGTTTATATCACATTATATCGTCCTACGATGTCATTACTACATTAGACTGTAAACCAAATGCAAAACTGTGGCTACTTCTAGCTATTATTTTTTAATAATTTCCTGACGATTGTCTGCGCAAAGAATTGCGCAAAGATGGTGTACGGGACGGCGAAGAGAATTGTCTCACGGAACACCGCTGCCAAACGTTTTGCGCATGCGCAACATCCGAGATCGCACCTCAAAAAAAGAGCGGGAAAACACTGAAATATTTGAACTGATCCAAGAGTCCGCGACACAAAAGTTAAAATTATAAGCATACCACCAAAAAGACAAGGTAGGTCATTTGTGCATGACTTCTTTGTCAATATTGTAACATATTCTGAAATGACCCCTTCGTAATTTTCATTACCCTTTTTTAAAACACAAATGAATAGTCGAGTTTTACTTAGTCTTCACTGTCTGGTTGTTGTCGCCACGGCTAGTTCCTACTTCTCTTGCAATGTTTGCTCTAGCGAATTTACGCACGCGCAAACGTTTGGCAGCGGTGTTGTCTCAGCAAACCACAGTGAATCCAGTATGACGTAGTTATCAATAAAGCCAGATTTGTTTTGGCTAATTAATTTACTAACGAGTCATGTTTCATGCATACCGCTAATTGACTGGCCACAGCACGATAGCAATTACGCACTTGCTCTTCAGCCATTCTTTCGACCAAAACGGCAAAGCCACACCACGCGGCATTTCGTTTTTTTTTTTTAAGACGGAAACGAATCAGTTTATTCCTTGAGGGAGCGGAAAACTTGCCTGCATCAAAGTCTTAATAAACATGTGCTTAACATTTGGTCTTTATTATGCACGCAAATAAAAGTGGCCACATTTCGTGTCGGCTGACATATGTACAATAATAGGTGTCGTCGGAGTTTTGTTAAGAGTTTCTCCAGAGGCGTGTGTTAAATAATACAGAGTTATTAGCTCTTAGAACGCCCTTGAGTACCATGTGTGCTTGTCTGTTTCATTGTACTAAAAACCATCGATCTTGCCTTTAAGTCGTGCAATATGTCACCTGAATGCAATTGGTGAAAATATTCCTTCACGCACAAAGGAAATGTGGGGAAAACTCAACATGTTATTAAGACCATATCTCCTTGGTAAATAATTACAACCACTCAAGGGATACGATCTTAGCTAATCAACGACAATGTTGATATCTGCTTACTCAAAGCGCGTGCAATAAGTTCCAAGTGGCTTGACGAAAATCAGCTTCATTCCAATTTAACGACATTTAACACCTCTCGACATTCGTCCTAACGTCGCCTAGTGCGGTCTTTTTTAAAAATAACCGTTTATTGTAACAGGTGGGAGGTCTGTATTAGATTCGATTTTAATATTGCTTTATAACCCCGAACACCAGCGCATCGATATCAACACTTCGTAACACAAAGTTCAGTTTTTTAATAACAGGCGTTGCATATATTCCCGCCTATATTTGTAAGCTTTGCTAAAGATTTTAGATATTATCAATCTTTGTTTGCTAATACAAAGTGGAGGTAAAAAATTCTTAATATTTTCCCCCCGCAAGGGGTTGCCAGTCTATCCTAGAGCCGAACCGCCGTATGTTTGTGATCATGAGTGGTCATCGGAAACTGAAAATTTCTTTCTGAAGATGTTCTGGTTGGAAATGGGCACTTGAAACTGTCATTACGTTGATCATCTGGGTAGTTTGTTTAAGAAAACAAACGATTCTTATCGCTGGAGCTTAATATTCGATTTTCTGCAATTCTTGTGTTATTTCAACAATCGAATGTTAAAACAACATAAACAAACTTTCCAAGGGAAAGGAATTTGCAAATATTGCTGGAACACACTCATGTTTGCATCACTCTAATGCAACGGGCTCCAGTCTGTCTCCATTGCGGGCCTGTTTATCGCGAGATATTCTGCAAAGGTCAACAACGATTTCAGGAATGTCTGAACCATTTCGAGCAGCTGTTTTCTTCTTGGTGATGGTTAAAAATTGCTCTCTCGAATGTTCGCACTTGAAGGACAGTTAAGCAAAGTTCGTATGTGGTGCCTCAGGAGACATGTCACACACGCATTTTGCTTGACGTGTTTGGAAAACGTTTCCCGAAGAAAGTTTGAACCGGTAAAAGCTAACGACGATTAATGAGGACTGGCCCATTGCTTGACAAGTGTGTTCTTAATTAGGGACACATTTGTTATAGAATGTTACATCAGATCTCCTCCGCTCTAATTTTCTACTTTGACTTCGTTAGTGTTAGACTTACAGCATGCAAACATGTATCTATTAAGACGATAATGTTACAATAACAAACAATTGAGACTATATATAGTCTATATAGGCGTCTTCTACATAAATTCCAGAGATTGAACCACAAATGACTAAGTGAAGTATTTGTTTGTTTTTTCCCGTGCGCCACTTGAAAGAGAAAATATAGCTGTCTTTAAAGTTTGAACAGATTACTTTTAATTTCCCTGTCATTTTCTGTTGCGCCAGATCATGCAATTATTTCCATCAGCGTTAGGCCAAGTATGCAAGAAAATCATTTAATGTAACTTCTAATTGGACAAACGCGGGAAACTGGATGTCTGAGTACTTTTTTTTAATAAACTTAATCCGACGTGGATAGACTATATATGACTTTTCTGCATGTCTCTCGCCGTATTTAGTTTTCAGTCTTTCACTAGGCTCATGTAAGAGTCGAGTGCAATTAGCAATTCGAGGTGTTTAATTATCGAAACAACGATTGGCAACACTGTAATATGCCTAATAAATGAGGAGAAATGCACCATTACAAGGTTATTAAAAACAAAATCAAAGTATATGTATGTCAGTGACAGTGCCATGTGTTCTTACGTGCTATTTTGAATATATTACCCATCACAGTCGTTGCGTGTCATTTATCCACGCCACGCTAAAAAAGAGACTATTATATACTACCACAGAGATTACTTTAAAATGCAAACCCGAATTTTATTCGTCCAACGTGTTTCGGACGCCCGGCTCCACAATTGTGATTCTCTAATCATAACTTTTCCGCCTGATGCGTGGATGTCATTTCGGAACACTGACAAAATGAGGACACCCACAATTTCCCTTATGACCAAGTTGATTTCATTTCAATCAAAACTCGGAGCTATAGTTTGTAGCAATAATATACACATATACCTACATGGGTACAATATTCAGTAAAATCGAGGGAAATAGCTTCTAATAGTAAGGCTCCTTCAGAATAAGCTGAAAAACAGGGAATAATAAGGTATAAATCTTAATACGTTGCAGCACATTCTCGGTTAACCGGCAGGCTACATGACTCGTCTAATTAGGATTAAAACTCGCATAAACTAAATTTTCAAAGAATTGGTTTAGTTTATAGATGTATTAAAAGGAATCACAACGAAGCACGAATCAGCCCAGTTTGCCCGGACAGCCCGAGCTCATCAGTAAAATAGCTCCTAACAAGAACCACTGATTAGAAAAGAGGACAAATCTTTGTTCTCTGCGCATGCATGCAACGCGAAATGTAAATTGTACAGGTATTTCTACGTTGGTACATAGTATTTTCAGCTAGGTAGTACAAGAACTATAATGTGACTTTAGTACAGTTTTTTCGTATGTTTCTGCTGTACAAGCTGTCGTAAGTTACACTCAGAGAAAACTCTGAGCTCCAGACGGGACTCGAACCCACAACCTTCCGAATGCCAGTCGGGTGCTCTCACCATTGAGCCACTGGAACTCAGATGGTAGACCGAGGTTGTTTTCGATATTTATACGCCTGGGAACTAGTCAATTCATACGAAAAAACTTTAACTGAAAACACTAATAACGTACAAGAAACTTTAGTACAGCTGTTGTTATATATTGTTGTCTATATACCGATGAGCTACCCACTGAGTACTCACGCCAACAAGCATGTGACGGGGCGACTTGACATGGAACATATTCTTTTTATTAATTGCAGTTGTACAATGCAAAATAACCTTAAAGCTCAATCTCTCAAGCATCTGGCATATTAATAGCATATTTGCACATTGCAGTAGTTCATGAACGAGTCATTCGTTTTTCTGTCAACACTGTACTATAGTTAAGAAATTGTTCCTCTGGACAAAATGCTCAACTTGGGGCCACCATGAGTGCATGGGATGATCCAGTCATCTGGGACCGAAACCATCAGATGTGAATGGTCTGGACTCCGAAACGATTGATAAATCCAAAGTCTGATTAGGTTTGATTTATTGCTATCGATTTATTGACAGAGGGCCAGAACCCCAACAAGTACTTACTGTAGAACATAGCACTGAATATATAGAAAGCATAGTGCAAAACATGGACTGGACTCATGGACTGGCTCAAACCGACATGGACTCGAACATGAACTCAAAATTTTTTATAAAAAATATGTATTTATATGTTTATAATTATATTAAGCCTTTTGCTTTCCAGACTTTGCGCCTACTATCACAATACCAACCGCTATTCAACATTAATTTTATAACAGCTTCAATGAACCAGTGCTGTACGTCTTACATCAACATATTAGGTATATATAGCATTTCGTCCAAAACCAATAGGAAATAGTTGGATTATAAGACATGGTGTATATTGCTACTCTGGTCAGTCTAAGGTGTAAAGCAGTCAAGATGCACGTCGTTCAAACGATCAGTCAGACTTTTATCGCGACCAAGACTTGTCGCATTAAAATGAAATACCGCACACACTTCATGATTTAACGTTCACATTTCATATTTAGTACCACTCACAACTGTAAATATGAAATGTGAACGTTAGATCATGAAATGTGTGCGGTATTTCATTTAATGCATGCGACAAGTCTTGGTCGCGATAAAAGTCTGACTCGTATCGTTTGAACGCCGTGCATCTTGATGCGCGCTTTTTGTCTGCTGCTTTGAGAAACAACTATTTATTGGAGACCATATATATACTTAGCTTGCGTAACATATAGCTGAGACTTTATCAGCGACAGGTATAGGGTACGGACACGAGAATCAGAATTCTTGTTTTGGACGAATAGCTACCTAATATGTTGATGTAACTATACATCACTCAGATTTAAGCTGTTATAAACTTTGAGTAGCGGTTCGTACTGCGATAGTGAGGCGCTAAGTCTCGAAAGCATGAGGATTAATATAATTAATAATAATAATAATAATAATAATAATAATAATAATAATAATAATAATAATAATAATAATAATAATAATAATAATAATAATAATAATAATAATGGTTTTATTGAAGCATATCTACAAAGTAGCTCTACATCTTCAATACTATAGTATTAAAATTATTTCTAACAATAAATAAGAACTATGTGTGTAAAATAGGGATGCTTAACATTATATTGTATTTACAATCTGATCATGCGTAAATGCATAAGCGTTCTCTAGCATTATGAAATAAATATATATATAAATACATATATCTTTTTATAAATGTTTATTCCAGTTTATTGAGTTTAGTCCATGTTTTGTACTATGCCTATATAGTTGAAAGTTGTTAAATAAACTGCAGCTTTGTTGGTATAACATTCACATTAGCGGATAATTTTATATAAGTGTGCCGGACAATGCCGCGGAAATCCTTTGAAAAACACCACCGCAAAAACATTTTCTTCAGCCGCCTTTGCGGCTAAAAACTAGCACATTTCTCTAATTAGTACCGCTATAAGCTGCTGAACACGTTGCACAGAGCCTGGAGCTATATATATAACCGTGAATTTATCAAAGGTAGCTGAACATAAAGACTTTGCGATTGACTGTACTGCATAGACATGAGCTGATTCTTGAAGGTCAAAATTCTGCTTAAAGAGAGTGCAACTCGCTTCAATTCACTGTAAATATTATAGAAATTAGTAAGTGACCGTTTTGAAAATCTTTAAAGATGTTTGGCAAGGTTTCTATAGTTGTCGGTCTTGTTCTTTCATTAATTCAAGAGCGGTGTCCTAGCCCCTTAATAGTATAACTATAAAGAAATCAATTCTTATTGGTACCATGACCCTCCCAACAATTTTATTCAGGTAGACGCCCATTATATAATAATAAAAACTAAAAAGTTTTTATTTTTTGTACTGATGAATCTACAGACAATATTTGTCAAGCCATGCAGATATACATCCCGAGGGCCCTCGGGTGCATGGATCTTGCATGAGAGCTCTAAATATAGCTAGAATCAATCTGCATGACAATCCAACCCATTTGTTCTTCACTTCTTTATGAAGATTTATCATGTATCTGGAGATACATCTGCAGTTCTTATAAAGAACAAAGAAAACTGAGATGATCAATTTGTTTGCACAACAGTCAACATTTTAACATATTGGAAAATCGTTGATATCTAAAAATTATTGCACGAAATCACTTGAAACTTTGCATGTCGGCAGACCACTAAACTGAAGAACATCTCCAAACCCCTTTCCAAAACAAAATTATTTTGAAACTGTAGTTTGAAGTTGGTGCAAAGCCTGCTGTGTTACAACAAAACGTTTTCGACGAAGGAACTTAGAAGTCTGAACTGGACCTCTAGGGAGAACAGTTTAATATATATGCAGACTGATAGAGTTATCCAGTATAAATAAAGTTAGTTTAGTTTACTCTGGTTTTCTCCTATAGTAACACTGGACCAATGAAGGATGATCCTTACTGGACCTTTAAGGAATAAATAAAGTTAGTTTAGTTTCCTCCAGTTTCCTCCTGCATGTAGTACCACTGGATCAATGAGTGATGGCCCTTACTGGACTTCTAGAGAGAACAATCTAGATATGACTGATATAGAGTTATCCAGTATAAACAAAGTTAGTTTAGTTTACTCTGGTTTTCTCCTATAGTAACACTGGACCAATGAAGGATGATCCTTACTGGACCTTTAAGGAATAAATAAAGTTAGTTTAGTTTCCTCCAGTTTCCTCCTGTATAGTAACACTGGATCAATGAGTGATGGCCCTTACTATACAATTATGGCCCAAAACTATTATAATATTATTGTGGCAACGTGCGTTAAAACGTGAACGATGTTCTTCCGTTTAGTGCATGGTCTGTATCCACATGTAAGAGATTTCACTCAATAATCTTAAAGATATATACGTGATTTTCCAATATGTTAAAATGTTGTGCAATGAAGAACTAAGTGGAATATGGAAAAGTTGTCAATTGATATTCTTCGTTATTTGAAGAATTATTTTTTTTCAAGTAAGACAAAGTTTAATTTTCGGGTTATATACACTTTAAAAACAATTTAACCACTTCGGTAGCAACGAGGGGGGAATAGCTAACTAGCGTATTTGTAAACGTTAACCTACCATTTCTTGTTTATTTTGGCTTATCGTGATAGTCTATGTGCAAAGATTTGGGCTCAAAAACTTTATATAGATAAATATTTTCGTAATAAATCTGTTCCATCCTTTCCATTTCAAGTATAATGATAAGCACAAACGGCAAGAAAAGCTATTTCAGTTAGCTACGTTCATTGTTTATATATACTATACTTTATGTACATTCATATACTTTTAAATTTCTCTTTTCTACCGTTTTACGCCCACTCGTATAGTTCCTTGAGTATTAACCCCTTGGTTCTCAAGCACGTATGTAGACCCATGCACCTTTAGTATTATACTCTGGCCAACGCCAGAGTCTTCAAGGAAAGACCCCTGGTGGTCAAGGGGTTAAGCCTTTGTAGTTCGCCCTCCGCCCCTCACCCTGTTTACTGATCGACTGTAAAAATAGCAAATGTTTAAATTTTCGCATTCATTAAGGTGACTTGATAGGAAAAAGTTATGAAAAATTATATTTTCCCCTCTAAAAGGTTTTGCAGTGTATATTTGTGCCTCATTCTAGTTCCTTGCATAGCCCTAGTCTGATAATTGAAATTTTTTATACTTGCAGCATTTGTGTATCTGGACAAATTACATTTATTGTAACATGCAAATGTAGAATTTCTAAACTCACTAGAACAAACATTTCTCCCCCCTGAAAATTGTGCACTGTCTAATACTTTTCACGACTCAACACTATAGGGCCGCGCAAGGAACTAGAACGAAGCACAAATCTACACTTTGACACGTCTTAGAGGGAAAAATCTGATTGCTTATAGATTTTCCTTATCGAGCCACTTTATTAATTAATTTGCTTATCCACTGTGTATTTGATTGGCTACTTTCAACCAATGTCACCCTATTGGCGTATACAACTTTACAAGCCCTATTTTGTTTATCACGTTTTACTCTGATGAAGAGCCCCGCTCGAATTAAACGTCAGTATTTTGTTTCTAAACGTCGGTAGACCAACACCTTTTATAACGTAACGCTTTATAACGTAAGACAAATAAGTTTGTTGTAGTTCTAAAACACTGATACTTTAAGTAATTGTCGTTGGTCGGTTTCCTGCACCGACATATTTGGACATCGGGATTAGAGGTGTACAGTGTACCTAATAAAAGTCAAAATATTAAATGAAACGAAATTTCACTTCAGTTTTTTAAGATGGTATTCGGAAGAACACCTAAGATAATGAAAAATGGCTTTTACATGCCCCATTCTTGAGTTATTGGCTACGCAATTTGAGCAATGACGTCGATATGTGGGAGAAAACGGAAAATCGATCATATCTTTTATTTGCGTGGTTTAACTACACGAAACCACACATTGCAGATGTAATCAGACCATACCCCAAGGAAAATTTTCAACGTTTGATTCAGTTTAGTCAAACCAATCCAAAGATATGCCTGATTTTCCGTTTTCTCCCACATACGTGTGACGTCATTGCTCAGATTGCATAGCCAATAACTCAAGAATGGGATAAGATTTGAAAGGCATGTAAAAGCATTTTTCGTTATCTTAGGTGTTCTTCCAAATACAATCTTAAAAAAACTGAAGTGAAATTTCATTTCATAGACACTTTGCTAGTTTCATTTGTTTCTACCAATTATTTAATCTTTTGTTTACCATTCCTTTTGAATCTATTCTGGCTAATTGAGATAAAAAAGTAAAGGCTTTATTTATTGAGCGTTACACATGACAGTATTTTCGGATACTGATAACCCAATGGCCCTCACCCTTGATGGAACTATAGATTGTGAAACACGCTCAAGGAACAGGAGAAGTTAAACCAATAACTGTACTCATATAATGCTAAAGTGGTCAGCCGTCCGAGTACTAACCCCATTTGGTCATTCGACTGAGCTTAACTCCAGTGGCGAGAGGCAGTGCATTAACAGCTTATGCCACCCGTGTCTTCAAGCGAGATACTATATAGGCGGGAAACATAATTTTAATATACAGTGGAACTTCGTTACAACGAACTGCCACGGTATATACTGGAAAATAGATAGATAAGCCTTTATTTAGACAGGGTAATTATATCAGTTTTCTGTTGTCAACAGAAGCCCTGCTAAATTATACTAAAAAATACAAGTTTATATGTATATTTATATAGATAATTATGTATTAAATTAGGATAAAACAGTAAAATTAAAAAAAGGAGCTTAACCTTCATCTTAAATGGAAAAACCTAAATAATAATCAATTACTTTATACGTTGATTAGAAACGACACAGCCGGAATAGTAGAAATATTTCTTTGCTGATTCTGTCCGCACCTTAGGAAGATGCAGCAAGTTTGATTGCCGAGTTTTTCTACCTATTTTATCTTTATTAAAAACAAAGTAATCTGTCAAAATTGCGGTGTTTTACGACTAATGCATCTTTTGACTAAATTGTAAACATGTTCTCCGCGTCTAAGTTCAAGTGATTGATATGCAAGACACCTCATAGCATCATCACTGGAAGAGTTTCTGGTTTATAACGAAGTTCTAATAAATACAATTTACTTCAACTTTTCCTGACTGAAAAATGGTTCGTTATACCGGGGGGGTTCGTTTTACTTACCGGGGATTCACTGTACTATAAGAGCGCACGGCAGATAATTTTGAAACACGACATAAGATACTTATAGTCATGCAGCTATATAAATTAGCTAAATATTTTTTATACCAAAGACTATAGTCTCTTACGTTGTGATTCAAAGTTATCTGCCGGGCTGTTTTATTAATATATATATTATTTTGTCTAACGCCAGACGAAGAAAAAGGTTGACAGGCAACTCCAGTCAAAAAAAAAATGAATGACTTTTATATTAAACCTTTGAAGCCTGAAGACGAGTCTTTAGTATTTTATCTGGCTAACGCCAGACGATTTTATTCAGCACAGGGAGAGGTCCAGGCCTCAAGGGTTAATGTTCTTTAAATGTAATGTTTGAAAACGTTAATAGTTTCATGATATCTGCTCTCGTACTCGAGAAATGACGCTATATCATTCTTGTATATTTTGTGTTTGAAGAACAGTTTAATTTTGTTGTAAAGCGGTATTTTCGTTTCAATTTTGACGTCATAACGTGACGTCAATAGCAGGTATAATTCATTTTATCCGAGCAAGTTTGACCTCATTGATTGATTGAATTTTTTTTTTTTAACTCTTTTTAGACGGCATCAGACTCTTAAGCCTTTTACTGAGGAATTTTACTCTGGCTAAAGCCTTGCGCACACGCTACGATTTTAGTCGGCCGCGATTTTTATCGGCTGGTCAACCGATAAAAATCGGTGTTTACTATACATGTGTGCTATTTTCATGTAAAAGCTGACATCTTTAGCAACTGAAGCCACCATTTTTACGGTCATCAAATCAAATAACTGCCGGAAGAATAAAAAGTGATCTGCAAACGATAAAAATTGATAATCGCCACACATGGCATGGTGCCATATTTTGACCGATTTTAATTGGAATTGTCCGATAAAAGACGGCCGATAAAAATGCTCAATAATGGCTCCGCACACGTAACGATTTTAGTCAAACGTCCAAAATTTAGTTGGCCCATAAAAATCGGCCGACTAAAATCGTATAGCGTGTGCGTCAGACGATTTTACTCGACACTGAGAAAATCCACCGACAACGGATTAAAGAATATAAATCATGTTCCTGCATGGTTGCCAGCAAGATACAGAGAAGGTTATCAAGAAACACTTGGAGAGGTTAGTAGAATTTGAGCTGTGCAAACAAGTATTATAGTTAAAAAAATAATAAGATAAAACGTTCTCTGACCAAGGATTTTAATGACGAGCTTTCGACTACCAGAACTGTAGCCTTCAACGGGTGGGTTTTTCACCCGTTGAAGCCACGCCTATACAGTTCTGGTAGTCGAAAGCTCGTCATTAAAATCTATGGTCAGAGAACGTTTTACCTTATTTTTTAAATATGTCTCTACCTGGCCGCGCATCCTCTATATTTTTAGTAATAGATAAAGCATGAGCGTCCGATCTGTATCTGATTTACAAGGCGAGATGCAAGCGTGTCGTAGTAAATCACAGATCGGCTGCGAATGCTTTATCATACTTATCAAATGGACCCATCTAAATAGCCATGTTTTCAAACTATTTTTCAAGTTGGAGTGATTTTAGCTAAGTAAATTGAGGAAAAAGTTTATGTAAATCAGGACGAATCTGTATGTGAATTACAGATATTGATTAAACATTCATTTCTTTTGAATTTTCTCATGAATTATTAATGAATTTTAGAAAGTATTATAGTGTTTCTATCGCTGACTAAAATACAACTGGACATTCGGCGGATCCCTGATTTTTATGGGCCAACTAAATTTTGGGCTTTTGACTAAAATCGTTACGTGTGCGGAGCCATTATTGAGCATTTTTATCGGCCGTTTTTTATCGGACAATTGATCGGTCTTTGAAAAACTCACTCGTGCATGTTTTTTGCACTCGAAACCATGCTATTACCGATACAAATACCGGCCAAGGATTCCGGTAGTTGTCACATTTTACTCCGATAAAAGGATCCGCTCGAAACGTCAGTATTTCGTTATCAAAACTAATTTCGGCAGTTTATCACCTTTTCACTTTGCTTTATCTAAAACACTGCCTACGCAGCACTCCACATTTTTACGCTATCTTGCGTCATCGTGCAAATGCAAATGCAAATGACTATTGCATAAATATCACAATACATCAATCATCATACACGTATAGCATCAAGTTTATTCTTTTGAATTCTATTTAGTTATTCCTAGTTTTTGTTCTTTTTCAATAGAATTCAAAAGAATACAGTTGAGGCTTGCGTGTATGATTGTGGTATTTATGCAATTGGTGTATGAATTAATACATCCGATTCTCGCACCAAAAGCCAAAACCACTTTCGCAGGGCCGTAGCCATCAATTTTGAAGTGGTCCGTTTGGGCGTGGTGGATGCGAGCGCCGAAGCCACTAGAAATGTCTATGGGGGTCCGGGGGAAATTTCTGATTTTCTACTCTGAAACGCTATTTCCTGCATATCATATATTAATATTAAGCGAAACTGATTATATGCAGTGCAAGATATCCGTAATATTACTCTTATACTATAACCCTAAGAAACTAACCATAATACTAACCCTAATAATAATACTATCCTCTAAACTAACTCTGGCTATAATATTCACGCACAGCCTCGAAAAAACTTTTTTGGTGCTTCGGAAAGTGGTCCGGTTGAAACCAGACCAACCGTACCGGTGGCTGTGGCCCTGACGTTCGATTCTAATAATTCATAGCTTATTGGCATTGTAAGCTTTACTTCCGTAGGATTAGAGTTTGTTTAGAATGAGAGTTTGTTTAGAATGGTTGTAATACAATAAATTATTGGATTGCAATAACATTGTAAGTAATATTACGATATACCAACTGTCAAAGTCCGTTTCCCTAGCTAATGATTGGGCGAGAAGTCCTCACGCGGCGCAGGTTCGAAAATCGTGATGTTTTTCGCGTTATAACCCATGGCTACGTGCAACATTACTTCTATTTCACATTAGAAAAAAATATGAAAACTGGAAATAGATAGTCAGGTACTGTTTGTTTTCTTTTTTTCTAGTTTGGCCTAATTTAAAACACTGTTTGAATCAGGTTTTGCTCAACATATTTGTTATCATTTGACACCTGATATATACCAAAACACTACTGGCACCTTGGGAAAACAGTGTATTTTATAACAACACACAGTTTTTCTCGGTGCCAGATAATAAGTGTTTAATGTTATTGCTTACAACTTGAGGATCGGCTGACAACATTGATAACTGTTGCCGCGGCTGAGCCCACAGTCAATATATGGGAGAATAATGTCAGCGGTCGTTACTCCATATTTCCGTAATCTTTGTTAGATTACGTTTTAGACAAGACCAACGTCCAATTCTTTACAGGGTTCGTGTTTCAAACGTCATTAGTTTCGCCCTCCCCCCAAAAAAAGCTAGTTTCACTCGTGTTTCTGTAACTCCACGGAAAGACGAAAATTGTTGGGGTTTTTTTTGGGGGGGAGGGGGATAGATTCTTTGGCTTAGCGTATCTCAAAAAAATACTTTAAATTTATTTAAACCTAATATTATATTAAATTTAAATTTAATTAAATTTAATAAACTTTAAATGCAACGACCTAGCAATAATATATCGGTTGCCAAAATTTTGGAGCAGTGAAATGTTTTGGATTAACATAAGACGGGGGTTGAATCGGTTTATTTACACATTGTGACATTGGCGTACAACTACAAGGTTTGTCGTAAAATTGAATGCAAAACGCTGTTCTTCAACATAGCAATTACTCTGTTGTCCTTAACTTTGCGGTAATACCAAAGCCTGAATTATAATAGTACCAATATCTAAAATCTAAAGAAAAATGTTTTTTTTAGAATATGTTTCATAAATTTCAAAGGTCTGGCGTGGTCATGTGAAAACGATTAATTTTGGCCTAAGGATAAGATGAGCCACTATACAGCTGTGCTTTGGAGCAGTAATGTTAAACTATTATATTGACAGAGGCTGAATAAGTTTGTTGAGCAAACTATTAACCAAACACAAAGTAGTATACAATATTACAATATCAATAGCATATATACATAGGTAATAGATTTTAGTCATAAAGGCAGGCGAAAAGAGAATAGTGCAGACCGATAAAACTGATTAACTAAAATAAACAGGAACTAGAGGAGTTATGATTTAGTCCCATAGCTATGACTGAAAAAAATTACGTAATAAGGCCAAGGGACCATGCACGTACAGACGTGTATTAACGTCTGGAAACGCACAAGTGGTAAGAAGTATGCAAGCAATGCAGCCATGTTATAACACGTTATCCAGCTGGTATCAGAATACATTCGCACCGCTTGCTCCGGTTTGTTGAGACTATACCCTGCAACACAGCGGCGTAGAAAGCAACTTGATGTTGAAGAGGTAAAGCTTTAAAAGGATACTTGTGGCACGTGTTTTATCCTAAAAGGGTACTTTTATGTTGCATAAAGGGCGCCCTTGTTGCAACAAGATGCGCACAACTCTGATCAACAACCCCGTCGAAAGTTGTTCCAACAACATGCTGTGAAATTGTTTGTAACAAGTTACTACAAGGTTGACAACAGCAAGCTCGTAGCAGCTTCATGAAACAACGCTATTGACCATTGTTTACAACTATAGTTTCCAGGCTTGTTACAAGCCTGTTGAAGACTACATCTTGTGGATAATCTGTGACTGCGAGACTAGCTTTTACGTGTGTATTGAAGAATATGACATCTCAAATCATTAATAATTCATGAACCAAACACAAAGGAAATCAGCGTGGAGACGGTCAGTGGTTTGCATAGCGTAGGCAGCGTATAGGAAGAAATTACATAAAATAGATTAATAAGGAAACTTTTGCCTTGATGCTGTATAAAACACTCCAAAGTGCTATCGCCTTGTTTTTCAACCCAACTTCTCGGTGTTTGGATATCCTGATAAACCACTCCCCGTGTATGCACTTGTTACGTCAAATGTCCAGCTATACATAAATGACGATATGTTTCATTATATAAAGAGATATTTTGAAGTGCTGTGTTGTTCCTACTGTTCCGATATGAAAAATGTATTGCAATGCGACATTGATAGGCACAAAAACCTAACTTCCAGTTGTTTTATAACAAAAATACTAGAAATGTTATGGCGATATGTGTGCAAAAGAATTTTTACGCCCTCACCAAAACCCGACGTTGTTTTGGTAGCAGTGGATGACCAACTTGAATGGTGTCTCAGTTTCTAGTGTAGACATACAGTAGACCAGCTGTTTAAATTATCTAGAATGTAAAATCATAATAGTTAATAATAATAACCTTATTTCTTGAATTTATACATTTTTATTACATCATGCAGTATTTTACATAATGGCCCTCGCACATTAAAATAACACAATTAGTAAATATGAAAATCATAAAAAAAATAGATTTGAGGGGTTTTTTGACGAGAAAAAATATCACAAATTACATCTAACAAATTATTTACAATATTATTACAATTATTTACATCTTACAATATGTTTACAGACATGACATGCGAATTGTTCAAGGCGATCAACTTCATAATTCAGATTTTTAAAGACTGAATTTGAGTTTAGATTTGTAAGAGGAGCAACTGAGCAACAATAATTATTGATTGACTTTAGATCTGTTGGTAAAGAGATGAAAAGTAGGATCCCACTACTTAAAAAGTGGCTTAAATCCTTGAGTATAGTAGAGTGCAAAGAAATGTGCGCATATAATGTAGAATCCAGTGCACATAAATAATATGAATTTTTTTCCCGTATGTTTTTGCTGTACAAGTTGTCGTAAGTTAAACTCAGAGAAAACTCTGAGTTTCAGACGGAACTCGAACCCGCAACCTTCCGAATGCCAGCCGGACGCTTGCAGAGCAAAAACAACCAACGCAAGCTGAAAAACTAATAACATACAATATGAAAATTATTCCCGTTGAACGTTGAGCTATAATGGGTAAGACCTAAGTGGGCAAGACCCAAACTGTTTCATCCTACATTTACCAGATGTTATACTTGGCACTAAAGTACTAACATTAGGTGATTTAGATTGGAAATATATGTTCGGCTTAAAAAAATATTTACTTGCAAAGCTGATCGCTAATGTAAATATGAAAGTGTCGACAAGCGAGATCAGGGTTAAATGTTGAAAGTTGAAGTAAAAAAAATGTATAGTACATATTGAGCTACACAATTAAACGAAATAAATTTAATACAAGAGTGTATATCTCCTCGGGCTTGCCACGGGCAATGTGCTTTAAATTTATTGTCGATTTGTATGTGGAAAATGTCAAACCTGGAGAATAAAAGCAAGGTTGACCCGCACCAAACGCGTTCATGATAAAACAACCGTAATGAATTATTTGTTAGTTGCTGTAATAATACGATGATAATATGATGCAGAAAGTTAACGACAACATGCTGTACAGGAACGCTTGAGAAAATGTGAAATGAAGTATAGATCGAGATGACCTTTCCGCGATAAGATGCCTTACAAGAACAACAACAAGAATTGCGGAAAATGATAATTATGTCGTTGAACACAAAATGCGATAAAACGTCGCGGGAAGACAACACGGTTTTAATTTGTTTGCGCCGCATGATTTTAAACAGCTCGATGAGTGATTATTACGTATTAAACCACACTGCTGGAAGATTAATTATTTTTTGTGAGAGGGGGGAGGGGAGTATATAAGCGAAGATATCTCTTGCCTCTATTCTAGTGTTGTTTTCACGCAACTCTATAGGACTATATAACTTTCGAATTTTCACAAATGTAATTACTACAGAGAAAGATTTGTTGAATTGCACTAATTGTTGGCTCGTGAATTAATTGTAAGGTTTCTTTCACTAAAAGAAGTAGTCATTTGAATATTAAATTAAATCGGGAAGTGCAGTTGGAATAAAGAAACTGTTTGCTTTCTTGAACTTGTCTGTCTAGCACTTCGATTGAAAGTTCTGTGTCAGCTTGGAGGGACAGTTCCGGAACGAAAATAGAATGATACAAAATATTGGCGTTTTCTTTGATAAGTATAATGAGTAATAAAACACAACCGCGAATTTCCTTTGTATAGCTAGATGTGTATAATACGTGTGCGATAATGCCATTACCATTGTATTAATGGTCTCAATCTCACACCATATCCATCAGTACATTTCACATGCGGCTGAAAACCCCAAATGGTACTAGATACAGCGCGAAGTTGCGGCAAGAGCTCTGACATCGAAGACATGATTCGGGTGGAACAAAATTGTCATTTCTTAAACAAAGCCAACCTTAAATCAAAAGTGTTCCTCATTAGAAGTCAAAACGCGCCTGTTTATAAAATATGCATTAGTCGGCATAGGTCAGCTGGACCACAAATAGCGTTATCATGATTATTGACCACCTGTGCCGTACAACAAAAACCTATCCGATATCGCCAATAAGAAGACACGATAATTTTGTTTGTAGCCTTCCATTTAACCGACGTTCTTGTTACTTTTCTAACCAAGATAAGCTCGGCGAAGTGTCACTACGTCGAGTTTGTGCGACGACAACGCCAATCACTTTACGTTTTCTCGGTGAATATTTCACGAGCTTTGAGGGTGTGGTTCAGAAACACGACACAAAAGTTACTTAAATATGTGAGTTTTTTAATATACATTAGTCTCTTTTACAAATATTGACTAATCGTGCGATAAATTATAAATAAACGTGTTTACTCAGCTCATTCATGTTAATGGTTCTACGTTTCATTCGCAATTACTGATTTTTCCTTTGACCTTTCAGTCGGTTTTTTCTACTTTGGTCTGGTGAACTGAGACACGCAAATTATTCTCGGAAGGTGTCGTACTCTGTGATTAAACACAACACCGGAGAAGCCGAGACGACTGGGGTCCCTTCAATTTATCACAATTGTCAGGAAATCAAAGGTAAGATTGGTTAATAAATTTATTACATTTTACTCGCAATAGGCAATATCTTGCAACGTTGGAATAGTTTTCTTCTAAATTTATCGATATAACGGACAGTCTCCGCGGAACTGCATGAAAAGAAATCGCTAAGAAGAACTCGAATTCAGAAAGTTAAACAATTGATTCGCGCTACTGTTATAGAGCTTTCGCGTATCCGAATAATTTCATACTTATATGCCATCGTCGAGTGATATCATATACCAGCAAGCCCAGTAACTCAGTCACTGGTTCAAGAGTAGGATTGATAGCGATTCGACGCCGTGATTGCGATAGCATCAAATGTAGCGAATCTCATAGAGTTGTTCGGCAAACGATGTCCTGATAAGATCCAAGACAGCATCGCGTATATACGTTTTGATTCAAAGTCAACTGTATCAAAGTGAACTTATCTGATCAGGTTTCTTGGGTACTCTAAAGATCAGATCATATATCTAGTACGTATTCATCCTACTACACACAAGAGTGTATCTTTTATCAGTAATTAACTTACGTTTAATGCCGCTGCAAAAAAATATTCCTTTCCGAATAACAGAAATCCCAGAAAACGTTAGCTTTATCGCGAATGTTGGTTTTATTTTGCAAGGCGAATAAACTGGTCATGCTTCGGCGCAAAACAACATTTACGGGGGCTCGATGCCTTGAATCTGTGTAAATCTTGAATCATTGAGTGCAAAGGTTGCCCATGATTGACTTTAGATCTTCACTGGCCACTATCACCCCGCTTATTATAATCACAAGGCTTCGACCATCGAGTGTTAATGGACCTTTGACAGCTCTAGCTAATGAAACTTTGGTCTTGGCGGAAATACTTGTTAAACGCGGTTCACGCACCCACACTCCATTCTCCTTCTCATGTTTCTACTTCCCATCACGTAAAATGAATAGTGTCTCGTTGCGGCGATGCCGATTGCCGACAGTAACGAACATCTATTGATCGATACAGCATTCTTTAAAGTCGTGAAATCGCTTTACGCGTGCTTGACAGAGTGATCAATGCAAAATAAAAATGTTGATCAAAATGCGTTTTCTGAAATGATCATGATTTGAAACGTCCTTTGCGTTTTAGAGTGTCAACAGCTATTAGGATTATACAGCTATAAGTGCAAAAATTATAGAAGTTTTTAAATAAGTGTAAAAAAATTACAATGCTAAGATGCATTTGTCATTACATCGCGAGCCATTCGTGCCTTTGCCCTCCCTAATTTGCTTCAACATATAATAATCTACGCCGGCCGACAGAAAGGAGCCCAAACGTGTTACCCCTTCTGTTTTCCATTTAAATTTCAAAAATAAAGCCCGCCCGATTTTATGACGCAAAGTGGAATCTGGTATGTGTTTAGCCCGCCCTCAAGTCAAAGGCCACCCAAACTGTTTGTCTCGTTTCTGCAGGAAAACTCGAGAATGTCGAGATGAGGTGAGAAAGTGTTTAACACTTTATCTAATCTCTGTGGATGTATATATAATAAAAAAAGTAAATCCGATGTACTAGCGGTATAGACACTTGTGTAAGTTCATCTGTATTTTTGCTACTGTTTTTAAATTGAGAGCAGACGGCGGGCAAGTTTACCTCACATAGCCTGTAGCAGCTGCTAAGTCTCAAGTACGACCTACGCCTGGACGTAAACACATATGCAAGGCAGAGTGACTGATTAGCTAGTTGGGGGGAGTAAAAACGCAGGCGGTACTGACAGTACATCGGCAAATGTCTACAATGTTTCCTTGATGTGCACGCTATTCTGTGTCACGACAAAAGATCAAATTATAGAGGGCGAGGAGGCGCCGAGCTGTCGCCACCGTGCGAAAATGTATAAACAATGTAACTCTAGATTTGACACTGCACCAAAAACCGGATCATAGACAAACATTTGGGGTGCTGAGAGAAAGGTGGAGTGGCACGAGACATTGAATAACGCTGTAGGTAAGCGAAATGTTTGAAAAAATGTTACGATAAGTAGAGAGTTGGTATTCGTTGGGGTGCTGCTTCATTGCATTTATATTAATTCGGCCAGTCCAGATTTGCTAATTTTTAAGTGTTTTGTTATTTCGACCCTCTACTGCAAATCCGTCTTTAAGTGTAAACCGGGATTAAAACGCTTTTGATATAGCTCTTGAAGTTGTTCCATCGATCTTATAGTATGTATTATCCGGTAAATATACGTTAGCTAAACGAGACCTGACCGGATTTGAGTGCTTTCGTTTTGATGTTACCACGTGGACAGAATTAAAACCACAACGTCGATCGTATTAAGTTGGCTTTATTTATTTGAGTTTTATTATACACGTCTCTTTAATTTGTTTGCCTTCGACTAATGAGATAGTAAAATCCTAACTAATAGCTTATTATGTGACCAACGACCTGATTAGAGTCCCGATATGTACGCTGTCTTTCGACATTGAGGCGGTATAGCTTAGATCAAGCATGTCACGAGATTTGCCAGTTATTTAAATATCGTGAGCGCGATAAAGTTTCCTTCCATGTTAACTTATCTCGAAATCATCTTATTTACGCTGGTTAACCATGATACATGCGTTCTACAGCTTAAGCACCGTGTAAACGCGAACTCCCTTCGCCCGCCAAAATCACCAAGTTTTACCGTCATAGTCTGTTTACAGTTCTACCGACAACATAATAGTTCTTCCTGTCGAAGTAGAATAGCTGAAACGACACTAGTTTTGCTTTGTGGCGTTTGGTACTTATTGAAACACTATATTGTATCTTCTACTCGTGTTGAGAATAATACGTATCAAATAGTATTGGCAATACCACGGTACTGTAAAATACCTTGGTATATACGTTTGAACTCTTGATCTATTTTAGTAACAATTACATGCACATGTATGTATATTGGTACGTATACAGCCTGTTTGAGTTAAATCAGGTTAGATAAGCTGGTCTTTGTGCTAAATAACATTCACCGTACTACCTTTGTAAGGCAATTATTGAAAAATTGAGCGGAGATAACAAAGTTGTTCGAACTGAGAGACACTCCGGAAGAGACACTTTCAGAGGCCATACCACAACGCTGGCGTCGCTATATAAACGGCACAGTTTAGCAACCACTAATGTGCGAACTCGACAAACGCTGATAACACTTCTATATTTGAACAAGTTTATCGCGGATTATTGACAAAGAAGATGAAGTAAAGTCTCAATGGACATTACTCACACATTGTGCGTTATCTTAAAGCTGCTTATTAATTTGTTCAACAAATTCGAGAAAATATTTATTCAAATTTTCCCCTCAGAGCAAACAGTCATTAGCGCCTAATCATTTCTTTTATTTTTCAACACGAACTGACTAAGACAAACAAAAAAATAAATTATTCAGTAAACTGGAAGTTATTATGAAAATACTGGCAAAAAATATGGGACGTAAAAATTAGCCCAAGTGCTTGAGACATACACTATGAACCGGGTATTTATGGAACACCACTTGTTAGATTTTCCGAAACATTCTGCCCATCAAGAGTCGACACCAGTGATTGGGGTCAGATATCGACGCCGTGGGTAGCCCATGATATAACTGGTAGAGTTCGAATGCGCAACTAAATGTGATAATTATACAATTATCGATTTTAAGATAGAATGATTGATAAGTTGGCCTAGTTTGAAGGTAGCCAACAAATGTTGTTTAATAACCAAGCCCACTCTCTATGATTGAGTTGGGCGCAGACGTCCTGTTACAATTACGGATAAACAACATCACATAGGCAATGTACGGCTTGAACATGGATACATGTTTCTATAGTGTTCGTGGCCAACTATAGCGCTTGCGTCGTCTTCGAGCAAAACCTTTGGCGAACAGAGTTGAGTATTAGGATCAGGTCTTACGACTGCCAACGAACACAAAGATACCGCAGTCAGACATGGTGTCGCCAGGTTGACCCTACAAGAATTTTCTATTTCAATAAAATCTTCAAATTTGACATGGCCTAAACTTAATAAGTTCATATATGTTGTTTGATTGCCAACAAAAACGTTTAATACCCTCAAAAAAGTTACTTGAATCATATAAAACTAAAGTCAACGATGCTTACAGTTTCAAATGTCTCTTCCAGCATTGTTAGCGGCAATCGGGAACTATTGGTAAAACCATCAAATAACTGTCTGGTGTTGCGTGTCAAGGTATTGGCACCATTTCTGGCCGACTTTTGTGGTCGATTCAAGTCCGCTTGTGCGGGTTAGGTGTTTTCTAACGATAAAAAGTGAAACAGTTAACACAACCTACTGTTGATTTAACATGCAGATTGCAAAGCGCACGAGAGATGACAAATGTCAAACGTTTAGATTCGTAGATAATTGCACACAACCCGCGTACATTGATCGAGCTGCCGCTTCGTGACTGAAAGTTGTTATTTTTCCACACCTCGACAAAAAAACGCAAGGACAATGTCCTTGGGTCACGAACGCTTTGAAGGAGCAACAGCTGTGTCGCTCTCGCAAACATTGCAACGCTCGGCAAAGCGATATAAACACCATTTTCGTGCTACAGACAAAATTGACGTCCGTCGCTAAAGAGGGCGCCAGTTAAGTAACGTCTGCTCAATCGAAACCTAATATGGCCTGGAGACGAAACACATTTTAACAGCGTGACCTGTTGATAGGTTCTTATTCTTAGCGACTTCTTCTGTGGGAAATAAGGCCACATCTGAACTTGCAACCATATCAGAAGCAAAAGGTCGGCATTTGGAAAAACAAACTATTTGTATAACAACATACCCTAGTGGTTCGCACTCGAGTAAACTATTGCAAGGGGTTTGACACAGACAAGGTATGTATGTGTTCACTGCAAATATACGCACTTGTGACAGAGCAGAAGTTTTGTGCATGTTTTGTGAGATACCATCAAACTGTTCAGTGCATATAGTACATGTTGTCAAACAATTCTCTATATTAGCTCACTAATATAGCTCTTGATAGCTTGCTAGTTGAATTGCATCGCGTGTCCTTCCAGGTTTTATAGATTTTGTTTTCATAATTTGTTTTAATCCAGTTTCCTTTGACGATTGTTTCAAAGAACTATATTCTGGTGTTACCACCATGGGGCATTACTACATCTATACGAGTTTCAGAGCATTTTAATCAGATTTAGTTTTGTGTTATACGCGGTGAATGGTTCATTGATCATTATAATGCAATTTGTTCAACTCTAAATTTCGAGTAAGGTTACTTACTATACGGCTATACCGCATTCAAATTAACTTAATTCATTCTCAGCGACACGACTTTAAAACTAGAATTATCACACCATGAGTCCAGGTCTTATACGATATGCGAGTGTAAAGAACCAAGAATGAACTTGTATTCTGTATACACCGATTTACAGTGCATACCAACATGACTACATTACAATCACATTACGATCATGCAAGTATAGCGCAAAGAAAACAAGGCAAACTTAGGCAGTAAATCAAGTCTTTGATTCTTATGACTATATAATGAACACTGAATAGGCCAGCACTCGTTCTCTGACTCTGGTGATGGCACGCGAAGCAAGAAGACAATAAATCTACAATAAACGTCTTTTGATCGTTTTTGCTGATTTAAATATCTATCTACTCTTTGCTTGCGACTTCCTCCTAACTCCTCCGTCGCTTGCCTCAACAACGTCAGCAAATAATATCTTCATTCGTTTGTTATACGCAAGGACTGGTGTAAGCTAAGGTTGTATGTCAGTTTCTGCCTAGGCCATGAGTTTTAAAACACATGCACTTGGCCACTTTGATAACTTAGCATATTAAGGCTGATAATATACGGTTATATATTATCGACGTTACGATTTTGATGTTTTCGACGAAATCACGCAAGAGTTATATCTGTATATATACTAATATAGTTAAGTTATTAAAACTTTCCCCCGTATAGTTCCATGTGTATTATGCCATGGTATATATAATGACTCAATTTATGTTTATAATTTTTCCAACATATAGATATATATACATGTTGATGAGTCATCTGCTGAAAACAAAGTTTCACGCCTGCGCTAAGGTGACTGTACAGCTGATGTTCAAATGAGCAGTAAATAAATACACAAGCTATTCTAAGGTGCCATATAGGTTTAAAAACAAGCCTTTCCAGTTAACGCAGAACAGCGATTTAACGAAACCTTCCCATGGTTCAGTGTTTCAATTATTTCTACGAATATCATTCATACAGTTTCAAGTAAAATCGTTCAGGTTGTTTTGTTTTTGCTTCTTTCAAGTGAGTTAAGGAGTTATTCGTTTCGAAATCTTAGTCTGCCTTAGGTCTCACTTGTCGTGAAAAACAACATCTGTATTTTCAAAAAATTTAATCAGTTGCACCTTGTTGAGAACTAAACGAAATATTGCAATACTTCAATACTAATCATAACGTTCAATTGCTTCGCAAAAACATCTTTTTCCAAGTTCCACGAGTAATTACTGAACTTTTGCGACAATGATTGTCGATGCAGAGAGGAACAGCTTCGAAAGACATCTTTTTACGTCTTTGTCATTTTATCAACGATAAAAAAAATATCCATCAGTATATCTCTTGTAGCTTGGGAGCGATCAACCTAATCTAGAACGAATTCAACTGCAAAATGCAAATATTTAGCGCTGTCAGGTAATCTCGCAAAGAACTGTGATAACGAAAACGGCTCGTTCAGATGGCGAATCATATGGCTAAAGTTAAAAGCTTAAAATGTCTGTTTAAAGAAAATAGGCGAGGCGGCGCTGCAAGTACGTGCAGATATCGCGGAGAAAATGACACGAAGACTGTGCAAATTAACTAACGAAAGTTTATATCTCCGTTTTAGGCTAGCTAAACGAAATCAAATAAATATATTTATACTATTTACGTCGGAAACAAAGCAAATAAATAGAGTATATTTATTACATTATTTAAGAGGCATTGTAATTTCAGCCTGCAGCCGGAGGTATTTTTTTTCTATATTTAAACTATTTCCTCGATCTCTTCTATGCACATTATAAGCACGATGGCATAAACTTTTTGAATTTTGTTTCTTTGAAAGGAAATCGTTTTGTCGACGCACGCCCGCATTCCTTCCCCTCTTTAACGACACGTCTTCCTGTTTTTCTACCTTTTACTTCTTGAGTGATGTCATGATCTCGTTCAGTTCTAATGCGCCATCCGACCAATGCAACTCTTCTGCAACTCCGCCGAATGGAGAAGCAGCACTTTTTACCTTCAGTGAATTGGTAACTGAAATATTCCAATCTAACTGGGAAGCATGAATAGTTTGTCTTCCGTGTGGCTCGTGCAGGATCACTGGCGCTTCTACGCACATTCTTGACGATCTCCAGAAACCATATTGCCACCACATTGAAAAGCGGTCAAACCGTGTCGACAAACGAATTATTAAAGTACGTTTGACGTATGCGGAAATATATTGCCTCCACCAAATACAGCTTTCATTGTTTCGGCCTAGTTTATTTTGACTAGCTTAACGAAGCTCCAAATAGAATTAGTCTATTTCATCTTTCGCCCTAATGTTGCATGAAGGTAAACAGGTATTTCAGACAGTTTATCTTTCTTCTACAAAATACACTAGCAAGTAATTAATTGGTTTCCTAAGCGTCAAAATTTCCAGATAAGGTTCAACAGCCATATGCTTTTAGGGGGAAGATATATATTAAAAAATAAAATTACAGGAAAAAGGTTTTAAAGACATCGGGTAGTCGTGTTAGACTGCACATTCAACGTCCTCAATAGTAATATTAAAGTTGAATCGCACGAGCTGGTAAACTTTTTTCATCTGATTATTCCCATGTTAAACCTTAAACAGACGGCGGCCGAAAATAGTTTTTTTGCTCCGTCATACACGTAGGCTTTTGGCACCATCACGAACTACAAAGAGATTATTTAGTATATAACAAAACTAAAATGCAGACTGTTGTTTACACTTCGGTCATTAACAGACCCGTTCATATATCTATATATCTATACCATTCCGCATTCCCAAGTCTAGGTCGAAAAATGTATTCTATAATCCAGTTCGTATTATCTGGTTTAGATTTATGAGCAATCGAAGGTTTTTAGATGTCTCTTCTTCATCTGAAAGATGATTAAAGAAAGTAACCAGTCTTGTAATCTCTATTTGCGCGATATTACAAGAAAACCACAAGAACCTCAAACAATCTAAATTTCAAGTCTTTGTATCGAGAACGTGGTTTATTTTTAAGGGTGCTACTAAAAAGGATATTATGTACACGACAACACGCAAAAATATACGATGCTTTTGCACGCTTTCTTTATTCTTTCAAATTATGTTTAAGACCAAAGACAATGGCTTAACAGGTGCACTTTTCCCATCTCGTTCTAATCTACGAACGTGCACAGCAAAGCAAGATTACGTATCTTTCAGGGTAGTTTACAGGTCCACTTTTTAGTATTCTTTAAAAAGAAAAAATAATGAGTAGATTAATGATTCATGGCCTAGATATTTTTACAAAGTAAAAGATAGTGAAGTTGTTTACGGCTTACGAGATATCTGTTTAAAATCGCGTAGAATAAAACATTTATACATTTCCTCTCGAAATTTATAGTTTAGAACGCATTCTTCGATGCCCAAACTGATTCTTTATTTTCAACGTTCGGACTAAAATACTATAGTATATCGATAATTAGAATTTAATGTGTACTATATACGCCTATAGGTGACATATGTGCAATTTAGCAACGAAAATACAGCTTGATGTTGAAACACAGCCATTAATTCGTGAGCACGAAGAAAAGTCTATCGTACTGTGCGTGAAGTTTAATTAAGGTTCACAGAGACGAATAGAGAAATTTCTTTCTAATTCTTGTTTTCTCAATATTTTTCTCTCGCTAGTACTAAATTCCAAATGTATAGCACGCAATAACTGTCCAAGCTGATATCGTGAGAAATGCAACAGATAAAACCTATAATACTGAAAAAAGAGTGCTTTGTAACTTCTAAGGATTAGCATTAATTGCATTTGCGTGAAAGTGGACGCTTCCAATATACGTTTGCATATTATCTGATGGCTTGATAGGGCTTTGTCTAACGTCAGCGGTCACAGTTAACTTTGGTACATTTAGTACTTTTGAATTAGAATTTCCCCAAATTAAACACAAGAGTCATGGTGACATTTCGTTTGCGCACAGATTTCAACTATACGAATGCGCTTTTTAGGGCAAAAGCAAGATCAGGTTTACTGCTGGCATCGACGACATCTCGTTCTCCTCAGCGACGAGTCTAGTTCTTTCAAGATAATGCCATGCAAGAAAAGATAGAAGGATAAGATCTTTAAGACAAGTTCGCTCTTATCACAACCCGAAGGGAATTACATAGCCCACACGGTTTCAAGCAATGGTCGGTCCACCTGGTCCCGCTTTCACGCCATATGACCGAAAAAATAAGAGCCAATCAAACGCTTTGCCATTTTTTCATTAGAACATGTATTTTACTATGAAACTCGCAAAGACATGATAAAATTTGCTATACATTTAAGAATTATAATCATGAGGTACTCATTAAAAAGAGGCAAAGCTAACTCGCGAATGTTCGCGTGTTATTCTTTTCCCACTGCTAAACATACAAAGCAGATTCCGTATTATAATTGTAACACTATTAATTTACAATTTTAAAGTGTGAAATACAACTTGTATAACTTTGTTTTTGCAAATATTATATTTTCATTAGTGGTTGCGAACTTCTGATAAGCAACGCAAACATTCCCCCCATCTACATCTGATGGGGAAGGATAAAACCCAGCCATTCTCTCGCTTTCAAAAATTACAAGAAAGTCATGAGTTTATTTATGCGTTAACGATTTCAGGATAACGTTTTGTATTGAATATATTCTTTGATCTCAACGATCTCGCACGGGCGGTTTTTTTGTTACGTCTGCGCTACATCGGACATATACACTCCGGATTCCTCTTGACTAAAAACGTATTACCTTTCAAATCTGACTGACAGATATTTCCCCAAATGAATTGTTTGTTTGTTTGGTCAGAGGATCCAATAGGCTGTCAGAGCTACTGAAGTCCATTCCCTAAACGTCAAATCAACAAAGGAAGCCGCAATTTGATTGGCTCTGCAGACGGCGTGACGGGCTCAGCCAGGCCAAACGGCGCCCTAAAAACTTGAGTAGCGTTTGAGTAGCGTTCATTTTTTCTTGACAATTTTGCAAGCTTCATTCACAGACGACGCATCAAGTCGAGAGGTTAAAAAAATTCCTCCGCACCAACTTAGTGGAACTACTGTTCGAGAGTACGAGCCAATTCACTAGAACACTTCTCACTTGGAACAAACGTTGTGGTTCGTTTTATTTATTTTTTACATTTTTTTCTTAGTACTTGCTCAAGAAAGATTAACGTGTTTCACTGTATCCTTTCGTTCTACTGTGGCAAAACAACCCGCATAAATGCGAATCGAAGGCGAGTGTTATCACACATGCATGTATAGGTTGTATCGCGTTCGATGAAATTTTGCCTCTACAGTACACAGATATAACAACGTGTGAAAGTGTGAAATGGTAATCATTATACCAGGAGATTAGAAGCGCGCAGATAAGCCACAGCTATTAGCTTTGTTAGTTTAATTTCAGCGAGTGCATGGCTAACAGGCGTATTTCCGCCTCGTCTTACCACACGCACTCGTCATCTGCCAAGTGCGTGAGCCACAGCAGTTCTATTGTTATTCATCATTATTCAAAGACAAGTGAGTGGAATATTTCTCTGTTTCTATTTTCAGGTTTTTATTACCTTCGGGCAACGGGTGATTTCAAGGCACTTCTCGATAACCGGGTGGATCGAAGGTGTTCACATTTGAACCAAGATTCCCAAAGATTATTCACCAGTTGATGGCAGCCACGAGCGACGCAAGAACTACCATAAACGACAGCCAAATCGGTTCTCATTACAAAATGCAACAGACATTGCCTGGAAGTTGTTCAGGGATAGTTCCGACCCCTTCGTCCAACTTAAACCTCATCGAACCCTCTCAACTACTTCCACCGGATGAGGTCGATGTGTTTTTTCATCACCTCGACAGTTCAGGCAATGCGACAAATTCGTGGCCTTATCCACCGGGCGCCAGACCACATCCATACCGCCCGACAATGTGCCAAATGACTGCCCATGGTCCGACTGCCTTTCCAGATCCACAATCCCAAGTGCCGACTCAGCCTGGCAGTTGCAGTAGAGTTTTTCTACCGACCGCTCGCGTCCCTTCAAGCCAGGTCTGCCGTCCACACCACTTCCATACACCTATCCAGTGGATCGAAAGCAAATCTGCGTCCAACTACGGCTGTTCTGTTGGAACACCGCCTTCAATGTGGTGCCCACCGTTTCCCCAGAACCATAGAAGTTCTGTAGCAGTGTCAATGTCTTCGCCAGTCCAAGTAAGCCAAGGCACATCTTCACTGGGGCATCCCGCTCTCTTCCCTTTCCCTCCAACACCACCAAAAGATATCATTCAAGACAATTCCGTGAAGTCGATCCTCGACCCATACGGCTACGACGAGAAATCCCTTTTCAAAGCTGGCATGCAGTTTTCGGGACCGCGAACTGAGTCTGGCTACACACCTCAAGGTATTACTAGCATTATATTTTAACTAAAAGTCAGTGCTTTCGGTTAGGTAGTTAGCATGTAATCACAACTTAAATAACACTCGAAAACAAGTAGTTTAATTTAAATAGCCCAAGACCGGATATTTTCTTCTAGTCACCTGAAGCGTTTAGCGACCAAAAACGATTTTAAGACACCCCATACGCCACAATTTGCTTGTTGTTTCCGTGTAATTATGTCACAATTTGAATTCCCACTCCGAGGTAACATCATCACACAATCTCTTGTTACCTTTTGTTTGCCTTTAATATATTAATTTGGCGAAACGGTCGAGAGTCAGACCAAGGATGTCCCTCAAACGACAATGCATATACCATCCTCGCGCAAGCACGAAAATTGGATTGCATGCCCCACGTCGATAGCATTTGTTTGTTCCAACACGTTTAAAGATAATAACGGGTGTAGAAGGTAAATATTTGCTCATTTGTGGAGCAAACGAACACAAAGGAATCGACCTGTCTTTCACGCATGCTTGCTTTCAGTTCCCGATATTTTAAGTGAAAAGATACATTTGAAATATAACAGGAAAAAAATATAACCTTATTAAAGTTCGTAGTATTTTCTTTGCTTCAAAAATAGCGTGACTAAAACAATTTTTCGAAACCATCATTAATTTTGAAATTTATTGTTTCATCGAATGTTTAGGTTAAAACGTATTATTTTCTCGTTTTGCAGTGGAGGGTCGGGAATGCATCAACTGCGGTGCGACCTCAACTCCGTTGTGGCGTCGAGATGGCAGTGGCCATTATCTTTGTAACGCTTGTGGCCTGTATCACAAAATGAACGGCTCAAACCGACCGCTTATTAAGCCAAAACGTAGACTGGTAAGTAGTATTTTTAGCTCTTTAAACTCCTAGCATGCTACAGTTTTAAACAATAAACAGAGTGCAAGTCAATCTAGAGAGGGTGGGATAGGATTTTAGATTGCATGTATATTCTTCAACGTTATCAATAAACCGGGCTTCATCACGACTTTCGATCTTAATTTGCCACCGACGCCAAATCGGATCCATATACGAGAATCAGTTAATCAGCCCTAAAGGCTGCACTTTTTATGTTTGTCTCGCGCATCTGAATAATTTTCAACAGTGTTAGTTTTCGGAAAAAGAAAGTGATAAGCAAACCGAAGCTTCTTGAAGAGTGAAAAGAAATATCGGTGATTTCACTTCAAAATATGTTTCTTCACGGCCTTTTAAACTGTTGCACTTGCTACTTATTTTCATTTCCCCGACATAGATTACAAAAAGTTTTCGTCTATTTGTCTTGAAGAGCGTTTTTCACAATAACTGTAACTTTCGTGAAGTTTCCTTTGTTCACTATCTTATATGTACTGATAAAACAACTTTTATGTACTTGCCGAATGTCAGAGCAAGAACTAAAATGTCTTTGTTGCTAATGGCCTTTTTTCTTTTTTGGGTTGCAGTCGGCCGCACGCCGAGCAGGGACAAGTTGTGCGAATTGCCACACGACACAGACAACTTTGTGGCGTCGAAACGCGAACGGAGAGCCAGTCTGCAATGCTTGTGGATTATACTGGAAGCTACATGCGGTAGGTCTCGCACTGATAATTATAAACGTGATTTTAAATTGCCTGCGAGAACGTCTTATCGAGTATATATGAACAAAGGAAGACAGTCTCAATATACATATTATATACATACTGCCCACACACGAATGGCCAAAATTTTCAATGAATGAGAAATCTATTTTCAGGACAAAGAACAGCAAATTGGACATCAGTTATTAGAGATATAGTTTAAGAACTTCCCACCAAAGGAACAACCATAAACTTTGTCAAATGCGTAAAGATCGTACGCCATCTGCCACGATCACTTTAAGACAGGATAACTTTATGTCAAACACAAAAGCCTACCAATTAAGCTCAGTAGGAAAGCAATTTTCGTCTAATGACATACTGTTGTTGTTTCCAAGTAAATAAAACAGTTCTATTCTAACGAACGAGACGCTGTAGTGCGCAAACTGTATGAGGCCAGACTAAACGTCTCCTTGTATTTCTTACGCGAGGTATTGTTCCCGACTGGAAGAGTTGCACCTATTGAAAATCTATGAAAACAAAACCACAGCTCTTCTCCATTGACATACAAATCGTAGGACATTAAGTCTAAATAATAGTGAATGACACCAGTAATCACGGCTGCGAAGAGAGGAACTGCAAAAGAAATGTGCCACTCTTTCTTATTCAAATCTCTTTCGCGAATGAATTGTTAATTTTTTTGGCTGAGTATCGCCTTGTCGAAAGCACGTGTTTTTGTGTACGTTTTCTATTAGATCGGAACTGTCTTATTTGCCGAATCAATATATAGCCTACAACGCTATTCAGCTTATTTGCTGGTATATTGTTCGTTTTACGACAGGAGCCACGATACACGATTTAATCAATCTTGGATGAGACAGGAAGATTTAGGGTGTTTGTAATCTCGCTTTGCCCATCTTATCCAGAACATTATTTTTAGTTAATAACGTTTGCTGGGGGACGAACGCACGATATTATCGAGCTCTTAGCAAAACCGCTCTTCGGGCAAAAATTAAAAGATTGTGTTGTCTTATGCATATAGTCTCCAAACAAATTTCGTTCGTTGTCGTTCCCACAGAAGACAAATACACATGTTACACATCAGTACATTTTCAAGTTGTCTATACTCATTATATATGCAAATCATTTTTGTTTCTCGCTGCTAGCAAAGGAAACTATCTAAATATTTGTACAGACAACAGACCAGCGCGTCTCATGTATACTATAACGGTGTGAGGAAAAAGATATCGTAGAGGACGTAGAGTGGTTTTCCGATAAAAAGAACAGCGATATAGAATTGATGCATATTCACTGCACTGTCTAGGCAGTCAGCTGATAAAACCCTGTCATTATCACAGTACTAAAGCTCCCAAATATTTTACTAATTTTTTTATCTAACTGCTGAATGTTCTTGTCGTTATCCCCAGGTGAACAGACCGTTATCAATGAAAAAAGATGGTATCCAAACACGAAATCGCAAGGTTTCGTCGAAAACGAAAAAGGGCAAGAAACACAGCGATGTGAAGCAAGAAGACGGAAAATCAGACGCGGGTATTTCCATCAGCTCTGGTCATTATTTAAGCAGTCAAGAATCCATGTTCTCTTTCCCTGGTTCGTCAGTAATAAGCAGCCAGATGCTTCATCCGTCGTCAGGCTTCCCAAAGACCACCATTCATCCTTTGCACGCAAGCCTCTTCGCTCCAATCGTTCCTCAACACCCTTCGACTTTAAGCAGTATCGGATAAAACCCCACTTTTTCCATAGAAACTTTACAATAAGAAAGTCTAGCTTACAGGGAAACCTAGATAGGCTTACGGGAAAACCAGAATGTTCGACAGACGGGAAAAATGAAACCCCACGCCACAACCGGGTATCTTAGGCTATACCGTTGGAAAAAAGCGAAAGTTATATGAACAGCTAGAAGATAATCTTCAAGCATTTGGTGACAATATCATAAATGGACAAAAACATTGATAGAAGCGGGCAAACTACGTCATTCCCATCTCATGCTGAATGAGGACACATGGGCGAGTCGGGACAGTAAGACTGATCACAAACCCGTGAACACTCAAAAAATGTTGTAAAGAATCGTTGGTTATAATGGCAATGTATTTAATCTTTATGTATAGAGAATAGAAAAGTACAGATGTATAATACTTTGTCGGCCAAGAAGAACATATAAATATATATATTATAAATATATACATAAATATACTTATAAATAAATGACATATGATTGACATTTCATATCGCGTGTTGTCGTGAGTCGCCATAAGTGGTACGCAATCGGGTAAATATATTGGTGTCATAGAGCAAAGATGTGCGAAAATGACAAGAAAAGATGGCGTTTTAATTAAACACAAACTTATTGTTCTACAAAACAAAAATGGGGTTTAAAGCAAAGAATTTAAGAAAAATAGCTCGTTTTCCCCAACTAGCAAATGTAACAAGATAGAATATTCTACAATCTATAGCCGCTACTGCGGTCAACTATGTACATTGCGTTGTTCGCTTATTATTTACACACAGTTTTCCTTCATTCCATAAGCGTAAATTGGTACAGCATGAATATTAAGCAATGCAGTCGACAGACTCTTGCGTTAATCTACTTTTTTTGGTCCGATATTAAAAGTTCAATTTAATTACAGCTTGCATTACAGTCAAGAGCTAAAAAAAAATGAGATATCTGGAAAAACATTTCCTAATTTACGCACGAACAGGTTTTTTGGTACGGTCCGTCGAGATTTTAAAAGGTTTCGGAGAGAGCGTAATTACTGAAAAAAACCCAAACCGGTGAAAATCGATATGAATTATCTGATATCGTCACCACCTCCGGCTTGGGCCTCCCACTCAACAATGATCGCGCAAAAAATATTTTTTTACGAGAAGCACCTCTTGGTGTATACTTCATGGACAAAAAAACACTCCCAAATTTTCCTTCAACAAAAATCCCCAGAATCTATAGTTTAATCGAGTAAAATACTAAATATTACTTTATATATATATATATATATTCAATCCTTGCCCGGCATTACTACATTATATATACAGAACTCGTGACTAAGCTCTCAGCAACGGCTTTCGTAGCGCAGTATAGTCCGAATACTGCGCTAGTATCGCTGGGTGTTGCATTTTCACAACTGCATGGTCCCGCTGTTTTAATCTTAAATGTATATATATATATATATATATATATATATATATATATATATATATATATATATTCCCACATAAATTTCTCCACCAAAAATCCCTTTGGGGAGAAACATGTTCCATGTTGCTTAATCGATCGAAATGCTATAAATTACTAGAAGTTCTATTACATATATACGTGATGTCAGTTTGAACTATATAAAACTAACAACATTCAACTGTTGTTTTAACATTATTGATTTCTCAACGAGACGCGAAAGAAAAAAATAGCAATAAAACAACACGACAATAAATTAAAAATTAACATACTAGGAGCAAATGAGGTGTCAAGTCAAAACAAAATATCTACCAGATTTACGCCCAACGACCACGCCACACGGCTTAATTTAAAATTGGAAATGATAATCTGGATTTAGTCGAAAGCCACGTGAAAAAAAAGCACGATCACACAATAGAAGTAAGATGCGAGATAATCCGAAAAAACTAATCCATCTCAGACTTATGTCCCCAATTTAGAGTATGTATAAACCTCGAGTGAGAAAGCAAAGGCGATCAAGGAAATCTATATGCTACAGATACTCTAATTGTGAAGAACACGTTGACATTAATCGTTATAGCTCATTGATAGTATTGCAAAGTTTAAGCTAAACTAGCCATTTGGTATCTCCAGACTACAGTGAGCGAAACGCACAATAATTGCGAGTTTGGCTGGCGACATAAAATATATTAAACATATATATATTCATAAACAATAACATACATTGCGTGTCGATCATCGCACCTGTACAACACAGTTTTGTTTGATTTTTGTTCCACCACGCAAGTGACTATAACACATCCCAAGATATTCAAAACTACATTGCAATACAGTTCATATCTGCTTCAATTTATCTTTATCTTAGCACATTGATATAACACATTTATACATTATGTGAACTGGGGTGTGTGTGTGTTTGTACATTACATATATATCTTTAGTTGTAGTTCACTCTACTGTCTACTGTTGTGTTATCTGTATACGATTTCCTCCTTTTTTGATAAGCCCCATCTTTAATATTTGGTGAGTGTTAACTGCGAAGATCTACATCGGAAGATTTCAATCGACCAACCATCGTATCTATCTTTATTATATGGAGAAGAGTGTTTTACTAGCAACTAAAACACTCGTAGAATCCATATTTCACTACATCCGGGAACCGAGTGGCGTATTTCTCGTATGTAATGCTCGCGAGTGACATATCGACAAGTCAAAATTTACGCCTTTTGCCGTAAGTTTCGAATTAAGTAAATTTGAGCCAGTAACTTCTCTTAATTTAGTTTTTCACGTAAAATGACGTATTCGAAGAAGCTGTTGTATTTTTAATTTGTATTTTCTAAAAGTTTTAGGTCAAGCGGTTGTAGTTTTCGCATTAAACCCAGTTTATCAACATCACTTCCATGCATAATTTCATTGTCCATATAATAAATAGAACATTACACGGTTGCTCAAAGATATATTGTCCTTGCTGTATCTCCTCGCCATCGTGTATAATATCCCCTTTATATACATAAATTTTACACCACCAATATTCTCACATAAAACTATATGCCCTTTTTCTCTTTTATTATAAACCTTAACAGAGACAAAAAAAAAGGTTTTAAAAGAAGTTTCCTATCAATTCAATTGTAAAATCGAGCTTAGCATGTCCATAAAAAGGGCTAAAATATAATGAGAAACCGATAACCTATTTGCGTATATAGTGTGGGTTGAAATGTCCCAATGTAGGCAAGTGGATTCAATTTTCGAGGAATTTATTTTGGATTTAAACAGCGGAAATCATGAAGTAAAATAAAATCGAGCTGTGTTTTAATGGACATATACATAGCTTGTTTTGTGTAAAAGAGGAAATTGCCACGATGCCTGTGGCAAATGCGTATGTAGAACATCGCAGATGTATAAACACACATATGTTCTCTTATTACTTAGTCAGAGTGAGTCGCGGTGTAAGTGAAAATACGAGCATAATTGGTTTGTCGTGCAGGTTCGAAACTGAACTCCGAAAGGATCTTAATCATTTTCCCCACTATGTCCATTAATTGCAAAATTGACAACCAAATGAAAATTACTTTTTAGTTGCCTTGCAATGTGGTTATTAATTAAAGAACTGATAAGCCTCCCGAATTGAAAAGAAAAGGTGAGATTTTTATCGAAAAATAATTTAAAAAGGTTTGTCAACAAAACAGAGTAATCGAGTCGGAATAAGCTAAAATTTAACATCGTACTGCTTGCCTTCGGCTCTGTTCACTCAACTTGTCCCGCAATCACCTGCTATAAGTCATTCCCTGCTGTGAAAACGTGAAACAATGATTAGGCAAAGCACGGGAGAGCCGTTAATTTGTGTGTTAAGATAACACCGACCGAAGCTAGACGAAAATGGTTTTCGCGCGTTGAATATTAATAGTTCAGTACTTGGACCTTATAAGTAATTTATGCAACAAAACATATGTTATTCATTACCAGTCTAGCAATTCTAGAGTGCAAAACACAATGGTCTAAAGCCATTTCCATTAAAGTCCTTCACGATTTTTGTTTGTCAGCAGTGTGTTTCACAGGTTTGATTTCAATGAGAACTCTGAATCGCATGAATACTAATTACGCGCAAGAAAACGATAGCCGTTTGTATATATTCATATGTATAAGCCGTTTGTCTTAGAGATAAACGCGCCTTTTCACAACAGCTGGCACGCTCTCAGCAAGCAGTTTTCGCGGGACCCGACAGACTAATATATCGCTTTGAAAGGCAGAGTTGGAAGCTTCAAGAAATAATCAAATCATAAAATAAAGTACACCATGGGTAGCAGCTTCAGCGCACTTGGCAGGTCAATTGAGAATTTTAATAGTACGAGTGAAATTGCCATCAGGGCCATATGTTATAGCAGAAGCCTTTATTTTCAGTAGACAACGGATTAAATAACATATTTTGTCAGCGATTTAAGAAAATCCTCATATATAGTATAAAAACAAATTACTAGAGATGCGATTTAACGTTTATATATACGACAATGCTTATATAAGTCATATATGCGAAAAGAAAATTCGAGAAATTTAATTTATGCCGTTATGCGTACGATGCCAAGCGGACATCAAAATCAAACATATGTCAACATAATGGAAAACTAAACAAAAGTGGCATACAATTTTGCCATAAATCAATACAAACCATTGAAGGCAGAAGGCAATTTGTCAATGTTGGTGTTATGTTCTTATATTATAGAAGTGTACAAAAACGCGCAGTAGGAAGGATGCGCTATTGCTTATTGCAGCATCAGAACGTTTTGTTCGGTTCATCAAAGACAAAATAATTTCCTTAAAATTATAAACAGACTGTTAGGGTTATTTTAATTTCTCGCCAGCTCGTCGTGGGTGGTTTCAGTTACTATTAAAATATCAACAAAAACTTTCAAAATTAAATTTTCATTATTACATAACTATAGAAGACATGCGGGCGAAAGGGGGAAAATTTTAGACTTTTTTATGCACTTTAGTCTCTTGCCAGCTTTTGTTTAAAATATATCTTGGTGCATCTATAGTACATAATTCTCGTCTGACTTAAATTCGGTCTATTTTCAAGATGGATTTTTGACTATAATATATATTAAACACGCATCTACATAATAAAAAAGTGATAACCATGCGTATCTTGTCGAATAATATAGAGCCTTGAACAGAGTAGATATCAAAACGTTTATCGGAAATAGGAACAAAAAGTGCATAAAATGAATTTCGAAAAGCTGTAAGATAATCTGAAGATATATAATAATATATCGTGCAGTTTTAATTCCTTATAAATTTGTATTTCTAAGCAGTATAAGTTCTTTGAAGAATGGTTTGAAGCTTTTGGAGACATGTATGTTAACGGTCTTTTCGATATGGCGATATATCCCCAAGGCTCGTGATTATGTACACTTCTCAGCTAATCAAACCATGATCCTTTATACTCTTATCTTTACAACTATACAACAAAGATTTGAGTGAATAATGACCACTGTATAACCTTATTTGTCGTTGTTGTATAAAGCACGTTTTTATCAACTTTTCTGAAGATTTTTTTTTAAAAACGATGGCTGGAGTAAAGAGACAACTATAGTCATGCATATTCTATTAAATCATAGAAACAAGCATTTTTTATTAAAATGATCTTTGTTCTCAACGACATCCTGTGTCAGTTCTTAGACTAAGCAGACAAAAGCCTTTGAAACGCAAATTTAGCAGTATATGGGAACAAACCTATAATATAATATAAAATGACAAATCTATATAGTATATATAGTATAGTACAGAAAACAAATCTTGAACTTTACCGACCCAATGCTTAGAGATATATAGCTTACAGTTTACAACATTAACTGTGATATATATATAGTACAATCTACAGACACGTGTTTCGCTGTTCCACAGCTCATCAGTGTAGTTCGGTACAATCTAGATATGGCATGACAACTATTTATACCCAAGTGATTGCCATTACACATCCAGAGAGCGTGAAGCGGTATGGGGCCAAAGTGCTCAAACTACCACAAGGGTAGTGGGCGTTGCATTATCGCTAAAGGACACCCACACCAACTTCACAGAGTGCTCAGCAACACTGAAGTGAAGGAGCGTAATAGTACAATCTACAGACACGTGTTTCGCTGTTCCACAGCTCATCAGTATATATATATATATATAAAGTTTGTATAGCGAAACTATTATACCTAACTGATCACTGAATACTGGGCACACCTTAGTATGATTTCTTTTCAAGTACAAGAATAGCCAAAATAATAATATATAGCAAAACCTCCCACCCAGCCCCAAGTCAAGTGTAAGCTGACCATGAGTCACGAAAACGTGCAAGTATATATATATTTATACAATAACCAAAATGTTTTGCACGTTTTCATTGGTCGAGAGCTTCGTCACACTTGTTCCTATTCCTGTCAACCAATGAAAATCGTCACTGCAATGTCACGAACCAATGATATTCCCCGTTTTGTATAGATCATGGGTCACGTCAGATGGCGTGTTTCACCGTTTCCAATGCCCCGAAAATTCGGCGGGAAAATTCAATGTAAAAAAAAATAAACCTTATCAAACGTTTTTTCTTCTTTTTTTTATTGTATAAAACAAATAGATTCCATTTTCCCGTTGTCTGTTCAGTTATAGATGCACAGAGGACGTCACAACGTGGTAAGAACATTAGTGACCCACTTTTTTGTTCTTACCACGTTGTGACGTCATCTGTGCATCTATAACTGAACAGACAACGGAAAAATGGAATCCATTTGTTAAATATATGAAGAGTTTTTCTTTAGTCAAACATGTACGCACAGACAAAACATACTGTTATAAATAAATATTTGGCGATCAGTTCTTATTTTCCAACGTATGCATTTGATTGCAATCATATCTACAAACAAATCGAAAGGGAAACCCTCGGAACTCACTCGGTTATTATATAGATTTATCTTATTAATATACGAAGAATAAATGACACTAAAAGGGCAACAAATGTGGACAATGTTCTATGACCATAATTTATTGATAATACACAAGCGTTTTACTAGCCAAATACTGGCCAAAAATGCCTTTATTTGTAATGGGTAATCAAAATTCTGAATTTTGCCAACCGCATCGCGCACTTTCATGTAAGTTTGTAAAGCAAATGTTTGTAACCTTCAACTGTCAGTTCAACACCACATTCAAGGAAACACTATGCAGTTGACTTTTCCAACACTAGACTGTGGGTTTACGCGTATACTCTTGTTTTATTATTTAGAAATAAATGAATGGTGAAACCTTCCATATACGATCCCTCGTAACACTGCATATGTCACCATGTGTCACACTACATACGTCATGATGTGTCACGCTGCATACGTCATCATGTGTCACAATGCATACGTCATCATAACCACTGCATACGTCACCATGTGTCACACTGCATACGTCACTGTGTTACACTGCATACGTCACCATGTGTTCCACTGCATACGTCAGTATGTGTCACTGCATACATCACCATGTGTCACACTGCATACGTCACTATGTGTCACACTGCATACGTCACCATGTGTCACACTGCATACGTCACTATGTGTCACTGCATACGTCACCATGTGTTACACTGCATACGTCACTATGTGTTACACTGCATACGTCGTCATGTGTTACTCTGCATAAGTCACTATGTGTCACACTGCATACATCATGATGTGTGTCCACTGCACACTGCATACGTCTTGATGTGTCACACTGCATACGTCATCATTTGTTACAGTGCATACGTCACCATGTTTCACACTGCGTACGTCATGTGTCACACTGCATACGTTACTATGTGTCACATTGCATACGTCACCATGTGTCACACTGCATACGTCACCATGTGTCACACTGCATACGTCACAATGTGTCACACTGCATACGTCACTATGTGTCACACTGCATACGTCACCATGTGTTACACTGCATACGTCACTATGTGTCACACTGCATACGTCACCATGTGTCACACTGCATACGTCACTGTGTTACACTGCATACGTCACCATGTGTTCCACTGCATACGTCAGTATGTGTCACTGCATACATCACCATGTGTCACACTGCATACGTCACTATGTGTCACACTGCATACGTCACCATGTGTCACACTGCATACGTCACTATGTGTCACTGCATACGTCACCATGTGTTACACTGCATACGTCACTATGTGTTACACTGCATACGTCATCATGTGTTACTCTGCATAAGTCACTATGTGTCACACTGCATACATCATGATGTGTGTCACACTGCATACGTCATCATTTGTTACAGTGCATACGTCACTATGTGTTACACTGCATACGTCTTGATGTGTCACACTGCATACGTCATCATTTGTTACAGTGCATACGTCACCATGTTTCACACTGCGTACGTCATGTGTCACACTGCATACGTTACTATGTGTCACATTGCATACGTCACCATGTGTCACACTGCATACGTCACCATGTGTCACACTGCATACGTCACAATGTGTCACACTGCATACGTCACTATGTGTCACACTGCATACGTCACCATGTGTCACACTGCATACGTCACTATGCGTCACACTGCATACGTCACCATGTGTCACACTGCATACGTCACCATGTGTCACACTGCATACGTCACCATGTGTTACACTGCATACGTCACCATGTGTTACACTGCATACGTCACCATGTGTTACACTGCATACGTCACCATGTGTTACACTGCATACGTCACCATGTGTTACACTGCATACGTCACCATGTGTTACACTGCATACGTCACCATGTGTTACACTGCATACGTCACCATGTGTTACACTGCATACGTCACCATGTGTCACACTGCATACGTCACCATGTGTTACACTGCATACGTCACCATGTGTCACACTGCATACGTCACCATGTGTTACACTGCATACGTCACCATGTGTTACACTGCATACGTCACTGTGTTACACTGTATACGTCACCATGTATCACACTGCATACGTCACCATGTGTTACACTGCATACGTCACCATGTGTTACACTGCATACGTCACTATGTGTTACACTGTATACGTCACCATGTATCACACTGCATACGTCACCATGTGTTACACTGCATACGTCAGTATGTGTCACACTGCATACGTCACCATGTGTCACACTGCATACGTCACTATGTGTTACACTGCATACGTCACCATGTGTCACACTGCATACGTCACTATGTGTTACACTGCATACGTCACCATGTGTTACACTGCATACGTCACCATGTGTTACACTGCATACCTCACTATGTGTTACACTGCATACGTCACCATGTGTTACACTGCATACGTCACTATGTGTCACACTGCATACGTCATGATGTGTCACTGCATACGTCATCATTTGTTACACTGCATACGCCACCATGTGTCACACTGCGTACGTCATGTGTCACACTGCATACGTTACTGTGTGTCACATTGCATACGTCACCATGTGTCACACTGCATACGTCATCATTTGTCACGCTGCATACGTCATCATTTGTCACACTGCATACGTCATTTTGTCACGCTGCATACGCCACTGTATACGCCATGATGTGTCACACTGCATACGTCATCATTTGTCACACTGCATACGTCATCATTTGTCATGCACTGCATACGTCATCATTTATCACGCTGGATACGCCACTGTATACGTCATCATGTGTCACACTGCATGCGTTACTATGTGTCACGTTGCATACGTCATCATCTGTCACACTGCATACGTCATCATGTGTCACACTGCATACGTTACTATGTATCACATTGTATACGTCACCATGTGTCACAATGCATACATCACCATGTGTCACAATGCATACGTCACCATGTGTCACATGGACTGCATACGTCATGTGTCACACTGCATGTATCATCATGTGTCACAATGAATATATACGTCATCATGTCGCACTGCGTACGTCACTATGCGTCACACTGCATACGTCGTCATTGTACATAACAAGAAAAAGTGATTTTCAACAAGTATTGTTTAAATTTAAATTGCTGTTCTCATTACGTTCTGTCTGATCTCTCTGTGGCCTGAAAAGCAGCTCCCCTCGCCCCTCATCCCACTGCCAAAACGCCTACACTAGTTGCATGTTATGTAACTTCTTTGCAAAGCTAGCCATGTTGTTCTTAACTTTACTTTAGTGAAGAAAGGGCGTTTGTTCCTATTTTTATCAAGGCAATTGTCTCGGATGCCTCAAAGCCAGATACGCCTATGCACCTAGACAAATTTGGCATAGTGAGTATTTTAAACACCCAAGCCCAGACCTTATGCCGCTCGGTGTCAGTGTCCCTTTAAAATTAGGTACGTGAAAAAAAATGCATATGTAAGTACATTTACTAAAATATATGATTTCAACACCTTAAAGTTTTCTTTTTTCTCTTTTTAAACGTACGAACTAGTATTTTTGGCGATAGGGGATGAAAGTTTTTTCCGGTAAAACATTTTTTGTTTCACTGGTCTGTACCTTTGCATAGTGTTTTGTTTTTTTCAGCGGTGTTCGTTTGTAAACTATTTTTTTTTATGAATTTTAACACCGCCGCTCAAAATATCAGAAAACAAATCTAACTACAATGGCCTTCACAAAAGATAACATTTTATCGCTATCTTTATATCATACATCAGATGTTAGATAATTATGTGGATCACTTGAATCTGGGCTTTTATCATTGAATAATTACTACCCTGCAAACATTATAATTTTTTTTAGACAATTTATTATATCTTATCAGCGTCTGCAAACTATTTTTTTCAACATTTATCATCCTCCCCTCTAGAAACTGATAATTGTTCGTCCCTAACGAGTTTCCTATTTCTTGAACATGCAGCCACTAAAATCCGAATATAAGTTTTTTTGACACTGCGGTCTCATTAAATTGAACATATAGACTTATAAACAATGTGGAGGCCATGCAAGAACACTGATGTGTAATTATTCCTTTAAATATATCTAATATGTTTTATCAGTTTATGAGGTGAACGAATAATCCTAACAGGCTACAGTCCAATTGACAGTGGATCTCTGAGCCAGCTGCCCATGTCAGAAACGTTCGACAATTTTCTATAGCTAAGATTGATTTGGGAAAAAGAGCAAAAACACAGGACGCGGAGTAAAACCCTCGAAGCACAAACAATCTCAAACTGGGCACTCGCATGCATGAGTCCCAAACTCGGACAGACGGTCAACCATCCAAGGACTAACCTCGTTTAACCGGCTCCGTCACTAATTAATAGGACACGTTTAAGGTAAATAAATAAACGTATTTTAGTTTTACAAACAATTCCTAATGCAAACATGTATTTTAAAGGCTGCATGCTTTACATTATTATAACGAGCAATTACCAATATTACTTAAGTGGTCTATAGCGTGAATACATATCGTCCTATATAGTGAATCAAAAGAGAGCCATAATACTGCGTTTACCGACTACTATAAATTGTTTATAGTAAGAATTGAGACTATTGGTTATCTCTTGATCTGATTGATCGTGCTGAACCGCTTATTTCGCGATTACCCGCCTGTCTCATATAAACACTCTGCTGGGATAGCATTGAATTTCTATACAATGGCGGGTAACTCGGTTTGCCGAGTTACCCGGGTAGCCGAGTTACTCGGGCTCCATATAAACAGGCCCCCAATTTGTGGAGGTTACAAACCAAAATTAACGAATTAAAAGGAAATACCGTGTAAGAAAAAGGAGAAGATTCATAATAATGAGTACAGTCCGGGGTCAGCTATCTAATTCCATTTGTACGGAATGTAGGTTCGACAACAAAAAAGATAAAGTTTTTTTATAAACTTCTTTTTTGGGTGTCACTTGAGGTATACGACAAGTGTTTATTTCTTACTTTCCTGCGATCAGCACTCTAAACGTCTGATTTTGTCCGCCACTTTTTTACATTCTGGTTTTAAAATCTGCCTGTTTATTTGGTCTCGTAATCTGGTTCTACTAGTATATTTTTACTAGCTCAAGAGTTCTGGTTTTATAACATTTATTAATTTTATTACGTTGTGGTTTTAATTTGTCGTGTCTGGTTGAAGATTACTTAAGGGCTGTTTACATGAGCCGGGCTAGCCCGGTTACTCGCGCGATTGATTAGGATCTCACTGTGGTTTTGAAACTCGCATAAACTAAATGTACAAAGAAGAATTGGTTTAGTTTAGATGTAAACGAATCTTAACATTAATTCAAATCTCCTTTTGTGGCCAAGGAAAGAATTTCGTGACACGAGTCAGCCCGTTTAGCTGGACTAGCCCGCCTCATGTAAACAGCCCATTAAACAGCCCCTTAGGGCCTGTTTATATGGAGCCGAGTTACTCGGCAAACAGAGCTACCCGCCATGTATAGAAATTCAATGCTATCCCGGCAGAGTGTTTATATGAGACAGGCGGGTAACTCGGCTAGCCGAGATCCCAGCAAAACAGTCGAGATCTCGGCATGCCTGGATGAAAAAATTCCCATATAAACACTCTCTTGCCGGGTAACTCGGCTAGCCGAGTTGAATTCGTCACAACAGCGCACGCGCCACTTATGAAGACAATCGGAAACTACTCATGGAATGTGAAACCATTATAATGCGTGGGCGGCTTTGCCGAGTAACTCGCGGCTTGCCGGGTAACTCGCCTAGCTGGGTAACTCGGCTCCATATAAACAGACCCTTAGAAGAGGACATGATGAGCGCGGATATAATCAGAGTCAAGATATCCACTTGACATGCACGCTGTACTATTTAAGTAAAGATTCGTGATATAATTGCTTGCACCAGATGGCGATTTGCTTGCTATATTTATCGTCAAAGAATCCTATATCGCGAGTTTTTTTGTTTATTGTTTGGTATTGTACCTGTTGGAAATGTTTTTTTAGCAAAAAGGGCATTACTTGCTTGCACAAAGTAAACTCGAACAATTATCCAATAATGTAGAGAGAATGGGTTGAATTACTTGAAAACACGCCCTCGAGAATAATGTATAAAATTTTTTTTAAAAAAACCCCGAACTTTTGGAGTTTTTCCAAGGTCTTATTTTCTTGGTCGTTTCTGAGATCAAATTAATATGCGGACACCATATTATAATAAATTTATCGGGCACTGTGGTGTATTTAGCGGGATAAAATGGAGAATTCAGTGGGCTAAAATGCATTTTAGTGGGTTAAAACCTATTAGTTTTAGCAATTCTAAATCACTATTGGCTTGTTGTTTACGGAATTGTATACTTTGCTTGTCAAAACTTTGAAGCACAGATTGTTTTGATGAAATATGTTGCGTTTTTCTACCAAGTTTTACATGTACGTTATGAGTTACGTAAATATTTATTGCAATAAAATACACGCCGGCACTAAGGCGGGACTGTTCAAGATATTGTTTACTGCATGTACTGTCTTTGATTTTCTTCTAAATGCCCACTAAAATTATTATAATAGTAATATAATATAATTAATATAAATAGTAATGTTTTTCGATGTTCTTCGAACATCAACTATATTGTTATTAACACATGTCTCTGTCTCCTGTAGTCAACATCCAAGATAACATCAAATCATTAATTCTTCATGACGAGGAAAGGAATTTAATCAATACTTGTAAATCCGATGGAAAATCGTCCTGATTAGCTAGATTTCCTGAGTTAAAACAGCTTATCTCTTTAAGATCTAAACATAATTAGTTATGTGAATTTCATATTAATAATTTTATATCATATAAAACAATATGGCATCCCACCTTATATACATTCGCCTCGAGTTTGTATATATATATATATATATATATAGATAGGTTGAGTAGGTTATAATAACATTTGGCAGAGTGCTCAATGGATACCCAGAGCATATTAAACAAATGGAGGTAGAACGACTCAACAAATTTGATTAGGCATATTTATTACTATTTAGTTTCGTACCACGAGATGTGGCACTCTTCAGATAAAACGGCCTAATGCCTGACAGCTAAAACTTACAATATTTTGTACAAACAGATGACGCTTTAATCCTATTTACCATGCAAGCTAGGCAATTATCACCTTATCATTACGTTGACACCACGTGGAAATACCAAACTTAAGCGGTAATTTTAAAATAGTTCGTTAAAAGTTAATTAAAAGGAATTTTTTAGCATGTCTACATGAAGAAACTAGTTCATTGCGTTTGTTTAGGGTAGCCATAGTAGGTTTACATATGATAAAGTATTTTTCCCAGATATATATATATATATATTTCTAAAATTCATTAATAATTCATGAGGAAAACACAAAGAAAAATCATGAGCGTATCGGATCTATATATGTGATATAGACTCGCTCTAAGTTTCTCGCTGGTTTTTAACGGCTGAGATAAGCTTAATTTTCAAAATTACTACGCCAATGAACGTATGAAGTGATTCTTTTTAGAAGCCATTTAAAAACCTTGCAGTACGGGCTTTATCGGCTCTAAAACACTCGGCTATCGCCTCGTGTTTTATATCCGATAAAGCCCTCCTGCGCGGTTTATAAATATTACATACATCTTTATATATATAGCTTTATTTATTTGTATATTTTTAATTAGATTTTAATTCTATTCTATAGAAACATTTTAAGACTCCCATAAGACTCTAGTTATATATGTCTGGAGTTCGCGAATATTTCTTACTCTTAAATTTTTACATTTTAAGCGTTCTGTATCCTTTGGATCCTCCAGTCAAGTGGCATCATCGTTGGCGAACCTACTTTCAATTTAAGATATATATATATATATATATATATATATTTATAAAATAGGTTGCGTCTTACGCACGCTGTGATTGGTCAATTACCGTGTTTATATCAGGCTATGTAAACACGGTTGTGATGTCACGGCACATTTTTTAGCCTTATTTCATAAAAGAAATAGAAAATGGATGCCCTGTGTTTATATAACCTGATGCAAACACTCGAGTGAGTTGGGAGAATTCGAAAGTACTTATGTAAACCCTCGCCTACGGCTCGGGTTCACATAAACTTTCGAATTCTCCCAACTCACTCTCGTGTTTGCATCAGGCTATATAAACACGGGCGGCCATTTTCTATTTCTTAAATATATATATATATATATATATATATATATATATATATATATATATATATATATATATATATATATATATATATGGGGATCGGCTGCTCGTGTTTAATCCTTTACCGGGCAGATTACCAGGAGGTATCCACTTGACGAGTAAAATCGTCTGGCATTAGCCAGAGTAAAAGTAATAAGTTGCCAAATGGCAACTAAAACTGAAAACCGGGTATGCCCGGTAAAGAGTTAACAATAAGCATGATTGGGAAGTTTTTAAATTACGTCAGCCACAAAACATGATCTTGACCACGTGTGCTTTAATATCGAAATTTTCGTTACAATGTATGAATGACATGCATACAGTTATAGGCGCAGATGAGTGTTTCTCAAACTTGGTTATATCCGAAAAACGTTAGACCTACAATCAGTACATTGGCAGTACACCAACCTTCATTATTTCTATTTCTACACTGCCCAGGCATGGTTATATATGTTCGTACGTGCGATGTGCATTATTGCTGGTTGCGCAAAGATAACTGACATACACGCACGTGCACGCATCGTTAAAAGCAGCATGGAACACATGTCGTGCACTAGCAACAATATCCAGGCCCATCTCAAATTTTTGCCACAATGCTATAGCACCATACATTTTATGATGACTGGAACATTTTAAATGCACAAAAAAGAACTGGGATTTTTTAAAATCCGAGCAATTTTACATCATGCATGCAACATTTTATTGTGAGCTCATGTTGACGCATGGATGTTGACGCATGGAAAAAATAAGAACATGCTGTAATTTGCAATGCATGAAAGAGGTTGAGGAAGAAAGTGCAGTCAAGTGTAGATGTGAAAACAAAAATTGACCCAATAGATACACATGACAAAAGATATGTATAGTAATCTTATTATAAATATAAGTGCCCAGCACAAAACACGAATAAAAGCCATGAACACAAGGACATAAAAAACATAATATTTAATAATCTAACGTTTCGTTGTTTATGCTACAACATCTTCAGAGATAATGATTACAAGATATTAATCTACAGCATATATAATAAACAGAATTCTAATTACATACATATAGACCAATCAAAATAAAGAACTAAAACTACATATTACAAGCTAATTATAGGTCAGGAGGTGAGGTAACACTGAAGGTGTCAGAAGGTGAGAGAAAGTTAAAATAAGTATAGAGGGGTGCTGATCCAATATTGCCGTTGAGATGAGGTTTAAGTTTGTTAATTAAAAGACTTTCGCGTAAAAGAAGCTCAGATTCAAAAGAGCAGGAAGAAATAATACTAAAATCACTAAAAGAAATAGGATGCCCCGTCTCATGATGATGGGCAAGAATATTACCACGGGGTGGACTAGCGAGTTTTTTGCCAGTAAGGGCCGAAATTCCCATGTGTTCAGAAACGCGTGTGTGCAGATGTGGAGTGGTTTCATGCATCCACAACGTGTATGCATTCAATTTCAAGTGTTTAAAGGGTATCACATACTTAATAGTGAAACCGCATTTGATACAACAAAGAAATGATTTATAGATCTGTTACAGGGTTTCATTAATTCATTGCATGACGTTTCCTGGCCATTTGTGGTCGACTCAGTTATTGTAGGCTCTTTATGATTAATTTTGTACAACCAATAATTGACCAGCACTTAGATACTATAATATTAAAGCACGAGGACCATAAGGTCAACTATTATCTTTTGATATATCTTCTGTGATATAATAAACAATATGCTATCGTATCATTAACATGTACGTGAATTGATAAGTCAGGCACATATATAGAAAGAGATCCACATGTAAGATTTGAAACTTTTTGCTACAGTTCCACGTGCAAGAACCCTCTCTACACGAATGAAGCACATTCTTTTTAACAAACTAGTAATGTTATAGCGTTATTCCATCTAGTCGCCAGGCAGACTGTTCCCAGTGAACGAACAAAAGTGCTTTACCAGCTCTCTCTCCTCCACAGAGGCTCGGGGCCAGCGAAGGCGTGCGGGCGAGGAAGACGCGCGAGGAATGATACCTACTTCCACCTTTGCTGGCGTGTGCCTTCGCCTACTTATATATAGCTAAATCAATTAAGGTTGTCCTGGCCAAAGGCAAAAGGCTAAAGCCAAAAGGTCAAAGCCAAGCGCGAAAAGTACGATGGGAATAACTATTTAAATAGCGAAGCACACATTTACTATATTTTTAGGCCAAAATCATACAAATAAATCAAACTTGCCTCTCTGGGGATTATTAACGAGCATTTTCGCGCTTGGCTTTGGCCTTTTGGCTTTGGCCTTTTGGCTTTGGCCTTTTGGCTTTGGCCTTTTGGCTTTGGCCTTTTGGCTTTGGCCTTTTGGCTTTGGCCTTTTGGCTTTGGCCTTTTGGCTTTGGCCTTTTGGCTTTGGCCTTTTGGCTTTGGCCTTTTGGCTTTGGCCTTTTGGCTTTGGCCTTTTGGCTTTGGCCTTTTGGCTTTGGCCTTTTGGCTTTGGCCTTTTGGCTTTGGCCTTTTGGCTTTGGCCAGGACAGCATTAATTGATTAGGAGTGCTTCGCCTCCCCAAGCTGAGCCTCTCATAATTAGTATGAAATACACCGTGGATATTTAGCCAAAGGAGCTATGTATATGAGCTCGGGCTGTTCCGACTAACTGGGTTGTTCGTATCACACATTCTTTCGTCGGCCGCCAGAGGTGATTCGAATCATCATTAGGATTCGTTTACATCTAAACTAAGCCAATTCTTCTTTGCAAATTTAGTTTATGTGTGAGTTTTAAAACTAGAGTACGATCCTAAATCAGACGAGTCCGCCTTGTTAACCAGGCCAACTTGGTCATAAAATTATGCCGATGTGTAAAATGCTTGTATATTTCTGTAACAGCAAACTGTAGTTAAAAGGTTTATAAAATTAGGATTAATAACAATTGTAAACCACGCAGATAAATCACGGCTTCAATACGAACAAGTTATGTTTAAATACAATAAGTGCATGTGACTATTATGGAAGGCGGGGCCTAAAGAGCACTCCATTGGCGGTTTTCGTTGGAAGAGCTTTGGCTCGGCTATATATATGGCGCGGCAAAACAGGGTTTCAATACTATAACTGGAATCTATAGTACTTTGTAGGGTGCAGTATCAAACTGAACTATACGTCGAAAACAACAATCGCAGAAACCACTTGCGTGTGTTTGGGATCCCGAAATTCAAAAGAATAACGAATTGTGGGAGGAGTTCGAGGAAGTAGTTAGGACAATCAACATTGAAGGACTTAGAAATTCTATTAAAACCGTGAAATCTAAATAGAACAACGACAACAAAAACAACCACAGTCTGCACGTGGGGTTGTTCGTTGTATGAAAAACAAAAGATCCAAAGTAAAACACAATGAAAGGTGAACATTCTCATTCATTCCTTCAACCTTTGCTATATATATGTACGATGACACACAAGCCTATCGCGATAATGATCTGTTATTGCAGATACCAATATATCGGCGTTATATCGTAAAGGGTCGATTACACGAGGCGAGTTGTTTGCATGAGCCCGACTACTTCGTGTCACGACATTCATTCCTCGGCTATAGGAAATTTGAGGCATTGTTATATAGGATTCGTTTACATCTAAACTAAACCAATTCTTCTTTGCAAATTTAGTTTATGTGACCACACTATGATTCTAATCAGACGAGCAGTCTGGTTAACCAGCTCCAAAATAGCTCCAAAATCATATATATGCTGCAATGTCTAGCACACATATGGGACCGCACTCGCCGCAGTGATTTATCCATGTTAATTGCTGGTATAAACTCAATTTTTACTAAACAAATAAACAAAATTAAACCAGAATGAACTGGTTGTTTTATCGCGAGGTTTGGGAACAATACTAATATATTGTTGGCAATACTAAAAAAAAACTCAACAACTAGTCCATTAATCAATGAAATTATCCCCAGACCACATAAATTAACATTCCGACCTATTTTTACTTGTGATTCTATTTTGTAACCGACTCTTTATTTTATGGGCTGTTTACATGAGCTGGGCTAGCCCGGTTAGCTGGGCTCACGCGATTGATTAGGATCTCATTGTGCATTTGAAACTCGCGTAAACTAAATGTGTACAAAGAATTGGTTTAGTTTAGATGTAAACGAACCCTAACGTTGATTAAAATCTCTTTTTGTGGCCGAGGAAAGAATTTCGTGACACGAGTCAGCCCGGTTAGTAAAGAAGGATGACAGTGCAGTGAGCCGTGACCTGACACATGCATGAGACAAACAATGCACTAGGCTTTTAAAAATATTGTTATAAACTAAAAAAATTTAATCAAAGTAGAAGTATATAAGTGCTCAATAAAGTAAATGGTTTGAACCTATCTATATAAGAGTATTATTAGTAACATGTTTGTGAGTAACCTACGCTGCTAAGAATGTGGGCGACCGCGTGCAGTAGTCTTTTCAACGAATCTTTTACAGATATCAAAGAAATACAACGAAACGTTAGATCTTAATAAATATTTTAAAAAATGCCACTGCTTCGTGTTTTATGCTGGGCTCTTATATTTAACAAATAGATTCCATTTTGCCGTTGTCTGTTCAGTTATAGATGCACAGATGACGTCACAACGTGGTAAGAACAAAAAAGTGGCCCACGAGACGCAGTCGAGTGGGTCACTGATGTTCTTACCACGTTGTGACGTCCTCTGTGCATCTATAACTGAACAGACAACAAAAAAATGGAATCTATTTGTTTTATACAATACAAATTTAAAAGGTCTTTGTCGAAACTCGTGCCGGATTTTGGGGCATGAAGAAGGAAAAGGCAAGTCAGCTGACGTGATCTGACGTGACCATGTGTCTGTCCTCTAATAGATCATGGCCAACAACCAATGAAAACACGCATAGCAACTAGGGTATTGTATAATCATCAATAGATTACGCTTTCCGCCTGGTCAATCTATACCAATTTTTTCTAGCTTTGATATCTGCTAAGAAGGAATGCGCTAAATTCCTCGTAACATGTAAAACAATTTTTGCAGCTTATTCGAACAAATTTAGACTGAGACAATAATAATAATAAATAATAACAATAATAATAATAATAATAATTAATAATAACAATAATAATAATAATAACAATAACAATAATAATAATAAATAATAAATAAATAAATAATAAATAATAATAATAATAATAATATACCTTGTAAGGCACATATTAATAAATAAATAATGTACCTTCAAAGGCACAAATAAACAACCTAAATCTTGTCAACAACTGCATATATGTCATTACGTTTCGAATAACAAAAACTGTTACGAAACGACGTGGCAATAAAAACTGGCACCTCAACGAATTTAGCCGTCCATATCCTATGGGTATAAGATAGGTCTTTATTAAAAAGATCAACTTTGGTAGGAATGAAGTTCTTGCTTACTTAAGCCAAGTTAGCATGATAACAATGTTTAGTTGTTATTTGAGCTGATTTGAGGTCGCAAAGCATTGTGGTTTAATGTACCACCGCCATCTTTTTCGGTACCGTACAAATAATAGTCTGAGCACGCGCAGTAATCTTCATGCCCGAAACCTATATTCTCCTGTGCAATGTGTCTCGAAATCTGAAAACAAATTAAAAATATAGAAATGGTAAAACAATATTAAAAAATAAATTGAATAATAAAACACTTTATTATATTATTTATTCTATTCGCCTCTAACAAATCGTGATATTTTGCTCAATCTCATCCAATAATTGTTATTATTATACATTTTTTTCGAATCTTTGATTATAATTGGTCAGAAACTTGGTAAGAATTCTTGGTATCTGTACTTTTAGTTGTATTTGGCGCTGTAATTGTTTGATTCTGAGCCCAGAATGCTATTATCTGTAGTTTCTGGAGGTATTTAATTATCTGTAGGAAAAAAGACTCATCATGCATGTGCTGATGTAACGCCACTGACGAGCTGACAAACCGAAGAAAAGCGCGGGGAAAAAAGCAACTGTCTTTATTTTTTCATTCTGAGGGAGTGATTCTCTTTATATTTTCAACTGAAATGTATAATAAAACAATTATTGAATTCGACTTTTTTGATATAAGAAATTATCAAGGTCTCAGATCGCATTATCAGCCTCAGTCTTCGGCAGATAACACAGACTTCGACCTTGATAATTCTTGATTTCAAAAAAGTCTCATCCAATAATTTAGTACTAAAAGTTTTCAACAAAATATATTATTTCCATCTATGATAGATATATTATGCTAATGCAGTCAAAACATCTGCCTTTGTAGTATAATAGTGAAGTAAACTGCTTAGTAATTGGCACTACTGAGGTTATCACTATCGTAAGATCTAGATGTTCCTGACCACTGATCTCTAAAGTGATACTGGCGACCAGGAGCTCGTCTCTATCCACTTGTGGAGGTGAAAGCTATGTCAGCGATCCAGTAAAGCACCTTGTTATAAATTCATGTCCAACATATCCCCGGGTACTTTATACAGGCCTGACCCCAAACTCTAATCCTAGCCCCAAGCAAGGAATATACAATGACGCACCTGGTAATCATGCAGTTCATGCCAAGTATGAACCAATTCCTAGGTTTAAGTTAGTGATGGGGTCAGGCTTACATAAAGTACCTGAGTTATGTTGACCATGAATATATATAACCAGGTGCTTCACCGGATCTGAAATAGGCTTCTCAAACTCGTTAATAATTCATGAACCAAAAACAAAAGAAATTAATGTTTAATCAGTGCTTTGAAATCGGAGGAAAAGTACTAGTGTTTTGAAATAAGGAAAATTATATTACATTTCAGAGGTATATTCGGAGTTAGTTTGAGTTTGAGAAGTCAGTTCAAATACTCGACGTCGGACTTTACCGGGATTACAAAGCCCTCGTGCATTAAAAAGGCTCGCCTTTTCAAAAAGCACTCGGACTTTGAAATCCCAGTAAAGTCCTCCGTCTCGTATTTGAACTATTACTTCACAACAACTAGCTCGTGGAAAGGTATTCGACAGTTATATACAGTAGTAGTAGTATTTTGTTGCATGCCAGTTAGTGCGGGTCAGCATTAGATAAAAGAGCAATGATAAGGTGGATCTGTTTCATCAGAGTGCAGGGCCTTTTTTAAGGATTTTCCAGTGGGGGACCATTCCCAAAAAGGGACTCTATCTAGGGGGAGGCATGCTCCCACGGAAATTTTTGAAATTTAGAGTCTCGGAAATGCCATTTCCTGCATTCTGAGGGGTGATTTTTAAGAACACTGAAGGTCATAAAATGTCATAAAAATTAGTTAAAATACAACACATTTCTGACTGTTTCGCTTTGTGTCCGAACTCATCAGCTTGTTCACTTTCAAATATAATATGGAAAATTTTGTGAGGAACTATAAAAAGATTTTTCGTCACCACATAATCTTATCAAAATAAACATAATCTTATCAAAATAAAAACTATTTAACTAATAAAAAGATTTATCTATACCTGTTTATCTATATCTATGGTAATAGCCTGAGTCCGAAATTTTCCTTTTATGTCTTTATTGCTTTATTCTTTCGGTACTTCAGCAAAAAGGAACTTTTCCTGGGGCAAAAAGAGACTTTTACTGGGGGACCCAAAATCAATTCGTGGGGGAGGGGGGGGGCTCAAGGAGGGACTGGGGGCCCCAGCTTGTATGTTAAAAAAGGCCCTGTCAAAATGTCAGATGAGGTATATATATAGGCATATAAAAAGCCCTGTATGAGCGACTCAGTATTCCCTATCTTGAGTCGGCGTTGAGGTACTGTACAATTAAACAACCCAAAATTGACTTTCGAATGATTGCAAATGAGCCATTTTCTATTGTTCGGACTGCAAGAATTATGGGTAAAAGCGGACAAACCTAAATAGTGACGTCATCACGACGGAGCGCTATTATATAGCACAGATAGATATATCCAGGATATAAACAGGAAAAAAGTTAGTGTCATACACGACCTCCGAAAACATCAGCAGACTGTAAGCTATTTATAACCATTAGGCCATATTGGGCGCTCTCACACAGTAGCGGCCTCTCTCTCCTCCGCAGAGGTTCTTTTGGAGATTTCGGGGATCGTCGGAGATGTGTCGGAATCGCCTGCTCCAGCTGGCGATTCCGACACATCTCCGACGATCCCCGAAATCTCCGATATCCGAAAGAACCTCTGCGAAGGAGAGAGTAGCGGTCAAGTCATAACCGTTCAGTTTAGAACGTAACAGTATAAGACTCCGCTTAGACAAATTTTCGTTATTATGAGCAATGGACGTACATGCAAGATATTGTGAAGAGATAAAGTTATACGACATACAACAGTATCACCCTTTTCGACTGAACCTCCCACAAGCGTTGATCTATTACAGTTGATTTCATATTACCTTACCCCCGTGTGTTGTTTCGGAACTACGCTGCCAAGGCTGACAATTATCCAATAAAAATGGAGCTTTGATCCAAAGCTCGCAATGTCATTGGATAATTTGTCAACCTTGGCAACGTAGTTCGGAACGAACTTCGCAACACACGGGGTAAAGTAATATGAAATCAACTGTAAACCAGAACATGCATCGTAGCCTAATGGCAATGTCCAGTGTTTAAACCTAAACGGACGTCTTAAGGTCGTTATCCGCAATACGTATAGATTATTCAAAAAAGTCTCAGAGATGGTTCATCGTGTTAAATCATTGTTAACTTTATTTCTTGTAAGAGCACACCTATCGTAAAATCAAATCAATTACAAATAGTTACAATAAATAAAAATAATTGAGCACACGTACTATTTATACATTATGTTGCTATTATTCTGTACAATTTACGTAATCCGAACAAGTTCGATGATCGCCTTTCTATGACTAGCGTAGTGGAGTTCCATTAACAAGAACCATCTTGGAAGAAGCTGCTGCCTGACGACACGTCACTGTGTATACCTAAGGAAAGATGAATTTATATCACACAGAATATAATTACTTGCATTATAACATTTTTATTATATAAAATAGAGTGTTTTATTGATTTTTCCGCCACTAATAAAAGTGATAATCTCACATGTGCGATTATTTATGATAATCGCACATGTGACGATTATCGCTGAATCAGCATTATAGTTTAATGCAATTTTTGCAAGGCAATAGGACAATTTTTTTATATAATAAACAGAACAATACATGGATGCTTGGAAATATGAAATTAATTTCTCGTGTTGACCAGGATATGTCACTCGTTCGCTTCGCTCACTCGTGAGATATCCTGGTCAACACTCGAAATAAATTTCATATTTCCGCACATCCATGTATTATTCTCTATATAATATTTTATTATTACACGAAAATTAAGTTTGTCTTATTTGAAAGAACACTTAAAATAATAGAGTAACATCTTTTGCAGTTTTTCGTTACCTTGCTTCGTTCTTGAGATATTTCAATTTGATATGTAAATGTCAAATGTTGTGACGTACGCGTGCACAATGACTTATCGGAAAAAGATATTTGTTATACAACTGCATTAAAAACTGTCCAATTAAATAACGCTAAAAATGAGTACAAATATACAGCGATATTTGGATAGTAGAAAACCGGTTTGACAGATTGCGGGCTCGTCAAAATACGTCACAACTCGTAAAAATATACAGCGATACTACACACCAAAACATCTAATAAGATATAAATATCTTTGATATTATAAAAGCAAACTTAATTTGAAGGAAGCGTGTGCGTGTGTTTCCCCCACAACACCAAACATGCAGGATTTCAAGTAGTTTCGTTTGATTATATCAAAGATGTATAACCTTCTCCGCTAAATCATTATGCACGTGTTCGTCACAACATTACATATCAAACAAACTGAAATATCTCAAGAACGAAGCAAGGAAACAAAAACTGCAACATATGTTACTCTATGATTTTAAGTGTTCTTTCAAATAAGACAAACTTAATTTTCGTTTCATGTGCACTTAAAGTGTTTATGTAACGAAAATTAAGTTTGTCTTATTTGAAAGTACTTTTGTAACATCTTTTGCTGTTTTTTGTTTCCTTGCTTGGTTGTTGACATATTTCAGTTTGTTTTATGTGTGAAACTAACCAGTGACATCACAACGTGCATAATGACTTAATGGAAAAGGTTATATATTTTTCCTATTACTAAACGGAATCAGTTGAAAATGTTGTAAGGGAGAAACACACACATAATTGCTTCGAAGTGATTCCGTTTGATAATAGCAAAGATATATAACCTTTCCCAGTAAGTCATTATGCACGTTGTGATGTCACTGGTTAGTTTCACGTATAAAATGAACTGAAATATCTCAAAAACGAAGCAAGGAAACAAAAAACTGCAAAAGATGTTACTTTGTCATTTCAATAGTATTTTCAAATAAGACAAGCTTAATTTTCGTTTCATAAGCACTTTAAGAAAGATCATTGACTAAATCAGCCGTTTGGAGTCTAGTTAGTAGTGCAACAGAAAGAAAAAAGAAAGAAGGAGAAAAGAATGGATAAAAAAAAGGGAGGGAGTGGATTGAAGGAAAGAATGAAATAGAAGGGAGAGTGATACGTAGGAAAAGAGGCGGGTAGAAAACGAGGATGTGGGGTCATCACCCACCTATACTAAGAAGGCTTCTGATTGGTTTAGATAACCTAACGCAACACACGATCGAGAATCGCATAGAAAATTGGCCACTTTCATGGGGCAGTTCGCAGGCCACGTGCGTGCTGGCTAAAGTGAGTTGTCGGCCGAGCAGCTTGATGAAATTAAATTTACTAAATTCTAAACACAGCACACACGCAAAACAAGAACAAGTGAACTGTCCATATATAGCCAAAAACAAAATCAAGACAAAGAAAAAATCAATAGTTGAGATATTTATTTTATTTTACATAAGTATCTCCATAGTTGATTGGGTTTGTTTTATGTCACCTCTTCACTTCCTCGGTCGTCAAGAACACTTTCCACGACTGATTCGAACTTTAAAATCCATTTTAAAGGTCAATTGGGTACACACATCTGCCAAAAAAAACAACCCGACTTCTTTTGGGGGTAGTAAACGATCAACAAACAACAGATATTAGTCATTTAACATAGAAGTTTACGATACTAGATCGCACCTTGTTCTTCGTCTAATTTTTCCGCCATATTTGATTTCAAGTCAGCAAATGCTTGATATCCTACAATATCCCTAGTATCCTCTTCAATGGATCCATTATTTTCCTTTATCTTCACTAATTTTAACGTATGAACCCTGATTCATCTCGCGCCAGCCTCGCTTGGTCTCGCGTGTATTGACGTTTACACGCAACATATTTGTTCTACGCATGCGTAGCTAATCCAGGTCAACCTGGATTAGATCCCAGTCGACAGCCGCAATTTCCGATCGTGCCTTCCTCTAACCCTAATCAGTAAGGAGCATGGGAACGAATTGATAATCGACAATGTGATTGGTTACTTATAGCCAATCAGAGAACTCGTTCATATTAGGTAGGTCTTTACTGGGGATGTGGGAGGACGAAAAAAGCAATTGGTAAGAAATGGGGCAGAGTCAAGAAAGATGGAAAAATATGATATAAAGGGGGGGAAAAGGAAATTAGGAGAAAAAAAAGAAGTGCGATATAACAAATACTAGACAATCTTACAGTAAGTGATGAAATAAACACAAAAAGAAGAAAATGGTAGAAAGGGGAAAACAAAAAAAAAAAGAAAGAGAAAGTCGAGTAACTGAAACCACAGAATCAAGAAAAAAGAAACAAACATGCATGTTGATAAAGAAAGGAGTTCTCAGAGTTTTTTTCTCAGTTACGACAGCCATAGGCGTACCTGACCAGTTACGTTGAGGGGGAGGGGGGAGCGAAGGGGACAAAACATTTTTGCCCGAAAAATATATTAAAACAGTTCAAAATATAATTTCTCATGGATATTTAACAGCAATATTACCCAAATTTACAAATTTGGGGGGGGGGGGGGGGGGGGGGGGGGGGGGTACAACAGTTTGTACAGCAAAACATACGAAAAAACTTTAAAGTGCTTATGAAATGAAATTTTCGCTAATTTCTTTATTTCATAATAGAAAAATTTAGAAATCGCTGATATTGCTACATATATATGCTCACTTTGTTTTTACGTGTTTATTTTTATATTTAAACTTGCCAAACCGTAGCATTTCTTAAGTCGAAATGTCAACAAGGACTGAGACGAGTAACAATACCTGTGACGTCACAAGGTGGATCAAGACTAAACAAATTTATGATAATGATCCACCGTGTGAGGTCGAATAGTTCTTGTGGCCGCGTTATTGTGTTGACGTTTCACGGCAGTAGATGACCCCCCCCCCCCCCCATCCAGCATACAAAGGGATGCCGACGAACGCGTGTAGACCGAAATGACAGTGGGTTACGTCATCCTCCTCGCGCTCCTTTGGGACATCATAACCCTAACTTTTTTTCCCAACCCTCTAACCCTAGTTGTTACTCAGTTGTGTTGTTTATTACAAAATAGACGTTCTTTACAAGAAACTAAACATAAATTAGTGGACACATGATATATATTTTTTATCTTAAACCTTGTTTAGAGGAATATAGAGAGTTTTGAACAGTCCAAAGGACTGAATCGCCTGAGATAAATACTGTGACGTAGCTCGAATATTATTTGAATAAGTTTTGAATATTATATTACTTAGAACCTAAATAATTAAACAGTTTTTTACACGTTTGGTGGGCAATAACTGTTCACAATTTTGGAGAGTTATCGTTTACTTAGGCCTAGTTTGTAGAATCAGTGTGGGGAACCATCAGAAAAACGTACGATACAAGCGTTGAAAAGTTTGTGAATATTTTGACACAAAAAACGCTTAGCAACGAACACTTAGAACTTAAATATTCAGACTGATATTTGCATAAGCCACGTGTAGAACTAATATTTGAACTGATATTAGCCATGTGTAGAAATGTCATTAGGAGATCATTTGAGGGTCATTAGCAATTAGGGCAGGGCAAATTAAGGGGATTAGAGACCAAAAGAGCACGTTTATATGTATAAATTTAAACCAAAGCCTATATGTCCCATTGTTTCATTCGCTAATGACCCTCTAATGATCTCCTAATGACATTTCTACACATGGCTTATGCAAATATCAGTCTGAATATTTAAGTTCTAAGTGTTCGTTGCTAAGTGTTTGTGTGAAAATATTCACAAACTTTTCAACGCTTGTATCGCACATTTTTCTCATGATTCCCCACACTAATTCTACAAACTAATATTTGAACTGATATTAGCCATGTGTAGAAATGTCATTAGGAGATCATTTGAGGGTCATTAGCGAATGAAACAATGGGACATGTTGGGACAGGGCAATTAAGGGGATTAGAGACCAAAACAGCATGTGTATTTTGCATAAGACAGAATTCACAGCAACCAGTTTAAAATATTTATTTAGGCTTTGGTTTAAACTTATACACGTCAATAAAATAAATTACAGTTACATACAAATAGTTACACTGATCAGTTTAAAACGTTTTTAATAAGGTCGGCTTCTGTTATTGAATCTAGTAGGCATTCTCACTTTATAAGGCACTTTATAAGGATTTTGAGGGTCGTTCCTGGGGCGCAGTGTGATGTATAAGGAGTCTTCGTTTTGACTATTATTGTCTTCTGTTTCATGTGAGCTTTCTTCTCCATGCGAGTCTTCGTTGTCTGAGTCGTTTTCACCAAGATCACTTTCATCTGTGTCAGAAGTAATATTTAAAACACGAGCAGGAGTGTTTTATCAGATTTAAAACCACGAGGGCGCAGCCCTAGTGTTTTAGATCTGATAAAACACGTGATGCGAGTGTTTTGAATGGCTTCAAAAACGATTCGTTATTGGATGTTATGTTCATTAGTATTCTTTATATAAAATTGTATGTTCATTAGTATTCTTTATATAAAGTTTTATCAGGTATAAAACCACGGACATGGTACTGATTTCCTTTGTGTTTTCCTCATGAATTATAATGAGTTTTTGAATCAACAGTTAACCATTTTTGCAAAGGTTTCGGCTTTGGGTATTCAACAGTCGGAGGAGGAGTTAGAAAATATGGTTTAGGTATGCTAAGGTTTAGACGGAGAATCCAACGGAAGGTGTTCAGCTTGCTGGGGTTCAGCTTGCTGTGTAAGTTTAAACCAAAGCCTAAATAAATCATTTTAAACTGATTGCTGTGAATTCTGTCTTATGCAAAATACACGTGCTCTTTTTGGTCTCTAATCCCTTTAATTGCCCGTGCCCCAACATGTCCCATTGTTTCATTCGCTAATGACCCTTTAATGATCTCCTAATGACATTTCTACACATGGCTTATTCATGAATATTTCATGCTTAGTCTGAATATTTAAGTTCTAAGTGTTCGTTGCTAAGCGTTTTTTGTGTCAAAATATTCACAAACTTTTCAACGCTTGTATCGTACGTTTTTCTGATGATTCCCCACACTGATTCTACAAACTAGGCCTAAGTAAACGATAACTCTCCAAAATTGTGAACACTTATTTCCCACCAAACGTGTAAAAGACTGTTTAATTATTTAGGTTCTAAGTAATATAATATTCAAAGCTTATTCAAATAATATTCGAGCTACGCCACATTATTTATCTCAGGCGATTCAGTCCTTTGGACTGTTCAAAACTCTCTATATTCCTCCAAACAAGGTTTAAGATAAAAAATATATATTGTGTCCACTAATTTATGTTTAGTTCCTTGTAAAGAACGTCTATTTTGTAATAAACAACACAACTGAGTAACAACTAGGGTTAGGGGGTTGGGGAAAAAAGTTAGGGTTATGATGTCCCAAAGGAGCACGAGGAGGATGACGTAACCCGCTGAGGCGGCATCCCTTTGTATGCTGGATGGGAGAGGGGGGTCATCTACTCACGGCCTATAGCCATCAACTTTGAACTGAAAAATAAAGTGTTTTCCAAAGACGTAAATATTAAATGAACATGTACGAATATCAGAATTTTCTATATTTTTATATTATCAAATAATATAAAAAGCAAAAATTTAATCTCATAAGCACTTTAAGAAAAGGTATATTTAATAAAAGATGGCAAATTAAAATATAATGGGAAAAAGAAAGAGATAAAATGAGGGATATGTATTGAATACACAACGCGTGAAAAAGAGGAGCAACACAGCAGAGAAAGAAAAAATAAAAGTAACTGGAAGATGTTGAACGACAGAAAAAGGGAAAAATGAAGACGGAAAGAAAATGGAATTAAATGAAGAAGAAATGGATGCAATGAGATACGGAGTTGAAACAAATGTCAAATGTATTCTTACTTTTTTACCAGTCTTGTCAGGCTTGAACATAAAGGAAGGATGGTGGTATAAAGTGTGCGCAAACATAGCTTCACGAAACTCTTGAGCCACAGCATTTTCACCAAGTTGAGTACGCTCACGCGTGGCATTTGTCTGACAAAATAACAAACAACCGTCGATCATTAAAAAAACAACTCTACCATAACATTGTGTTGAGAGTGCATCATCAACAATACGATTCATGGGAGCTAGGCCAAGCCTTCAGTCACGTGCAAAGCCTAAGGATCCTATGCTGTATGCATAGTTGGTACCTATACATAATCAAGCCTTCTTCAGTCACGTGCAAAGCCTAAGGATCCTATGCAGTATGCATAGTTGGTACCTATACATAATCAAGCCTTCTTCAGTCACGTGCAAAGCCTAAGGATCCTATGCAGTATGCATAGTTGGCACCTATACATAATCAAGCCTTCTTTAGTCACGTGCAAAGCCTAAGGATCCTATGCAGTATGCATAGTTGGCACCTATACATAATCAAGCCTTCTTTAGTCACGTGCAAAACCTAAGGATCCTATGCAGTATGCATAGTTGGCACCTATACATAATCAAGCCTTCTTTAGTCACGTGCAAAGCCTAAGGATCCTATGCAGTATGCATAGTTGGTACCTACCTATACTGACGTTTCTGATTGGTTTAGGTCACCTAACCCAAACAAAAATCCTAACCTTATATAGTAACGACCACGGAAACCACTTTGTAATTCACAGTCAACGTTATTGCTAGCTTACTTATAGTCAATTAGAAAACAAGTTCAATCCAGTCCGCTCATACTGTTCGGCCACTCATAGTGTATTATATCTTAAAAATACACGCAAAAGATTCACCATGCATTTTTATAAAGTGTTATAGTTGTATGGGTGAATATAGAAAGTCAAGAAACTGCGAACACAGGTTATTTTCTATGATTACTATATATAACTCAGTACACTAATTAATGTTTAGTTATGATAAATATAGCTGACATAAGCAACAGTATACTACATTACCAGATCAGATACGCGGTACCAGTTTCTTGTGAGTTCACCAGGACTGTATCTTTTAAGATTGATAGTAACATCCCCCACATGGTTTTCTTCTCTAGCTTCAGTGACATGGTTGATATGAAAGATAATTGTTCTAGATGATTGACAAGTATAAAGGTGAGTATTTAATAGTTGGGTCGGTTTCTTGTCGTAGGGATGTATCCAGGGGCGGCGCGGAGCGTAAATTTTTTGGTATTAGTTGTGGTATATAACGTAGGGGGGGCCAGAAAATTTTGAAATCTAGAGGCTCTGAAATGCAATTTCCAGCATTCTACAGAAGATATTTTTTGAAAAAATCAAGCGAGATGAAGATCTAAATGCTAAGCATTTTACGCGGTTCGATGACTTCACGACCAAATTAACGGAAACATCCATGGAATTATATCTGTCTGAGACTGTGATGTGACTAATAGTATTGTAGCGGTACTGATGCGCTGCACGTGTGAATACAGTAGCTTGCGTGATGCGCCGACAATACATATGATCAGCGCAACGTTTTACGAACGCAGGCGGCCAAGGTATTAGAATCGCAAAACTAATACCTTGTAGGATTACGTTGTTAGATATACAAATATTCGCATCGTTCTTACCTTTGAAGGAGGACTTATGCCTTTTTTTTGTTAAATATGGATTCAAGAAGGTTTTCCTTTCGTCAGATAAGTTCTAGTCACCATATCAAAGCTTCAAAATTGTTATAAATAATTGCTCTTTGTTTCCATATTATCGAAGTGTTGAACTCCAGTGTTGGGAGCTGTTCCTTGTGAAATAGGCGATACAGCCGATACTACATGGATGATTTATATATTGAGATGTTATATATTGTTAATGTAATGAAGTGAAAAGAATTGCAGACTTCTCGCTGCGAAATAAAAGCAGTTTTAAATCGAAATAGTAAAGCGTCTGACTTTAAAATATAAATATTGTACCACCTGTGGTGAAATTTAACACCGAAAATCCGCGTTTCTTGTCAAGCCAAGGTATTAGTTTTGAGATTCTAATACCTTGAGGTCTAAGCCTTTCAAACACTTGTCGCTAAAGTCGCTAAGGTTGTTGCGCGCATCAGCGAGGACGGTACGGTACTGCGGAATTGAAATCAAACAATCAAAAACAAAGATGTGGTTTTCTTTCATCCGTCTCTGTTCTTGGAATAATTATATTATTTTACAATTCATTTCAATCTGGAGAAAAAAAGGTATTAGACTAATACCTTTAATACCTTAGCGCGCCGCCCCTGGATGTATCTATGATATATACCTATAACTGTATATATATATCCGGTATATATAGATACATCTCGTGAATTTGCAATGAGCAATCTCTTCAACTATATTTGGGTATGTATCTGGCATATAGCCTCCATCCTTGGTAAATAACTCTTACTTACAAAGACTAATCACAATAATCGCAAGATTCACTCCAGTTTATAACTTTCAAGGTCAAATTCTCCGGTCGTGATTATAATATTTATGAATGGTGATTTACTGGGAAATCGCAAAAAATGTAGAGAATATTTCAAGATAAACTGAGCTACAGTACAATATCTCAGAGCCTGACTGCAGGTTAAGATCACATTGATCACCATGCACACACCCCTATTAAAGTGCCCCTAACCTCGACAGTTTTTATTGTCTTATTTGGAAGAACTTTTAAAATGATAAAGTAACTTCTTTGGAGATTTTCGCTTTGTTTTTGAGATATTTCATTTTGTTTGATATGCAAATGTCCGGAATTTACGTCACACATGCATAATGACTTATCGAAGACGTTTGTGTATCTCTTTCATTCTCGAACGAAATCCGAAAGAAGTTGTGGGAGAAACACGCACACATGTTATTCATACTTTAGTGTTTTTATTTGATGAACGAACGCAAAGATACATAACATTCTCTGATACGTCATTATGCATGTGTGACGTCAATTCCGGACATTTGCATATCAAACAAAATGAAGTATCTCAAAATCAAAGCGAAAAATCTTCCAAAGAAGTTACTTTATCATTTTAAAAGTTCTTCCAAATAAGACAATAAAAACTGTCGAGGTTAGGGGCACTTTAAGAATAAAGTCATGCGTAGCCTTCTTCGCAGACGTCTTGTGGGCTTTTATTCTCGCCCACCAACGTCTGCTGTACGGAGCATGAAATTCCTTTCCCCATGATCTCGTAATAAACCAATCATAAGCGCTTTTAGAAATCGATAACGCGATCCTGTCTAAATTTCCCGCGAAAATCAATGGGCATTACCAGTATTATAAAATATGGGGAATGTTCCAAAACATTACGTGTACAGATGTATGAATAAATGAAACTCCGAAGAAAATTGTCGAGGAAGGCTTCCACTGTTTGCTGTGCAGTCACAGTTGTCCTACGAATGCCGATCGGATTAGTTACAAAGGTAGTGCTTGGTATATGAGCGATTTTCCATATCCAGTAGGGAGGTTTATAAACATATCGGTCTTCTTATTTACAAACTGAGTGATAGCTTCTCGCTGATAGCCATTAAGTGCCCTAATTCCAAACTCGCATACATTCACAAATCCAACTTTAATATCCGCCATGTTTATGCAGATCCTAAAGGTCAAAGGCCATCTTCCCCAAATCATGGGAAGTTAGCTGTGATTGGTCGGTTTTCAGGAAAGGAATTTCATGCTCTGTAGAGCAGACATGGTGGGCGAAAATAAAAGGCCACAAGACGTCTGCGAAGGAGGCTAAGTCATGAGCAGCATCAAACGTAAGCTGTTGCTGACTGCGTGTAAACAAGGCTATTTTTACCTTTGATGAAGATCTTGAACAGGCAAATCGAATTCAAGTGTTTCCTCAAATTCAGGGTCAACGCTGCTATTAACCAACTATATAATAATATTACAACAAAATTTAAGTTGTAGTCAACACTGAACAGTACACGCTGGAAATCTGGTCAAATTCCCACTATACACAGGACAAAAGCATATAGGTTCGCCAATATTCAACAATCTGTGCACTAAGATAGATTTCAACAATTTTACCAGCTCGAGTCGTACAATATATATGAGCGAATACTGCAATTTTTTACTATTATTTACGATCGACTACCGTATACCATATGACGCAACAATTCTGAAAAAAGTTCACGATTTCTTGCTAGCTCGCCATAGCAAACCATTCCGCCATTTTCTTATACACAACTGACAATATGCTGATAGAAAACCAATCATATTATTGCGCAACGGTTTATATACATGTACATACACAGCCTTTGCTACACAAAAACAAAGAAAACAAATTGTTTTGTTCCAGTTTCCATCTAGTAGATAAATAAAGACAAACGGGAGAAAACAAAGACGAACAGGATGTCATCATGTGCTGCGTATTTTCGTGAGAATCAGTGAGTACCAAATGTTGCGCACGCATCATTTTGGCGGGCTCGACTAACACCCAACAATGGCAAACAAGTGAGAAAAGATCAGCAAAATAACACTGTTGTTAGCTTAGGACTTCCCGAAAGTATACAAGAAGTACAATAGAGCGGAGTTTAGTTCCACGGTAACGCGAACTTCCTCTATTTGCCGGTTTTGCCCCTGCTGGCTTCGAGTGGAGCCCGCCAAAATGAAGCGCGCAAAACACTTGGAAACTCGGCAATTAGAGAATTCAAATCGCTGGTTTGGATAGGTAATAGCTTGGTTTCGAGTGCAATTTGGAAAAAAAATGCACGAGTGAGTTTTTCAAAGAGCTATTTGAGGTATTTGAAAAACTCACGAGTGCGTGTTTTTTTTCAAATTGTACAAGAAATCATGATATTACTTATTAATAATATACATGAAAAAATTTAACATGAAGAGAATCTTTCCAATCAAACTGCTTTGTGCAAATAACATACATGAAAAAATTTAACAGGAAGAGCTTTTTTTCAAAAATGTTTTTTGTACAAATTTAAATAAATTAAAAACTTGCACTCTATTTCCCTTTTTCTGCACTGTATTTCCTCAAAACTGCACTGCTCTCAGCCAATCAGAATTGAGAAACTTTTTCAAGTATATTATTAGTATAGGTAATAGCATGGCTTCGAGTGCAATTTGGAAAAAAACATGCACGAGTGAGTTTTTCAAAGACTATCAAAATTGCACGAGTCCGAAGGACGAGTGCTATTTGAGGTCTTTGAAAAACTCACGAGTGCGTGTTTTTCCAAAATTGCACTCGAAACCATGCTATTACTTATTAATAATATACATGAAATGTTAGACAAATGTTCCTCCGGCTACAAAGTTTACATACCACTCATTGCTCCACTTCTCGAAGCATAAATGGTTAAAAACTGCTTCGCTTCGTTCACTAAATACGTAAAACGTTTTACTCATAGCATCTAACCTCTTCTAGTCTTCTTGCAGGAACTTTAATGACAATATTAAAGCAAAATTCATTCTGTATTTCATCGAAATGTTCTTCGACAACTCTATGTTTTGGTCACCATATTGGATTTTCTCGTGAGGAAAAACCATCCTTCAAAATCCAATGAGGCTTTCCGGTAGTTTCCGGTTGTTTTTTAGCCAATCAGAATGGTTAATACTCATTGAAATTTGCACTGTATTACACCTTTTCTGCACTGTATTACATTGGAATTTCACTCCTCTCGACCAATCAAGATTACAAAAAAGAAAAATTATTAAGGCTCTATGCAACGACGCTCAAAGTTTGGAAAAAATCATGGACTAAATCAAAATATTTCAAAATGGCGTCGTCCGCGTCGATCGAACGATAGGGAGTGAAGATATTACTACATGTATAACGTAAATGAAAACAATGATAACATTAAAGTGCATATAACCCCACATTTTTTATCATCTAAATATGTTCTACCTTTGGCAAATAGTTGAACAACGAAATATTTTTTAGATTGGAGCAACCTTTATTGCTTTAAAAGAGATTTTTGTTTTCAAAATGGTAATGAGATGACGCCAAAGTAGTCATCATTATCTCTACAATATTTATTTGCAGGAGTGACATGACCCAATTCTTCCATTAATGGTGTGTTTGAACAACATGTTCCATATTGTACGAGTTTTTCCACAAAAATTATCAGGTAGTTTATCTTGCCAAAAAGAGAAAGAAAGCCAAATGCCTACATAGACGTCATCTCATTACCATACTAGAAATGCGAATCGCCAAAAAACATTGAAGAATAGCTCCAATCAAAAATATATTTCACTGAACAACTGTTTGCTCTATGTAGAACATATTCAGATGATAAAAAAAATTTGGATTTATATGCCCTTTAAACCTATAGTTATATCTTGTGGGAATTATATATCCGATATTTTAGTATTCAACTCAAACATTTTCACCGTCCTTTTGTGACAATAGGGACCTTAAGATGCTAGGACGACGACGGCGGTTAAAAAGCAATTCAAATTTTAGTATTAAAAATAAGTCACGGTTAACTGACTACTGTATTCAATACTTGAAGCTTGTTTTATAATTTTCAAAGTGTTAAAACGGTTGCAGTGTCTGTGTTAAGGCAATCTCAGACAACAGTTCTCATCACCCCACGAGTCGACGTCGTCCTGAAGACGTGAAAATGCTCTGAGTGGCGTTGTATACAGAGCGAGGACGGTGTTCAGATTACTCTTGGGACTAGAAATTATTCATTATCTTTGTTTTGCAAGAAGAATGCTTTTGTTTGAAGGACGTCATCCTCGAAGTTGCCGTCCTAGATCTTAAGGTCCCTAATCACTCTTCTGCGCCCGCAGTATGTGCGGAAAATAAACCTTTCCGCATGAAGTGCGTGGATAACGCCTTGAGAGATTTGAATGGTTCTCGCAAAACTTCGGACATCCAAAACTTTGGACAAACATTGGATATTAGCCAATAATATTTGTCAAAACGAAAGATCACGTGATCCATTCATTTCATGCAGAAAGGTCTATTGGCTAGTCACGTGGTACGCTGCGAGAGAGCCTTTAAGCAATTGAACTGGTCTGCAGGAAATTGAATTTATCTAAGACATGGGAGATGGTTATATATAGGAGAGGGAAGACATACACCTAAACTCGAACGCTGCTATTGGCTGCTTGCTTCAATATACCGAAAACACGATGTGTGTACGTAGCAAGTGTGAAAGTGCAGGGCCGGATTAGGGCTGTGTGCCCCCCCCCCCCCGCATATTTTCAGCATGGGCCTCCTTGAACCCACCCCCCCCCCATGAGTCTCGAGCCCTGGGGCCCAACGCTTTCTAGAAAGCAAGTACAGAACTAAAAATTGTGCAATCAGAAAGCGCCGGGGCCCCCAAAACCAGTCAAGCTCAGACCAGGCTGACAAGACTTTGATGAGCGCTGAGGTAATCCCCATATATTATAGTGAGTGTCTGCTGACCAGCATTGTCTCCTTTTTTACCTTGCCTAAATTACATTTAGCCACATTAAAAAAACATTATGAACTATTTTTTTGGACCCCTAAAGATTGGGGGGCCCTGGCTGCAGCCCAGTCAGCCCCCCCCCCTTTAATCCACCCCTGTGAAAGTGCAACATTTGCATAAACGTGAACAAAAATATAGCACAAAGAGTTTGGCCTTGTTTCCAGACACTTTAAGTCTTTAATTCAAGAAACTACGGAATAGCCCACTTACCTTAGTGTCCTTATGTTGAGTGGTAAATGGAATATGGACGGAAATATAAGTACTACCATTGCCAGAGTCCGGGTTATCTGGCAACAAATCTTTGGCTTTATGGATGGTTACAAATAATGTATCGTGCTCGTGGTGCAATGTAGCTTCAACTTCACCAGTAACCGAAAAATCAGTCTATAACCAAATACAAGACACAATTAACATCATTATCAATCAATCAATCAATCAATCAATTAATCAATCAATCAATCAATCAATCAATCAATCCATCAATCTATCAATCTATCAATCAATCAATCAATCCATCCATCCATCCATCCATCAATCAATCAATCAATTAATCAACCAACCAACCAACCAATAAATCAATCAATCAACCAACCAATCAATCAGAAACTTACCAACCAACCATCAAACCAACCATCAAATCAACCAACCAACCAACCAACAATCAATCAATCAATCAATTATTCAAACAATCAAGCAATCAATCGACATAGTGTTATGCTGCACAGATAATGTTGTCCGCAAGTCGGATATTGGTGAATTAGCACTAAAATATCTGTTTGAATATTTTCCTACCGATATCCGTGATGTATTTAAGGTGAAGTAATACGAGCAACAAATTGCTGCAACATTGTTGCGTTGCAAGTTGAATAGCGTGGTTGCAAGTACATGTATTACCACCCACCTTAAACATTGTCATGCAACAATGATTTTGTTGCAAGTTGAAACAGCATGTTGCATCAAGTAGAACTGGAGTATACTTTTGTCAACAAATTTTTTCAACTTGCAACAAAATCATTGTTGCGTGACAGTGTTTAAGGTGGGTGGTAATACGTGCAACAATGCTTTAATTTGAAAAATGTTGCCCGTTTTACTTTACCTTTACTCAGACACGAAAAGCCTGATTTTCGGAAGAAAATATTAAAATTAGAATAGAACAATTCCAAAAATATTTCCGTTGTGAAGTTGATACCTAACTTTTTAGAAAAAGTTTTTATGGAGTTTATGATCATAACATTTATTATTTTTAGACTTTGATGCCTGAAAGTAATTTTTCTGATCGATTTACCAGTTATATCCATGTACGTTTTCTGAAGACGGAATATCGCGAAATCGAACCGCACAGGGATTGGAGGCGAGTTAAATCCAACTTAAGTGCACGAGATATTCTCGTGACAACTCAACGCTTTTCCGTGAGGAAGTGCAGTGTTTCAATTCTATTACAGAACCATCTTCAGAGAAACATGAGAACATTTTTCATGATTTCTTACACCGCTAAAGTCCACGGAATAATAGCTCAACAGGTAGAGCGGCGGACCGGAATTCCGAAGGTGCGAGTTCAAATCCCGCTCGAGTCAGACGAAATTTTTCGGTTGACTTTAACAGTGTAAGAAATCATGAAAAATGTTCTCATGTTTCTCTGAGGATGGTTCTGTAATGAAAGTAAAACTTTGGTTATTGGAATATCGGTTCATTCCCATATCGCTTCAACAGTACACTCTGCGGAATAAAGTAGCTTTATTTTTAGTCTAACTACAGTTGAAGTAGCAGTTGTAGCAGATCAGTCACTCTGGTAAGCAACCAGCTCTCACAACGACCACCTTTGAGATTTACGAACTGCACTTTCTCTTTGTTTTTAAGCTCTCGTACGCGACCAACTATTGCCTAATTTCATGTCGCGAAAGAGACTGGCACTGTCCTGGAAAATCCTTAGTACCAGGCTCCGGCGTGCAATATTCCTTTGTTTCACACCACGCCGGAGACTGGCACCAACGGATTTTCCAGGACAGTGCCAGTCTCTTTCGTGACATGAAATTAGGCAATAGCACGTTTCTCTCTGACGAAGGGCCTTCGCTCGAAACGTTATAAACTACGTTCAATCATTTTGGCAAGCAGCACTCAAACCTTACAATATTTCAACACTGCCTACGCACTAGCACACTACTTTTATTTCACAGCTCTAGTTACGACCAGTCGACTACTTTCCCACATCCCAGAAGTGCTCGCTTACGAGAGCTTCATTTGTATATAAGAGTTCGAGCAAAGTAAAAAGGTGGTGAACAGTCCAGATTTTTAGTAATGCAATACTGACGTTTCAAGCGGAGCCCTTAAATGTGAACATGTAATACACACACACACACTCATTAATAATTCATGAGGAAAACACAAAGAAAATCCATGTTTAATGAATGTCTGTATATGTGATACAGATTCCTCTTGATTTACATAAACTTTAGCTTTGATTTTCTCGACTTAGACAAATTACTACGCCAATGAACTTACCAAATCGGATCGTTTTAGATGTCATTTACAGAATTCGTGTCCGTTCTGGGACAGGCATTCTGTATACCCCGATACAGAACGGCCGCTCATTCTGTAAATAGTACATATATATATATATATAATAAAAGTAGCGTGCTGCGTAGGCAGTGTAGAAACAACAATCGAAATATAGTAACTTAAGTTAGATATACTGCCGAAACAGAGAACGTAGGAATCTAACGTTTCGAGCGAAGGCCCTAGATTCCTACGTTCTCTGTTTCGGCAGTATATCTAACCTAAGTTACTATATTTCGATTGTTATATATATATATATATATATATATATATATATATATATATACTGTAACATTTAATTTATTGTACCTGTTGCTGCAGAATGAACCAGTCAGTGCGTGTTAACTCATTAGATAAATTCATCTTTGAAATGTCGATGACAGCCTGCCCCATAAAGTCATCTGTGCCAACAACATCGTAGTCAAAAAGATCAACGGACATTTTTGTTTGTAAAATATCTTCTTCCTCCAAAGTGAATGAGAAAATTTCTTGGAAAATCGGATTTACGGTTCTCATCTTCTTTCTTGTTCTCTTGGCACCGTCGTTGTATCTAAAAAAGATAGTATTATTATTATATGATTTATGTGTGCCACAATTTTCCGTACAAGGGTCCTCGACAGGGAAGCGGGGGTGGGGTGGGGTGGGGTGGGGGTGGGGTGGGTTATAATCAAAAGTACATTTATTTGTAAAATCAACTTGTTCAAAATATTAAGCGGCCGGCCGATACTCGAAACCGCACCTGAAAATTGTCTGGGGAAGCTCTGAAGTACAGTAGTGTCAGGCTTAGACTGGCCATTGTGTTATTTTGCCTTGGGACTATAGGCAACCATTGTTCTCCAATACTCAGCCATTGTTGTATCGCAAAATGACACAATGGCCACTTCAAGCCTGAGTAGTGTAACAGTTGTCGGTTTGACAACCCAAAGGCTCGTTTACACAGGTGATTTTTGCTGCGATTTTTCTCTTCCTGACTGATGTGATCAAATGGATTGGCTAACAAATGGATTGGCTAACGAATGCATTGAACATTTGTACAAATTAAGCTATACTGGTTCAATACAATCGTGAGTCATCCATTCAATCGCATGCGTCAGAATGAGAAAAATCGCACCAAAAATTGCCTGTGTAAACGGGCCTTAACAAAGTAATTTTTTTCTAACAAGAGGTGTTGGTATAAAGTAAGAATTCAGTGACAAAATTTTTGATCAACTGATCTCAGTCTAGACCCCAGTTATCGTCAATTTCTAAATGAGCCGCATGACTCGTGTTGGATGAATCTTGAATGAATTCAAATTCTAATTAGGCCTGAAACGATACACCGATATACCAGTTTATTCGTATCATTTTTTGGTTTATACTGTAACTGTTGTTTATGACTGGTCAGAAACTTGGTGACAAATCTCAATATCTGCATTTTTAGTCGTATTCCGCTGTGATCAGATGGTCTAAACGTTTGTTTAAAAATTGATTGTCTGCCTGTGATTGTCTAAACGTTTTTCTATTCTATATCTATACTGTTCTCTTTTTCCTCCAACAGAATCCCATTAAACAAAACGGTTCATTTGCATAATGTTAAAACAAACTAAATTTGGTAATGGTGACAAAACCACCAGAACAACACCCATTTATTTCCAAATCAAATGTTTCTTGAAACATTTCTCACCAGGCTGAGAACTTGGCAGATAAACCCGCATCCAAATGAGAACATGAAAACCGCGTTTTCGAAAAGTTCCACTTTGAAGACCGTCTTCAAAAGTCCCGTTTTTGTGACCGTTTCATCACTTACTCGTGTGGACGGGAGGCCAATCCGTAAAAAAAGTTGCGTTTTCAAAAAAATCTGGATACGTGTGTACTATGAGCAATAGTCAACTCAGCTCAGACTCATTGTCTAATTGTTAATAATTTACTGCAATCAGTGATGTTTTTCAGGGGGAACGCGGGGGAACGGCATTCACCCACTATTTTTGTTGGGGGAACGGTAGAATGGGGAAATGTAGTGCAACACCATTGAACACTGCATTATTTTTGCTTTGAGTCAGTGAGTGTAATCGTTTTCAACCAAGTTAGCCAACCAGCTAGCATGGGCCAGGCTTTTAGTAGTCTTTTCACACACCATTAACTTTCACAACAGGAGCTATGCCCATTTGACTTCAGTGAGCATTCCCCCACTTCTAAAATTTGGAAAACATCACTGACGGTAATGTTTGATGGCAACATGTTTGGTTATGTCTAACATACCTGTCAGGAACTATATTTACAACAGCATAGGGATCTGAGTAACCAATTGCATCTCGAGGAACCAAGTGTCGTGCTTGAATTAATTTTAAAAGCAAGAGTTTTTCTTTCTTGTTATACTTGATGGCAACCTGAATTTCACCTGTTATATCAATTGCTTTTGGCAAAGAAATGCTTGGGTCTAGCCTGTGATACATTTCTTTGATAAAGTTGGTGCCATGAATCTAAAAAATATAAAGAAATAAATTGTATACATGCAATGACAGTGTTTATCCGACATATAGTTTAACTTTAACCCCTTCTAAACTGAGCATGCATGCAGCATGCAGAACATCAAACAAATGAAGTAACATCACCTATTCACCTTGTAACTCAAGATTTAAGTTGTAAATAACGAAAGACAAAAAGTGAATTATATTTCATTTTACCTATATGGATAATTTTTATTACACAATTTTCTTGTGGATTAAAAAGAGTGGCATTTTGGCACCTGGGATATGCATGCATTGCAATTTGGATTTGAATCAGTATGCAAGAACTTAGGATATGCATGCACTTGCAATTCAGGCATGCATGCACTTGGGATTTGCATGCATGCACCTTGGAAGTACATGCATGCACTTGGGATTTGCATGCATGCACCTTGGAAGTGCATGCATGCACTTGGGATTTGCATGCATGCACCTTGGAAGTGCATGCATGCACCTGGAAATGGAATGTGCATGCATGCACTTGGGAGTACATGCATGCACTTGGGATTAATTGCATACATGCACCTTAGAAGTGCATGCATGCACTTAGGATTTGCATGCATGCAGATGCTTTGGCATGCATGCTTGCATGTATGCAGATAACGCTGCATGCATGCACAGTTTAGAAGGGACACTACTCTGGCTTAAACGTTTTTTGAATGTAACCTAAAAAAGTAACTGTTTATGACCCAATGTTTTGAGTTATGCAAGAAAGGTCCCATATTTGTATACACTCAAATAGAACCGAGGATGACATTATCTATCAACAAAATGCAAATAGGCTGCATTATCCCGGTTTAATGGAGCGTGAGCACTATTAATATGCTAAGCCTCCAAATTAGGTGGTGATAATTTTGGAATCATCAGTAATCCTCCAAAAAGAAAACAGTCTTTTGGTGCTCTTTTAACCGCATACCAAACTGACGTTTAGTCTACCTGTACTCCTACTGTAAATTACAGTTGTTGCATGGAATGTAATAAATAGCATCTTTTCTCTGTCTCTTGATCGCAATACGATTCTTAGGTTTTGCAAAAGTATTACCCAAAGAAAGGTTTTTGCCCAACTTTTACGACATGAGTCTACCTAAGACACTAGTTTTTTTAATTTATATTAAGCAACACCTGAAAACTCACCAAATCTGTGATACGTCATTTCAATAGCCATTTAAGTATTCTACTGTACATGAGATGGTTGCTCCTTCTAGTAGCTGTTTGTTAGCTGACCACCAGTTTATAACTGGCAAAATTGACCATTCCTCTGCATCTCCAAGTAAAATTACATTAAGTTTACACCTGTACCCATGCATGGCTTAAATTTGAATCTTTTCTTGTTCAAATCACCATTTACATGGCTTCTTATAAAGCCAACTCACCCAAACTTTCGACACTGAATGTCACATCACATTTCGATTCATTCTTGCTATCTCAGATAATCTCTTAATAAAGATTGCGTTTACTCAGATATGACAAAATTAATATATTATCAACAATGAATATACAAGCAGCAATGGATTGTTAAAGCCTACATAGCTGAGCACCATAATTATTCTTGTGGTTACTCCAACTTGATCCTGAGAAAAAAGTTTAATTTTTCAAATCACACCTTTTGTCTTTGATTTCTCTAAGCCATTACAAATGAGAAGGTAACAGTTGGTACTTGAACATACAGTATTTTCAGCAAATATCTTCTCCTTGGTCACATTGAAATTTTTTAAATGAAATTTAGTACATTCTTTTCAATGGAGATTCTGTGGATTACACAGGCGACAGGCCGAAGGCCCGGAGCCTGGAGGTGAGGGTGCTAATCTCGACTCACATGGAGTACACGCGAGTTGGAAAACCAATACGAAAGTAATCGAGCAAAAAGTTTCTATGTTTTTATGCATCAACTCCGGTCACTTTCGCTGTGCTTGCATCATAACCACCAAATCCAGACAAACTGCTGCAAATTTAACCAGGAAAAGTAAGCTGTGTAAGCCTGTCACCCAGGATGAAAATGAAATGAGAGTTAATACCACGAAACATTATACTCTGAAAATTTATCTTCGCTTAGAGAAATTTTAGTTCAGAGTTTGTTTTAAAATACAAAAAGTGAAATGAGAAAACTTGAAATATAGAAGGTAAGCATTCATTCATTCTACCATTGAGTGCATGAAATATTTTAACAGCCAAAATAAAAAATAAAACTTTCGTGAATATTTCATTGTCTCTTGAATTTAGTTGCCATTTCACTAACAAAGTGAGAAATTTGTATTTGGTTGACAGTGAATCTAAAGTGTTTACAATACAATACAAATACAATAAATTTTATTTAAACATGATTGGAATTAAAGCACACAGCTTGTGGGGTCGTGTATTAGATTTAGTATTAAATATGCAATTTAATATACAAGAGTTGGCAGCTAACAGTTTGATTATCCACTGTTTATTTTTTTATTAGTCGTGAGCGGGCCGAATCCTAGGCTTTCCTGCAATTTGATTGGCTACGTGAGCGGGCAGTTTTTTACGATATCTTGGACCGCGGTCCAAAAAGTTATTTTTTTACATTCTGTCATAATTAAAACTGATCGATTTTCATAACTATTTCGCTTGCCACAGAAAAAATATATTCAACAGAGAGCTATGGGGATGCAAATGAGTTTTATTATCCAAATGGTTTTGACAAGTTCATGTGTAAACAGCGAATTTTAAAAGAAACGCTGGGAAAACTGTGACAAAGCAAAATTTACGAGCGATATTTATAAACAAAACAGTTTAAAACGGTAGGAAAAACATACATAAACTTGTGAACACAGTATTTTGAATCACTAAATGAAACTATATAGAAGTATATATATATATATATCAATATATATATATATATATATATATATATATATATATATATAAAGTCATACCACGAGAAGATAGAAAAGCTGAAACCTTTTGACACTAAACTGTCTTTCTTCTGTTATCCAACCGCTATAAAACTCAACAAAACCGCAACAATTCATTACCTTTTAGTCAAATATTTTCCACATGCCAACCTCATCGTGTCATATGTCCTTGAAACTTGAAATTACAAATGGCTTACTACAAGCATTTTCGTCTTCAAACTCGAAGAACACACTTTCAATTTTCATACAGTCAGCCAAATATTGAAAGCGACTTTCCAAGCAAACAGCCAAAAACGAGCAAGCGACGAAGAAGAACGACGAAGAATCTTTATCAACTAAACTTTAAAAACACTGACTGCATTTTGACTTCCCTGCGTAACTAGATCTTCAAGTTTTGAATGTTTTTTATCACAAAAAAGGTTCCAAGCTTCCTTGTCAGACCATAGGCAGCCCAAGCACTATCACATACTGTCTGTCGTATTATATAATATACTTATAATAATACGACAGACAGTACGTGATAGTGCTTGGGCTGCCTATGGTCAGACTACATGTCGGCAGTTGTTTACAACTGTCGAACGATAAACTTTGGACTTTTGAGTATCACGTGAATGTCATCTCGATTACGCAACTTAATTCAATTATGTTAATTTATCTAATTATGTAACAAAAAAATAAATATGTTATTTACCGTTTAGGTCGGTCCGTATAGAAAAATATTTGCCCTCGGTCTCAAAAATGTCCCTCGGCCTGCGGCCTCGGGCCTTTTTTAAGACCTCGGGCAAATATTTTTCTATACAGACCTCCCAGCCGGTAAATAACATATATTTATTACCAGAGTGAAACTATAAATTATCGTCCACACAGAAATGGGTTATAGTGAAACTGTGCATAATACTCAGTAAAGTGATTTAAGTCCCCATTCCTGCCTGAAAAACTTGTTTTGTATAGGAGGCCTGATCTTAGCAGGAATAGGCGAATTTAATACATGCAATTAAAAAATTGATATTTCCATTGTTTTACTACATAAAATATATTTCAGATTTGCCATAGCAACAACAATCAAATATTTATCTCAATTTCTGCGAAAAAAATTATTTATGAATACTAGTCTATATATTATGCATACAAGTTGTAAAGGTATTTAAGTACATGAAGGTGATGAAGCGAGGGGGTTGTTGCATTATATTAATGTATTTCTAGTAAATAAATAATAAATAAATAAATCAACAGACTGACAGCATGCAATCAGCAGACGTCAAGTTTACATGTACAGTCTGTATCATGGTCTGTAATAATGTTGGGCAGTTGGTGTTTGATGACTATCTACCGTAGTATACAAAGTAGAAAAATAATCTCTACCTGTTTTACAGAATTCAGAGCTTCTTTTTTCCCTTTAGTTTTCATAAACTTAGTTTTGGCTTCGGCTAATCTTGCGAGACCAGCGATATTTTGATTTGGGACCGCGATAGTTGTCTCATCTTCAGCTGCTAGTACTCCGTTTTCGTGATGATGTTCTGGCACAGCAGCCCCGTTCCCCATGTTTTCAGTCAAATATTCACTACAACACAAAGCTCACATTCTCACCCTTTACATTTCCCGGACCATTTTGTGAGAAATATCTTATTAAAAAGATGCATTTTCTGTTTGGTTTTGGCATATTTGGTCACGGTAGTTACGAAGGAATCTTCCAAGTGACGTCACAGCTCATGCGCAGAGAGTGCAGATTGCGTCTTTAAAAACTCCCGCCATCTTTGCATAATTTCGCGACAAGATGGCGGATAAAGATGGAGCTGGAGCGCTAAGACAAACTTTGATCGAGTGCCTTTCTCACATATTGTCGCCGGTACAACACGTTCGATCTTCTGCAGAAGAGAAACTGAAGTTACTTGAAGTAACTGAAGGTAAGAAGCGTAGTGATCTTTCCACTTGTTCTTGTAATCTTGTATAAACGTTTTAAGTAAGCAGCATGTCAGATCACTCAGATGTTTGTCAATATATCATTGTTAACCGTACAACATAAATTTGTTCAGAAATGGACGTATCACTGAAGTTTCAGTTATATACCAAAAGTTCCTTCCCTTAACTCTCACAAATAACAGTTGATTTTAATTTCATACATGATAGTTCTTCCTTTGACATGTCAAGTAAAATCGTCTGGCGTTTTATATAGCCAGAGTAGAATACAAAAGGCCACCACAGTAGTGAAAGGGTTAATAACGAGATAGTTTTTAGGAGAGGCCGAAAGGGTTAATGGTTGGTACCACCGTACCAGCACTGCATCATCAGTGCCAAGAGGTGGGTTGCAATCAATCCCTTGAGATTTAGGCTACATTTACATGGTACTGGATGAATTTGAGACCAGTCTCAAACGAATTCGAAACCAGTCTCGAATTCATGCTATTTCACCATGTAAACAGCGAAACCGTACTAATTCGAGACTGGTTCCGAATTTATCTTCCATGTAAATAGGGGGAACTGTACTAATTTGAGACCAGTCTCAAATTTGTCTGGTACTGTGTAAATGGGGCCTTAGAGGACAAAGATACAGTGGCCATGTTGGTTGGTACAGTAAGTATAATAGCATCGTATACTGATACATGCATTCTTTTGTACCTACAGTACCAACCAACATGGCCACCATGACATCATGTGCAACCCAGCAATACTGTCTGGCTGTCTATATATGTAGAGTATATAATTTGTGACATATACATGTACTGTATTTATATACATGTATACATGGGCTACACAATCAATGTAATTGATAGTTGATAGAAATCAGTATCAATCAATAACAATTGATATCAATTAATAAATTGATGGATATTGATTACTGATGAGCAATCAGTAAAGGAGTTTCTTTGTGATTATTTATTGGTACCTATCGATTATCAAATAGCAATATTAAATTGAACCAATCATATTAACTGGAGTAACCATATGATAAAAGCAGCATATGCAGCGAGCAGTGGTGTATCAAAGGACATTTTGATTGGGGGGTGTTTCAAAATTTACCAACGAAACCATGATTTACCGATGAAACCCAGGTAGGTTTATATATTTTAAGGTTTTAAATCCTAAATTTACCAACTGATTTGGTTGCATGACCAGTATATGTATCAATTTGACATACAGTAGTTTAACGCTACTCTCAGGCTTAAAAGTTTTTTTAATGTAGCTTAAAAAGTTACTGTTCATGACCCAATGTTTTGACACTCCGATCTAGTGTCTTCATCAGGGGTGATTATTGTGAAGACAGGTCCCATATTTATACTTATAGAACCATTGATGACGTTATCTATCAACAAGATGCAAATAGGTTTCCAGCAGTAGACCGCCATCATGACAATTTAAAGGAGTGTGGGCACTATTGATGTTAGTACTGTGGATTTGTAGTGATAATTTTTTAATTATCCCATGCAATCTCATGGTTGGTTTTGCATGTGTGCTCCAACAAAGCAGAATTTTCCCTTTTTGAAAAGAAAACTGCTTTTTGGTGCTCTTTTAAACACGTGACAAACTGATGTTTTGTCTGGCTGATGTACTCCTGATTGCAGTCATTGCACGGAATGGAATAAATAGCATATTTTCTCTGTTATATCAATCTATATGAAATATCAATTTACCAACCATTTCCCTGAAAAGTGTGGGGGTGAGCCTACAGAAAGCTGCATGGGCTCATTTCTATCACTCTTGCTTGGTCTAAATTATAGTGATTGACTGATAATTAATATCAGTTTGACAATCAGAATCCGACCAATTATTACATTATCGGTAGACAATCAGAATCGGTAGAATTATGTGTACAGTATTTTCCAATTTATGAAAAGCAGATTATTAAGTGACTTTTTAATTGGCAAGTTTTGACAGTTTTACCTCACTGTAGCCAAAAACCCCAATCACACAAATCCAAATTTCCTTGCTGGCCTTACACTCTAGAACTTTGGCTTCCTTCCCCCTCTTGTCCAGCAGCCCTTGCCAGCTCCCACTCAGCAATGTTGATTGTTTGTCAATTGTCACAAAGGAAAGAGGCCCCATACCCAAAAGATGCCATGGGTCCTGTACACTCTTAATCCAACTACCCCAGGGTTCTGCACCAGGCGGCGGTGCCCTGTGGCACTCACGCCAAAACGGACCCTTCCGCCCAGCACTCAAAATATGCAATAAGAAAACCCCATGTGTTGACATTTTTTATATATCTTTTAATTAATATACATCATTTCGTATTTTTTTGTCCTTGGTGAATTTTTTTTTTTGAAACAATATTATTTTGTGAAATTCAGCACCACAACGCACACAATATTAGCTACCAGACTTGTGATTCGGTGAAATACGATATTCCTTCAAAGCCAGATTGGATTGTCTGATACTTGAGTAAGGTGCTAATCACTTCGCACTTTGTTTATTAATGCCTGTAAGATGATACACTGGCATTGGTTAGCTTTATGTAGAGAATTCGTCATGCTGTATATTCTAGCATGCCCTAGCATGTATATAAATATAATTATAATAAAAAAAGTACTTAATAGTAATATTTAGTCTGACAAATTTGTGAGACACATGATGTAAAGGATTATGAATTTCACTTGCTCACATTTGGAAAATATCATTTTCACATTACTAATTTTCACATATTCTCGGGGGGGGGGGGGGAGCCCCTGGGTGTGCAGAACCCTGCTACCCTGCATATTTGATTATTTTCATGAAACTAAAGGCCTCAAAACCATGTTTGAAATGTGTTGCAATTTTCCGAATAGAACAGCAACACATCAGACTTTCATCCCCTTTCCTCTCTTCTTTTCTTTTCTCTTGCATGTTTTAGGCTCCTCCTAACCATTTTGTTTGGTATTTATGAGGGAAGAGGTGCTGAAGGGGGTTGTGGATATTTTGTATACAACAATGTTGAAGGGGGATGCTACAAATTACATAAAATGACACAAGATTGTTGAAAAGGTTCTTAGGGACAATCAACATTTTGATAGTTTGTGGACTGTATCATGTATTTTGCATATAGCTGCAAGGCTACTATGACAGGACAAAGATTTCAACTGGGGCACATGATTGTGCCACTGTACATCAGTCTGTATTTTACAATAAAAAGCCAGTGCATCACACACATTGTTTTTCAGAAGGGTATATAGCTAAAGCTATTTGTATTAACTAAAGTAACCGGTAAGTGTAGAATTGCATAAGATGATTACACTGGGGTAAGCGGGGTAATTAGCTGGGGCAAATATTGGGGCCAGTAACATGTTAGTCCAAAAAAAATATTGCTGTATGTAAATAGACCTATAAGAAAAGTAAAGCTTACAGGTCTCAGGCAAAAAGTAGACAAGATAAATTCAAGTTGCAATTACTGTACTACTAAAATGTCGTACTGGCCACTACAGTATTGCTATTAATAGTTTTGTACAACCTAAAAATCCTGTTAGAATCACCAGAAACAGATCAGATTTAGATGTATCAGTTCCTAAGTGCCGTACGAAACTCTTTCAAACCAGTTACTTTAACCGCATACTTATGCTTTGGAATAATCTGCCTTGCATTACCCTGGGTCTAGAGGCTCTGAGTTTGTGTTTGGGAGAGGGAGAGCCTCTGGTCTAATTAATGCTCTAATTAATGCTTACGACTTAGATAACTTTTGCACCTGGAAATCTATTTGTTTAAAATGTTCTGCTTCACGTAACATACTCTCTAATTCCAACCCTTGCTGCTACTGACCTAAATACTGTATAACCGTAGCTTCTTTTCTGTTAACTCATATATGTATTTCCACGTCTTATATATATATATATATATATATATATATATATATATATATATATATATATATATATTATATATATATATATAGTTCAATCTACAGACACGGTGTTTCGCTGTACAAACAGCTCATCAGTGTAGCTTGGAACAATCTGAATGAATTTCATCAATTACTTATACACATGCGATCGTCGGTGACAACCGCATGTGGGACAGCATCGGTGAAATACATTCAGATAGCGTGAAGTGCGCATGGGCCCAGAGTGCTCAAACTTCCACAAGGGTAGTGAGCGTTGCATTATCGCTAATAGGTACCCACGGCAACTTCGCAGAGTTCTCAACAACACCGAAGTAAAGGAGCGTACATAGTTCAATCTACAGACACAGTGTTTCGCTGTACAACAGCTCATCAGTGTAGCTTGGAACAATCTGAATGAATTTCATCAATTACTTATACACATGCGATCGTGGGTGACAACCGCATGTGGGACAGCATCGGTGAAATACATTCAGATAGCGTGAAGTGCGCATGGGCTCAGAGTGCTCAAACTTCCACAAGGGTAGTGAGCGTTGCATTATCGCTAATAGGTACCCACGGCAACTTCGCAGAGTGCTGAACAACACCGAAGTAAAGGAGTACTCCCTTAAAGTACTCCCTTAAAAATATACATAAAAACAATAAACGTATAATAAATACAGCACATAAAAGTATATATATATATATATATATATATATATATATATATATATATATATATATATATATATATATATATATACTTTTATGTGCTGTATTTATTATACGTTTATTGTTTTTATGTATTTTTTAAGGGAGTACTTAAATTGGAGCCTAGCTCTGTTGTACTGTCCCGCGCCTTCTTGTACCAATTGCGTGAAAGTGTAATAAATAAATAAATAATTTTCGAATGTTATTTTATTTCTGATGCAAAGATTGGCGTTTAGAATACTCGATACAATGATGGTATTAAAACATTGATTTCGGTGGGGGGCCCTGGCTCTCGATGGCTCTGCGCATACTCTGTAAGCTGCAAGGATAAACCAATCTCAGTCAGAAAAGCTGAGTGAAGATGGTTGAGTATCACAATTTTAAAATTTGCATTTTATGATATTCTGTTGACTGAACGGGTTTTTTACTAAATTATTATAATAATAATATACCTATAATATCTAGTAAATCTATTTCTGTCACCGTGTATTGTATTCTCTGAGCAGACAAAATCTAAACATATAATCTAAAAGTGCATTTGTTTGTATTATTTCGGAATAGGAATAATATCTGGAATAGCCTGAACTCTTGTTTTTCAAACGAACTCTTACTCAGCTTCATCTTGAGAGCTCAACGGCATGGCATGGTATTCCTGATTATAGGAATAGCTCTTTATTATTGGAATAGTTAACAAATAGATTCCATTTTGCCGTTGTCTGTTCAGTTATACTGTAGTTGCACAGATGACGTCACAACGTGGTAAGCACAAAAAAGTGGCCCACGAGACGTAGTCGAGTGGGTCACTGATGTTCTTACCACGTTGTGACGTCTTCTGTGCATCTATAACTGAACAGACAACGGCAAAATGGAATCTATTTGTTTTATACAATAAAAAATTAGTAATTGTTAGTAAAAAATTAGTAATTGTTAGTAAAAAATTAATAATTTTTATACAAACAAGACGCCCGCTAGGCGTTAACTCGGGCTACTGGGCAATGGGCATGGTGATGTGGAGAATGAGATTGGTGGAGGAGGACATGTTAGAAAGCTAGTTAGAAAGCGCACATTTGTTTTACAAAGAACAATTTTTTATTGACTATTATAAACTTAGGGACCGTTCATTATTTATCGGGGGGGGGATGGGTGAGAAATCGCCAAACTTTCTTTTTTTTTTCAGGTACCCCCAACTCCCCAAGCAAAGTTTAAAAATTTGGTAGCCCCCCTGTTTTTATTTGACATAATTTCAGTGCCCCCCCCCCCTTCAAATCCTGACATTAATCTTAAAACTAATCCCACCCACCCTACCTATAAAACCTCAAAATTCAATTACCCCATTAACCCTAAATCTAACCTTAACCCTAAATATAACCTTCTTAACCCCAACCTTAATTCCCACCCGCCCCGCACATTAAACCAATTGTCACCTTAACCTTCTCCTTAATCTCAATCATAATTATTACCCTAACACCTTAAACTATTAACCATTCTCCACTACTATTCACCAACACAATACACCAACACAATACACCAAGGATGGTAAGTCACAACCAGGATCTAAATACCTGAGCCTTATGGTTTACTTTTACTTTACATTTTACAAAACAACACAAAATAATTCCAATTAAAGGCTTTTCTGAATGATTTATCCCAATAAGAAATGTTTGTTTGTATAATAATGTTGATCATCAAAGACTCTTATCCTTGTTTAATACAAAAACTTTATGCCCCCCCCCCCTTAAGAATTTATAAATTATTTCAGGGTCCCCCCAAAAGAAGTAGCAACAATTTCAGGTCCCCCCATTTTCTCACCCATCCCCCCCCTCCGATAAATAATGAACGGTCCCTTACATGCATGGACAACCTAGATTGGGACAACATAGAATTCATATACAGAGCCATCATGACATTGCTTTAACTATATCTCGAACTATATATATGTTATTGTGACATTTTGTGTACATATTACACTTTAATATTTTAGTTATTGTTAATAAACTGTTTAGATGGTGTTCACAGATCTCACATAACAATATCTGAAGTCATTCATTTTAAAGGCCGCAATGTTTAGCATTATCAACAGCACTGCTCATGCTATATATCGTTCTGTTCTGGGGGAGAGGGTTGAGAGGGGTAGGGATTAAGGGAGGCAGGTACCCTCTCCAGAACAGAACGCCTGCTATGGAGGCTACTTTTTGTCATGCGAATAATACATGTTTGAACTCTTGTTTACTTTTCAATCAGACTTTTATTTTTTAACTTTGTGGTAGCTGAAATTTTATTGAAAAGAGTTGAAGAGTCTGATTTTGGCAGTAAATAACAGTATATTATAGTCGGCTAACCAGACTGAACACATAATTTCTTAATATGCAAGAAAATAATCTAAACTAATATCTAAACAAAAACATGTTGTGCTCTAACTCAAGACAGGGGAAAATTTGACAAAGATTGCCTACCAGGTGGTGGGTGCTCTGCAGTGGGGCTTATCGACACAAAAAAAATTGAAAATGTCAAATGCCCCTGGGTATGCCCTCCCTCCCCCAGGTCGGGCAAAACATTGATTCAGTGTCAGATTGGGATTATACAATTCCCTCGTTCAGTCGTTCTTTAAAATCACCTAATTAACTTCATTACAACTAGTGATCACAAACAACGCCGATTGACAATTTGAAACTTTGACTGCATGATAAAAAATCTAAAACAACCAGATCTCAAAACACAATTTGTGAATAGACGATGAATAGTATAAACTAGTATTAAAATGCATGTACCATAGGATTGTGTTTATTTTGTATAAACTGGCACCACAATAAACAATGCAAGTAAAAACAAGTAAACAACTGAGAAACAGTGAAATGTCTTTCAAATATTCAAAAACATCAATAAAATGGCAATAAAAGCTTCGTTCAAAAGAGACAACCACTGATCATCTGGAGACAACTCGGCCAAACCTCGGTTTTGCAATTATTAAACATGACTGTTCTCTGACGTCCTTCACTCCTTCAGTTTAAAGTTTCCAATTATTTTTAATACACCTTGATTCGCTGACAGTCTGACTACTCTGACATCTTTGTTTGAGACGACTGCTGTGTAGTGTGCCAAGAAATGGTTTAGCAAAGAGAAAGGCTAATTTGTGCTAAATTAGCATAATTTAGCTTTATTTCAAAAGTTAAACTGGTGTACCAAAACATTGAAATGGTGGTCATACTGGTGTACCAAAACAATGAGATGGTGGCCATACTGGTGAACCAAAATATTGATTTGGTGGCCATACTGGTCTGGCAAAACATTGAAATGGTGGCCACACTGGTGTACCAAAACAATGAAATAGTGGCCATACTGGTATACCAAAACATTGAAATGCTGGCCATACTGGTGTACCAAAACATTGAAATGGTGGTCATACTGGTGTACCAAAACATTGAGATGGTGGCCATACTGGTGAACCAAAACAATGAGATGGTGGCCATACTGGTGTACCAAACATTGAAATGCTGGCCATACTGGTGTACCAAAACATTGAAATGCTGGCCATACTGGTGTACCAAAACATTGAAATGGTGGTCATACTAGTGTACCAAAACATTGAGATGGTGGCCATACTGGTGAACCAAAACAATGAGATGGTGGCCATACTGGTGTACCAAACATTGAAATGCTGGCCATACTGGTGTACCAAAACATTGAAATGGTGGCCATACTGGTGTACCAAAACATTGAAATGGTGGTCATACTGGTGTACCAAAACAATGAGATGGTGGCCATACTGGTGAACCAAAATATTGATTTGGCGGCCATACTGGTCTGGCAAAACATTGAAATGGTGGCCACACTGGTGTACCAAAACAATGAAATAGTGGCCATACTGGTATACCAAAACATTGAAATGCTGGCCATACTGGTGTACCAAAACATTGAAATGGTGGTCATACTGGTGTACCAAAACATTGAGATGGTGGCCATACTGGTGAACCAAAACAATGAGATGGTGGCCATACTGGTGTACCAAACATTGAAATGCTGGCCATACTGGTGTACCAAAACATTGAAATGCTGGCCATACTGGTGTACCAAAACATTGAAATGGTGGTCATACTAGTGTACCAAAACATTGAGATGGTGGCCATACTGGTGAACCAAAACAATGAGATGGTGGCCATACTGGTGCACCAAACATTGAAATGCTGGCCATACTGGTGTACCAAAACATTGAAATGGTGGCCATACTGGTGTACCAAAACATTGAAATGGTTGTCATACTGGTGTACCAAAACATTGAAATGGTGGCCATACTGGTGTACCAAAACATTGAGATGGTGGTCATACTGGTGAACCAAAACATTGAAATGGTTGGGCCATATTGGTGTACCCAAACAATAACACACACTTGATGAAAGACAGTAATATATAAACTGTTTAATAACATCGAATTTTAGTGCAAGACATCAGTACAATAATAAACAATACAAGCAAAAATAAAGCAAAATACTGCTTACATACAGCATTTACAGACACAAGTCAGTTCAGCTAAATGACAACTTCGATAAAGATGTAAAACACAGCATGTTTACCTTTCACTTGCAAGTTGGCTTTATCAACTTTCTTTGTTCTTTGATTTACAGCACTTGAGCAACATTTTTCAGCACAATTTAATTAATAACACATGTATTAAAATTGATCGAGAATTTTCGTATAAAGTTTGATCGAGTACTACACATTTTCAGCGTACGGTTATCGAGATCGCGGACCAACCTAGGTCTACTATAGTATATAAAGCATTGCGAGCGTGTTTATCATTAAAACACAAATTAACTTCGAACAACACAACCAAAGGCGTCAGGAGAAGCAAAAAACTCGCCACTCCTGCATGAAAATCCGCCATGATGAAACATCAGCATTTGAGCTGTGACGTCAGAAGTGCCGTTTGGCGACACAAAAAAAACAAAAAAACAGAGCCAAAACCTAGACTCGTCTACCATAGTAGCCCGAGTAATAAAAAAATTATGTTTTAACAGACTTATTAAATTTTCCCAGCGAATTTCCGGGGCATTGAAAAAGATAAATCACTTTATCTGACGTGTCCATGATCTATACAAATCAACCAACGTCATTGGCTCGTGGTGTTGCAGTGAGAGCCGTGATTGGTTTAGAGAAATCAGACCACGTCAGTGACGTAATCTGTGCATCTGTCCTTTTATTAGCCTGCGAGCAGGCTCTCTCAACGCGGCGCTGTGAAATGAGAGCCTGCAACAATCCTGGTAGTCTCCTTCGCAGCCGTCAGTTCGGGTTCGTTCTCACTCCCCTCAACTACCGGCTGCTTACCCGAGCAGTGAATTCCTTTCCAATTGTTGACCAATCAGAGCCAGACTTCCAATATCTGGAAACCTGACCTCCGACCTTGAGCTGCCGTTTACATGTTCGAAGTTTGAACCAATATTTCGAAAACTGTTGCTTAAAATTTAGTAAAAATTTTGCGTAAATGGAATCAATAAGATGATGTTGTAACTGTGAATCGCAATATGAATACATGTACATAAAATAAAGTTAAAAGCGCCACTGCATGGAATATGAAGCTGAATAACATTGAGGTTGCTAGCCAGACATGGCCAGACATCCCCGTAAAATTTATTATCGACTAGATACAGATTTCGCCGACACTTCTAGCTTTTTTAAAACTTTTCGCACAGATTTATTTACACGACCAGCAAGAACATGTTCATAATACCATTCTTCGTAAATTTTGTAAAGCTCTGAGCTATAGTAAGCGAAATATTTGCTTTCAAGTAAACTAATTCGGGCAGTCGCTTCAGACACTATAAAACCGTTAACACCTTTGAGCGTTTGTTTACAATCTTCAATTTCTCTCAACGCTCTTACGCTTTACACTGACTTTCACGCTTATTTGTTTGCATAGGCAGCAAGAACATAATCAAAACAATATTCTTCGTAAATTCCGTGAAGTTCTAGGCTAAACTTTTCAAAATATTAGCTTTCGACTAAACAAATTACACATAACACTGGCCCAGCACGGCTTTAATTATTTAGCACGACAATGGTGTGATTTCATTGGTCCATGTACACAAAGGGAATGGAATGTAGCTCTCGGGTGAGCAGACGTTAGTTTGGGGAGGTAAGCGAGCCATAAGAACGTCTGCGAAGGAGGCTACAATCCTAGGGGTAAATCGATAACGCCCACTTAATTAATATGCAAATGTCGCGAATCAAACCAATCACATTCTTCCGGAAGTCTGTGTAAAAATCCTCATTCAAAGCACAATCCGAAGATGTAAATTTCACACTATCAACTATACTCGTTACTGAAAACTCAAATTAAAATATCTGTTTATAAGAAAGCCAGAAGCAATGTAACGCATCTAACGATTATCGGGTATGTAGTTAGGAGTTTAAAATATTCATGATCAACTTTAGACTAAAAACATGTAGCGAAACAGTTTAGCGACGCGTGCTAACTAACGTTTTCAGTTTGAATCAAATTGAATGTACTAAGATTGGATCATGACAACCTCAGATCTTAGTTTTATAAGTTTGCTATCTCTAATTTGTGGAAGACGAACATAACTTTGATTTTGCAAGAAACATTGATAAATCGTTATTCGAGATTAGGTGTTTGTGATTCACTGCACGGCATTCACTGATCCAGGCGATGGCGACAGAATATCGTCAAGATAGCGCTTCTCGTGTAAATGTGCAAGTTGCAAGAGGTCAAAACGAAGACTTTCACGAACTGCTGTATACGAACGAACATGAAATGAGTTACGCTCCTTCGTAGCTAGGGAAGGTGCGAAAACCTAACTTAAATGAACATATAGACACTTTCAGACGCTTTCAAAGATAGCCGACATATAGAACCAGGTGCGTATCATTATAGTCTAAACGGCGACATATTAATAGTTAAGAAATTCAAGTGTTTTATCAAATTTAGCAAGACTTTCTTTCTGGCTGTTGAGTTAAAAAACTGGGTCATTCTGAACTGAATAACTGGTGGCTCGAGCCAGTCGGCTTCGATAATATAAATAATACCAGACGCACTGGCGCACAAATTGGATAATATCAATTAAGTTCCAGACAATAGCACAGACATCTAATAGCAGAAAGAAACTTTGTTTGAAACAGAGCTTACCTCATTTAGCAATAATCTTTATTACACGAATTAAGTGAATGTGTAATCTCCTCTTATTAATATGTTTTGACGTTTTGAATGGCGTGCATATTATTGAGTCAAGGCGACGGACGGGGTTCGATTTGTGATGAAGTGATGACACTTGCTTCTGTATTATAAAGCCAGCCACTGACAGACAGAGAGATTCATGGAGTTTCAATCCGGATCTACTTTGCTATTTCTTTTCTTTGTTCCACAGCGATGCGGCGTCTTTAATAGCCGTCTTATTGAAATATGTCTCACTCCATGCATTGTTGAAGTCCGTAAACAATAACTTTAGAAATAATTTATTCTGGATTAATTTTGTTCGACCAATAGAAACTCGCGGCCGCCAAATTCGCCCAATAGAAATACGCGGCCTCTGACGGCCGCGAGTGATGAAAAACTCCCATGCTTTGTTGCAGGCCCACATTTCACAGCAACAGGAGGGCCTGCCCGCAGGCTATCCTTTTATAGATCATGGCTATCGACCAATAAAAACGCACATACTATTCAAATTATTGTATAATTATTGTGGGACAACGAACTCCGGTGGAGAGATTAGGTTCTACTGTGAGTGACGAACTCTATACCGGTATAAATTGGGAAAAACTCCAGCCCCTGTCAGTAATTTTTTTTTTCTATTTACCTGGTATGGCTCTTCATTCGGGGTAGTATACCTAATATCATTATCCAGCTTTTTATGATTTATAACAAACGTTGGCATGCGCTATTTCGGTTATTCCTGTTCCGGAATTATTCCAAACGAACACAACGTATGTAACAGTAAAAAACCTCATAGACCACTTTCATAATGGCCGCCGCTTTAAATATTATTTTATGTGCATCTAAATTCGCCTTTCTAGCCTCGTTAGGGAGCAAAGATTCTTTTGAATTGCAGACACGCAAACGAGGCCAGAAAGGCTTATTGACATGCACACAAAAGAATATTTAAATTGGGTGTCATTATGAAAGAGGTCTATATACTGTATAGGAATACTATTTCTCAAATCATTAATAATTCATGATGAAAAATTAAAAGCAATACATACTTAATTAGTTCTTAGAAATCGTAAGAAGATTACGGTCAAATTTCGCGAACTTTTATGTCGATTTTCTTTTAAAGTATAGATTCGTTTAAGAAGCTATATCCAACACTCGTCAGTGTTCATCCTCGGGTGTCTGATACAGCTAAAGCTGGTTCAAAAAAGCTTGGCTTCGCCTTGTATTTTAAACTTGCTTGGTTGTATTTGTAAATCGGAGGACGAACACTGACTAGTGTTGGATATATTACAACTGATTCAAAAAGCAATAAAATACACGTATATCCACATGCAGAGATTTCACTATAGAATTAAGCCGGTGACCGACCAACTTCTGCGGCTACTCTCCAAATCATCGCCACCTAACTTAATTTTGTTCAGTATTCAGGTATTGTAACATGTCTTAGTTCTGCCGCTTACTTTTTTAAATGAGCCTTCTATTTCCAAAACTATTGAAACCCTTGATATGTACATGTCTACAGCACATGTTTAAGTTGTAGACCTATCTCGTTCCCAGAGCCCACGTTCCCCACCCGGGAAACGAGAGACTCTGGGATAATCCGTTTCACATCGATATTTCATTGGCTGATGAACATGATTACTCTTCTTCCGGATAACAAGAATCCTGTGATGGCGTGAACGGATTATCCCAGAGCCTCTCGTTTCCCGCCCGCTGGGTAAGGGGAACGTGGATCTGGGAACGAGATTGGTTGTAGACATAAAGGATAAAGGACTGTGGGCTAATGTGCAGGCAGCGGCTAAATTTCGAATGACGCAGATCAACGTGGCAGCTGCCATACGACACAGTTCAGACCACGGATCACAGCTAAGATGTAGGTGTTGATTTTATGGAGGGAGGAAAACCGGGAAACCCGGTGAAAAACCCTCGAAGCACATGCAGGAAAGATCAACTACAACTCCTAAGCTCGATAACAGGGTCATTCCCAGGCGGTCACCCATCCAAATACTAACCCCGTCTAACCGGGCTTAACTTTTTGGAAGGAGGCAGCGCACACCGCGCTAACAGCACACGCCATCCATACATGCAACTGTTCCCATAACTTGTTGTACAATAAAAGTGTCAACCATTTTTTTTTAGAATATGGAGTTTATTTAGCTCAACTTTCTGTTGATGTGACCGGAGCATTAGCAATTAGACAGGTCAGTGTAACAACATTCTTACCGTGTTTATGTAACCTGTATGCAAACATGGCAGAATTTGAAAGTTTGTGAACCTAAACTGTTTCCAAGAGATTAAATATACAGCAGTAAATTAAAAAATAAAGTTCTGTGTTACAACATTTCCTTTTTATTCCTGACGTGTCTGAAAAAGGTATTTGTGACAAATAGTGAATTATCTTTTCTCCACTGATTTCATAAATATATAGACATGCGTATATATTACCAAGTTGAATTATTTCCATTATAATGTATTTAGCTAGCTTCTGTCATCCTCAAGCAATATGTTCAAGCTCACTGGTCATCCATTTCTGATAAATTCTCACCACCAGAAACAACTGCTGCGGTAAGTTGGAATTAATGTTTTTGGGCAGCGGCGGATTAACTATAGGGGCAACTGGGGCACGTGCCCCAGGGCCCCGAGGTCCTGAGGGCGCCCTCAAATTTGAAACGCAGAAAAAAAACAGACCACAAAAGCAAAAAAAAAAAATTAAAAAAATTTAAAATCCTGAAATATTTTACAGAATCATTATATAGATCATTAATTACTATTTACAAAAACTAACATTAACAATATAATACTAACAGTTGAAGACGCCAAGACGCAAAGTAACTTTCAAACGTTTATTTTGCGGGATTTTTGGAGAGCGAAATCTTATATTAGTAACTGATAAGCGATAACTGCTCCCAAGCACCCCAGAGACGGGGGATGTGGGGGGGGGTGCAACCTGCTAACTTTCAGATGTTTGGGGCCCCACAATCTAAATTTGCCCCAGGGTCCCAGAGGTCCTTAATCCGCCCCTGTTTTTGGGTATACATGCAGTGGAACCCTGCTATGTTGAACTCTCAAGGGAGGTAAAGAATAGTTTGAGATTCGAGATAACAAGGTAAATTCTACTGTGAAATAGTGAAAAAATATGTTGAAAGGGAAATTTATTCTTGTTCGGGATAACCGAGTTCGAGATGCCGAGGTTTTTCTGTATATTGTAACTCTCTTTATTTTTTTATCAATCGTGAGCGGGCGGAATCCTAGGTAATGCTGCAATTTGATTGGCTGAGTGAGCGGACGGTCACGGAATCCTAAATTTAATTTTAAAATTCATTTAAAATTGACCGATTTTCATAACTATTTCGCTTGCCACAGAAAAAATAAATTCAACAGAGAGCTACGGGGATGCAAATGAGTTTTATTATCCAAATGGTTTTGAAAACTTCATGTGTAAACAGCGAATTTTAAAAGAAACGCTGGGAAAACTGTGACAAAGCAAAATTTACGAGTTGACATTTATAAAGAAAACAGTTTAAAACGGTAGGAAAAACATACATAAACTTGTGAATTTGAACACAGTATTTTGAATCACTAAATGAAACTATATAGAAATATATATAAAAAATCATACCACGAGATTAAGATAGAAAAGCTCAGTGAAACCTTTTGACACTAAACTGTCTTTCTTCTGTTATCCAACCGCTATACTCAACTAAAGCAGGGGCGGATCTAGGATTGTTGAAAGGGGAGTGTCCTAGGGCGAAGCCGAGCCTTCTAGGGGGTTCCCCCAGAAATTTTTGAGTTCTTGGGTCTCTGAAATGGCATTTCCAGCAATTTGACAGCCATTTGAGGGCACGTTTGAACACTCCGCAGTATGGAAAAAAGGTTGTATTTTTGGGTTACATGTACTTACAGTATAGAATATTTATGTAAACACCGTTTAAAAAAAACAAATGAAAATTGCAACTTCACGGTCAACTATAGAGCTGTTAGACCTGCAATAAATATATTTAGCGTCTTTTAATAATTTTTTCTAGACCAAAGAGGGGGGTGGCTAGCCACCCAATCCACCACCCCTAAATCCGCCCCTGTAAAGCGCTACAAGTCTTTTACCTTTTAGCCAAACATTTTCCACATGCCAACCTCATCGTCTCATGTCCTTGAAACTTGAAATTACAAATGGCTTACTGACAAGCATTTTCGTCTTCAAACTCGAGGACGACACTTTCAATTTTCATGCAGTCAGCCAAATATTGAAAGCGACTTTCCAAGCGAACAGCCAAAAACGAGCAAGCGACGAAGAAGTACGACGAAGAATCTTTATCAACTAAACTTTAAAAACACTGCATTTTGACTTCCCTTCGTAACTAGATCTTCGAGTTTTGAATGTTTTTTTATCACAAAAGAGGTTCCAAGCTTCCCTGTAAGACTGCATGTCGGCAGTTGTTTACTCTCGAACGATAAACTTTGGAGTTTTGAATATCACGTGAACGTCATCTCGATTACACAACTTAATTCAATTATGTTAATTTCCCTAATTATGTAACAAAACAGTAAATAAGTTATTTACCGTTTTGGTCGGTCCGTACAGAAAAATATTTGCCCTCGGTCTCAAAAATGACCCTCGGCCTACGGCCTCGGGCCTTTTTTAAGACCTTGGGCAAATATTTTTCTATACGGACCTCCCAGCCTGTAAATAACATATATATCTTTTGTGCTATGATAACTAAGTTATGTAGACATTGCAATTATTGGATATATGTTTCTCATTTACTTTTAATCTTCCAAGGCAAAAGCTGCAATCCGAGAACTCCTACCACATGGTTTGCAGGATCCCATTAGTAAAGTGAGATCAAGCGTGGTAAGTGCTGCGACTGTATTGTTCTATACTTGCTTCAATTATTATATGTTGATAATGATTGTGATCATCCTACTGGTTGTATTTATCCGTTTCTGTATTCTATTGATATAATTTGGAAACATCTATTAAAAACCACCTCGGGTGGTATATAGGATATATTTGACGTAATAATAATGAATAAATAAATTAGTTACATCAAGAATTGAATTGAAGCGGTATGAGCATGAACCAGAGAGCGTAATGGAGAACGACAAGTGCAAGATCTTGTGGAATTTTACAATTCAAACTGATGACATTATCCAGGCAAGAAGACCTGATATTGTTATGGTAAACAAACAAGTGAGAACATGCCAACTAATTGACGTAGCTTACCCTGCGGATCGCAAAGTACTGTAGCAGAAAAAGAGAAAGAAAAGATCGAGAAATACAGGGACTTAGCTAGAGAAGTTGCCAAGTTATGGAATGTGAAAGTTAAAATAATCCCTGTGGTAATTGGAGCAATAGGAACGGTCCCAAACGATTTGGAAGATAGGATAAAGGAGATGGGAATATTATTAAAAACTGCACAAATTCAGATGTCGGTATTACTAGGGACGGCGAGAATTCTGAGGAAAGTGCTTGAAATCTGAGGTTGCTTGGTGCAACTTGATGCTTAAGTTAATATCCAATATACTTTGTATGTTGTGCGTTATGTCAATAATAATAATAATAACAATAATAACTTTATTTAAAGAGTCTTACATATAACAGCTAAAAAACTGACAAACCCATGTCAAACATGAAAACGCATGTCCGGAATACGTACCTATTTTTTTTGAAATGACAGATTATGAGGCAACATATAGCAAAGGAAGGTGAATCAGATTATTAGGGCCAATTGCAGAAACTGTAAGTTAGTTAGACAGTGTTTAAAGGTCAGACAGTGATTAGCTAAACAAGATATATACTTCGGATTTAACTGTCGTCCACCACAACATTGCAAAAACCAATTTGCCGCTTATCTAGGTATTTTAAAAACTCGTTTAACACTGATTGTCGTAAACAACGTTTAACGGCGTTTCTGCGATCGGTCTTTAGTTTGATTTGAAGTTTATTGTTTAGTTGTTCTTGCTCCCGACTAGAAAAAAAAACTATTATGATTTTTTGTCTGAATAGTACAGTAAATACTGTCTGTCTCACTTTGTCTCAACTGGGACACACATGTACGGAATGCGTATCTATTTTTATGAAACGATGTACTATGAAGCAATGTGTAAAATTGAGATCGGTATTCAGTTAAATTATTGGTTTGATTTTTGGTGTACTGTCCTTGACTTAGACTTTTCTTTTCTAAATAGCGATACAAGTCACAGGGAGCCCATCTTGGCAATTCGTCATGCCAAAAAGCGCGTGGGCACCCTGTGGTGGACTCGAAAGACGCGCGGGGGACTGTGGCACACTCGGTCGTGGTGTGTTAAGGAAAATAATAAAGGGATGAAACACGAATTCTTCCTTGTTTTGAACATCGTTTTAAGCGCCTATAGGTATTCAAATTGTAAGATAATTGAGCGAAGTAGTTGTGATAAATGATGCAAAATCTCACCTTTTAGCCGTGATTTTGCAGCTAAATTACATATCGTATTTTCGGGAGATGTGTTCCGCAAGTAGGTAGGACACTACATCACCGTTGACACTTCGGATAGCTACGAAATCCTACGATAAGCTTTTCGGATAAAGCGGGAAGTCTCAGGATTATTGATTTATTGCACATTCATCTGACTCTGAGTTTCAGTCGGTTTCAGTATTCTAACGGTGGCTCCCGACGGTACGAGATGTCCTGGCTACTTGCGGAACACATTCCACGTTGAACGTTTGGTGTTTCATCCCTTATATTTTTTCCTCTCCCTCCCCCCTTTCCCCCCTTTCCCCCCTTTCCCCCGTTTTTCCCGCGCGTCTTTCGAGTCCGCCACAGGGTGCCCACGCGCTTTTGGCATGACGAATTGCCAAGATGGTCTCCCTGTGTACAAGTGTCATACACCCGTGGATTTTAATTCAAGGATTTTTTTATGAGTAAATTTCCTACATCAAAAGCCTTGTTGAAATTCCTCATGCTTTAAGTCCATGCAACAAGCAGTCAAATGTAGCTGGAGAATTCACGAAAATTCTTTGAGAACTTTGGAGCCATAGATCTTTTCGATAATGTGTGCCATTAAATATTCTTAATATAGATTCGGTGTATTTAATTTGGTCGTTGTAGCATCTTTAGAGAAGATTTCTTAGAAAAAAATGGCAACCGAAATGTGTTGAATCGTGCGGGATTTTAAGTCGATCGCGCAGCTTCGGTGTCCGGTTTACCGCTCTACTTGTTGAGCAATGTAGTCCACGGAGATCGAAGTATATGTTTACCCAACATACATGTAAGTTACGGACGTTATCTATGAGGATGTGTAGTACATGTATTTCAATTTTATTTCAGAATTATTTCCGAAGAAACACAGAAAAGAATTTTCATTACTACTCTAGAGGGCACTCTCGTAGACTGCACACTTCCACCAGCGGTTTACTACTTTAGATAATATTAGCTATCCCGCTAATTAGACTAGCTCACCAGACCTATACAGTACACAATACATGTATGAATAAAATGCTTGATTGCACTCGAAGAGCAGGCGAGAAAATGAAGAAATGTTCGTTTCGAACGGTGCAGCCGTTTCCGGTCGTAAGAAAGATGCCGTGGTTTCATTCGTATGGTTTTTAACTTCACAATCCTTGGATCATGAACGTATACAGCCAGAAAGCACTAATTTGGGGAACACTAATACAGTATACAACTTTAATTACCAAATTCATTTATTCCATTCATTTATTTATTTATTTATTCATTCCATTTATTAATTTATTCATTCATTTATTGTTTGTTTGTTCGTTTATTTGTTTGTTTGTTTGATCGTTTGTTTATCGGTTCGTTTGTTTATTGGTTCGTTTGTTCATTGGTTTGTCTATTTTTGTATTAATATAGTAATTTTTGTATTAATCTGTAGGCGTATGCTATTTCTGGTATCGCTCATTGGGATTGGCCAGAAAGTTGGCCTGATTTATTTGGAAAGTTGATGCATGCATTATTATCAGATGATAATAATCTTGTCCACGGAGCAATGCGAGTCCTGACAGAGTTTTCTAGAGAGTTAACAGATACTCAGATACCTCAAGTTGCTCCAATTGTGCTACCTCAGATGTGTATAATATTAACCGAAGATAAGGTAAGAAACTATGCAACTGTTTTGACGGGGAAAAGAGAAAATTAAATTTAGTTTTTAACGGTGTAACGAAACACTAAGTTAGCAGTAGATCGTTTTCATCTGACCTCACAGCGGCCATATTGGTGCACCGAAATAATGAAATGCCAGCCATATTGGTCACTGACCTCTATATAACTGGACTGCGGGTGTCCCACGAAAAAATGGCCCAAATACACGCCATCAGGCGTCATCTTGTTAGAAAACCGTATAGCGGTGGAAATAAGGCTTTAATACCGCAAACTTCTGGTAAGCTCTACAAAATACCCCTCTTTCCCAATGGATGTTATTATCATGACATTTTCTTATTATCTGCGCAATAGGATGTTATCCAACTGAGAGGGAGGCGTTTCTTTTTCACTTCATTAGTTCAATTAGATGAAGAGAATAGGCGTTTTAGTGTGGTATGAAGTGTCATGAAAACAGCTCCCGTAGGATTTGCATGCTAAAGTTGATTGTCTTTCTCTTTTGATTTGAGTTGACTAGATGTCAAACTATCGGAAAGTTACGGGGTTCAAATTTTCGACCTCTCGACATACAAGGGGGTCGAGGGGTGGGAAATTTTGAACTGCATTTTCTGTTGGTTTGACACCTAATCAACTCAAAATAGAAACAAAAATCAACTTTGGCATGCAAATCGTACAAGTCCTGTGTTCATGACACTTCATACCACACTATTAGGGTTAGGATCAATTAGCCATGTCTCCAACCCCTCGGCTCCCCCCGCCTGTATAGCGAATGGTCGAAAATTTGATCCCCATAATTTTCCGATAGTTTCACATCTAGTCAAGAGAAAGAGAAGGAGGCGGGGGTCCTCGCAAGGCAAGAGATGCTCAAACGATTAGCAGAGATGCAGTCAATGGGTTTCAATGCCGTGGAACTGTGCGATCAAACGTTAACAGAGGTTATACAATCTCCCCCACAGTTTGTTTACTGTAGTGCAGAAAGAGCCACAGATAGGACATTTCTCGAAGCAAAGAACGAGTGAGAAACCTGAGAGAATTCCGTCAGGGGTCTTATCCTCGATGGCTGATCGCGCACTGCTACTGTTACGTAATTACTTAGCTTTTAAGGCTTTCTTCACCTGTGAACTATTGAAACATTGCCGCTTAATAAATCTACTTGCGGCGCCAGGAGACTGAGTAAAGTAAGGGAAAGGATTAAGAGTGTACAAAGTAATATTTTAAAATATATTTTAAGTCAATGATATTAATTAATTATTAATTAAATTAATTTATGAAAATAAAAAGTTGATTTTGCTTAGCCTCCTTCGCAGACAACTCTGTGCTTTCTATTTTGCGAGAAATCTGTGCTTTCTACTTTGCGAGCAATATTGTTTTTGCTGAACCAGAGAAAGAGATAAGAGCATTGCTCGCAAAGTGGAAAGCACAGATTACTCGCAAAGTGGACAACACAGATTACTCGCAAAGTGGACAACACAGATTACTCGCAAAGTGGACAACACAAATTACTCGCAAAGTGGGAAGCACAGATTGCTCGCAAAGTGGAAAGCACAGATTACTCGCAAAGTGGAAAGCACAGATTACTCGCAAAGTGGAAAGCACAGATTACTCGCAAAGTGGGAAGCACAGAGTTGCCTGCGGAGGAGGCTAGATTTTTTATGATGTCTTCTGATCGTAATTTATTGATATGTTACTGTTGATAAAAATTTATTTTTTTTCTTTAAGAAATACAGCATTCGAACAAGAAGTCGAGCTGTGAACATATTTGACACATTTGCTGATTTGATTGGAAATGTAAAGGTAACAAAAACATGTTGCCCGTAACTTTATGGAGCTATTATCAGATCTAATTTGCATACATACCCAATGTTTTTTTAATTAAAACAGAAATTTAAAGTGTTTTCTTCAAAGAATATTTATTTATTTATTTATTTATTTATTTATTTATTTATTTATTTATTTATGTATTTATGTATTTATTTATTTATTTATTTATTTATTTATTTATTTAACGTTGGTTGATATTCATGTTCTATGGTACTGCACTTTATAAAATAAAGGGCAACCAGAAAATTTTGTTCGTGTGCAAACCAATGTTTGCTTGGTTTAGTCCTTAGGTAAACAGCTTTTTCCAATTCTTCAAAACTTCACCACTGTTTTAACGCAAGTTTTACCCGTTCCTGATGGTGAAACGTCCGATTGTGGTTTGAAAATGGAAGTCTTAAAGGTGAGCTATTATTTAAAACATCAACTATTGATTCATTTGATTGACCAGGCTGGAAGCGTAATCTAATTATGAATATCCAAGCCTAGCATATTATTTTCATAAAAGCCATTGAGTCGGACAGTAAAATCATAATATTTTTTATTATATGGAGAAGAGTATTTTACTAGCAACTAAAACATTCGTAGAATCCATATTTCACCACATCCGGGAACCGAGTGGCGTATTTCTCGTATGTAACTCGTATGTAAATTTGAGCCAGTAACTTCTCTTAATTCAGTTTTTCACGTAAAATGACGTATTCGAAGAAGTTGTTGTATTTTTCATTTGTACTTTTCTAAAAGTTTATAATTAGGTCAAGCTGTTGTAGTTTTTGCATTAAACCCATTTTATCAACATCACTTCCACGCATAATTTCATTGTCCATATAATAAATAAATAAATTAATAGAACATTACACGGTTGCTCAAAGCTATGGATCTTATGTTCTCGTGGCAAGAGTAATATCTCACTCGTTCGCTGCGCTCACTCGTGAGATATTATCCTTGCCACTCGAACATAAAATCCGTATCTTCTCGCCACCGTGTAATATCCCCTTTATAAATTTCTAACGTTTCGTTGTTATTATCACAACATCTTCAGAGAATAATTTACATAATAATTTACTGTAATTATATATTTAGTCGTAATGCACTCATGTAATTATTCTCTGAAGATATATTGGTTATTTTGAGGCCACGAGGGGATATGTGATTTAATAAACACATATCCCCGAGGGGATATGTACTTCATTTTTACACGGGCGAGGTTGACAGGAGTCACAATAGAAAAGAAATATTGAGGGGAATATTAGAGGGGAATACAGGGGCGGATCTAGGAATTTTGCCCACTTAGTCAAACTATGTAGGGGGGTCCGGGGGCATGCTCCCCCGGAAATTTTTTGAAAATTGGGTCTCTGAAATGGCATTTCCCGCGTTCTGACAACACTTTTAATCAAAATTTCTGAAGTTTAAAAACATACTTTTTTAGCAGATTTTATACTGAATTCTTATATTGAATTCTTGTAATAGTTTGTAAGTGCGTAATTATTTTTTTCTAAACAGAAGGCAATACAACAAACAGTAGAGATATGTGATTATATTTAATTACTAACTTAAAAAATATATGGTTGTTTTGCTCTATGTCAGAGCTCATCAGCATGCCTTGGAGACACCAAAAACATATTCTTGCAGTCAGTGAATTCAACATGGACAGCCTGATCAACATACAAGTAAAGGTCTAGCTGAATTTAATGTTCTGCATAACCCAGAGCAAGGGTAATGGGTCTACATCATCCCAGTCATCCTAATTAAGTCGGAACTAATCCAAGCCACTACCCACCATTACCAATCTATGTTACTATGAGCTGTCTGGTTTCCAGGTGCCAGATACTCACCTTTTACACACCTACCCAAGCAGACAATGTCTTGTTAAGGAATGCTTTTATTCATGACCATAATGTGACATGGACATAAAGGAGCTCAACTCTCAACATTATCCCAGTCATCCTAACCCTTGAGCCCCCAACTAATCTAAGTCATTACCTGTTTATATGATTTCAATTTTGTAGACTATGAAAGTATATAAACATTGAATACTAGAATTAAGCAGATATTGTATTTAAGCCAGATAATAAAATGTAAATAATAATTGTAATACAGCACATGTAGTTATTGGTTCATGTGGATATCAGCACTTAGTACTGTAGCTACTGTACACATGTAAATTTATATTAAAAGAAGAAACCAATCATCATTTACTAATCAAGTTTATTATGACACCACATACAGTAATCATACAGGTCACATACAGTACATGACATGTTGTGTATATATATTATATACTGTAATAATTAATATTAAAGGAACAGAAATTAGCAATGTATGAGAAGAGTGCTTTAACTGCCAGGTTGGCTGGCTACAGTCTCACAAAGATAAAATTAATCATATTACTGATATTAATAAACCATGAAATCTCCAAGCAAGATCAAATTTCCAGCATACAGTCCATACACTAGTCCGTCCGATACACGTTTCATTGCAAAGCATCAATTCAACATGTTATAGATCAAATACAAGCAAACGCGAAGTCTAGCCCAAGAGTAAATCTATAAATTATCATAAAGACTATAATGATATTCAAATCATACAGTATAGTAGGGTTTCTTACCTCAGACGACCTCAGAGCGCATCACTGATTCACTGTATAAACTTCTCGCAATTGATATTTCGATATATATCTTTTTCAATCCTCTATACAAGGTCATCTTCAGTGCATAAAGCACTTGATGAAAGTTTCACGAATATTTCATGATAAAGGTCTTGTAGATATCCTTGCTATTGAGTGTTGGGAATATAAAAAGACGCAGAATATGCGCATGGCCTCGTAGAACCACAGAAGCGATCGCTAACCATACTGATTACTCAGAAAGGCTCTTATCCTGCAAAATGACGTTTCAGCCTCTACACCAATCGTAAGTCGTAATTAGAAAAAAATTAACCAATCAGGAACGTTAAAAGATCTTAAAAAACCAACCAACTTCGTCAAAAAGTGACTAACTGCTTTCCTTCGTCAAATTCATCAAGCCGAGAGCCTGCATTGCATTTGTGGCCTGGAAATGACTGTGAACCCGATCCTTGATTCTCGCATTATGTCCCGTGCATCCCACTGCTTCCCCTCGACATCAGTCGTAAAAACGCCAACGGGGAAATTTTTCTGGCCTGAACTGAAGCCTCTGTAGATAGGCATTTTAAGAATAGAACATACTCCTTCCTACTAGATAATTATTTCTCATTTGCAGGATTTTATTTGTAAATTTTTGACAACGTGCAACAAACGAAAATTAAATATTCACGTCAAATTTTCACTTCGTCGCGCGACTTAGTTGACGTAGTCTAAATCCGCCCCTGGAATATTAATCTATTGTTTTGCCATTGTTATCAGGGGTTATTGAATATATTCCCCGAAAAGAACAAAGGAAACCGAGGCATGTGAAAATTAAGTATAGGTTATTTTGAGGCCACGAGGGGATATGTGATTTGTATTTCACCTATATATATGCGAGGTTGACAGGGGAGGCTGGCAATTAAATGGACATTGTGCAATGAGAATGGCATTTAGATGATTTTGATGAGCGGATATTTCTGAATCTTAGAAAAAGATGACGTAGGAGTAAGAGCTGGCTTTGCTAAGGGCGTCGCCATCTTGAATGCAGTGGCGGATTACCTATGGGGCAAAGGGGCCATTTGCCCCCGGCCCCAGATTCTGACCGGTCCCAAAAAATGAGTGAACAGAAAATTGTGCAGTTTCTCTTTGAAAGTCTTTTAATCCGAAAATTTAACCCATCGCTTGATGCAAACCTTTTGTGTTTCCTTCGTACATCCTCTCACGCACCAATATCCTGTGCATGAATATAGCCTGTAAGATTATCCACTAAATTTTGTCACATCCTTGTTAATAAATGAATTAAATAATCATTCCTTCTCTGATGATGTTGCGCGAAACAACGAAATATTAGATCTTAAGTTTCGGCATTTTAGCAGCGGTATGACTTTTGTTTTGAAATGGGTCCATGACCGTGAGAATGGTCAAACGTAATTAGCTTAAACTACAGTCGTTGCCATCTAAGCGAAAACACCGTTGATGAAAACATGTTTTGTCCCAGCGTCAAATTTAAACGGTTTTTGTGACCGGCCCTAAAATATTTTCGCCCCCGGCCCTGGGAAGGTTAATCCGGCACTGCTTGTGATAATGATAGAAAATAGTTGCTGAATCGAAGCATGCTTTCTATAGACCTGATTGTCAAATTTATTTAAAGAAACCCAAAAACAACCAGCTCTGTTAGTCATTTGTCAGTTGCGATCATTGTACGTCATCATTTAAGATGTCGGCGCCCGTAGTAAAACTGGTTATTACTCGTAATTTACTCGTAATTATACTCTGATGAAAGGCTCCACTCGATACGTTTGTATTTCGTTATCAAAACTATTCTCGGCAGTTTACTTTGCTCTAAATTATTTTTACATTTTTTCAACCCATCAACAAAGTAAAAAATATTTTCTGATGTTCTGATGCCTGTTTTTCGATTTTGTTGTCCAATATTATTTTCTGCTTTTTTTTTCTTAAGGCTTTGACAACTTTGATTACAAAGTTTCCTAAGCAAATGGCGCCTCATCTTCCCAGTATATTACCACATGTGTGGAGTACTCTAACCCAAGGAGCTGATCGCTATCATAGAACTGTAGTAAATTACATTGATGAGGCTGATGATCCTGTAGATTCAGATGGTGAGGGAAAATTTTTTATATTTGTGTCATGTGTATGAGCTACGTTCGTTCGATTTCCAAAGTGTATTTGAAGTGAAAATTAAGTTTGTCTTATTTGGAGGAACTCTTAAAATGATAGAGTAGCATCTTATACAGTTTTTCCATGTCTCACTTTGTTTTTGAGAAAGGCCTTCGCTCGAAACGTTAGACTCCTACGTTCTCTTTTTCGGCAGTATATCAAACCTTACTATATTTCGATTGTTGTTTCAACACTGCCTACGCATCACTTTGGATCACCAGTGTGACGTATGCAGTGGGTTGTTTGCATATCAAACAAATCTTATTTTCTCAAAAACGAAGTGAGACATGAAAAAACTGCAAAAGATGTTACTTTATAATTTTAAGAGTTCCTCAAAATAAGACAAATTTAATTTTCATTTCATAGACACTTTGAAGGGCATGGAGTGAAAAAATTAGAGAATAAAAAATAAACATAAAATAATATAAAATTTGCGACCGTTTATGAATTGGGCTCTTGCAGATCATGTCAACGTCGCCATGTTGGGTGGCAACTTCAAAGTTTTGACGTTTAGTAGACCAAATAATGAATGGTAATCCTTTTGTTGGTATGGATTTGCCACTCAGCTTGGGGGTATACATGCAAGAACTCGATAGGCTTAGTTTGACTATAATACCCACCATTTCAGAAGACGAGAAACTCTCACACATGCATGTACTGTTGCTCACAGGCTCAAACCGCGGTGTAAAGTCAGAATAATTTCGCCAGAAAGACGTCACCATTCACTTGGTCAACGAGTTTCTATTACATGCTGAAAGGCCGGGTTCCAATATGTATATAGCGGCCTGTAAAGACGTCAATATTTTTTATGATTTATTTTGCGAGTTTTAAGTAATGGATACAAGTAGGGTATAAAGGCCGATTCTGGCTCAGCTACAAAATCCAAGATGGCCGCCAATTTTCCAGGAGGGGGTTTTTCCAAAATTTTGTTGGCGACCATTTTGGATTTTATTTTGAGCTCCATCTTGGCAAACTTTTGGGCAGCGGTAATTTGCAAAGTTTTTTTGCAAACTTTTGGGCAGCGGTAATTTGCAAAGTTTTTTTAAAAACTTTTGGGCAGCGGTAATTTGCAAAGTTTTTTTAAAAACTTTTGGGCAGCGGTACCCGCAAAGTTTTTTTAAAAACTTTTGGGCAGCGGTACCCGCAAAGTTTTTTTGCAAACTTTTGGGCAGCGGTAATTTGCAAAGTTTTGGGCGGCCATCTTGAAAAAGTTTTTGGGCTCCATCTTGGCAAATTTTTGGCAAAGTTTTGGGCTCCATCTTGGCAAATTTTTTGGGCTCCATCTTGGCAAAGTTTTTGGCAAAATTTTGGCAAGGGGGGTTGGGCAAAGTTTTTTTTGGCAAGAGGTTGGTTAAGAGGTTTGGTTTGAGGTTTGGTAAGAGTTTGGTTTGAGTTTGGTTTAAGGTTTGGGAAGAGGTTTGGCAAAATTGGAAATTTTGGTTTAAAGGGAAAGAATAAATAAAAGAGAATGCCTATGAAAAACGCCCGTATATTTTTACGCCAAAGTACTGACAGCTACTTCTGCGAAACCTGTAATTTTAAAGTAAAAACAAAAACAGCACTAAGATTGCATGCGAAAGTTGTCCATAAAGAAAAACCAGAAATAACAGATTGTTGCAAAATATGTAAAGAAACCTTTAAAACAAAAAAAGAACTGACAGCCCATGCTTCTAAACATGCAATAAGAATGAAGCAAAATAAAATCCACTAAAACCAAACCAAAATTTGTATTCTTTGCGGAATACAAATCTTAAAACCCTTTAAATAAACAATGAGTTACTTCTATGGTTATGGCAGTCGCCGACATAATGCACAACATAGCGATACCGAAAAGAAAATTAAAGACATTGAAAATAAAATAAAAAATTTGGGGGTAGAAGGAAACTACAAAACTGTTTTTGATATTAATTTGACAACTGCTGTTAAAACCTTTGAAATCGCTAACGGAGAAAGAAGAATAACCCAAGCACGGAGTGGAAACTCTGTTTTATGGCAAGATGATAAATCCTTTGCTCCAACATTTGGCTCGGATGCTGCTGGTCCAGGCAAAGATTACATTGAAAACACAGGAGGAAACTACATGTGTTTTTGCAACACTGAAATGCAGTTTAATGATGTTTCTGTTTTTGTTGTTTGCACTGTGGTTGATACATCTGTCCCCGGCGATTGGTGCTATCTTATTGGGAATGATAATGGTAACTACGATAAATATCTTAGCTTTAAATCCTACTCTTACTCCAAAATAATAATTGGTGGTTTAATGCTAAGCACTAAGAAAACAGTAGATATTGTTAGCCCCCATAGTATTCTTAGCAAACACTTAATTTCCTGCCATTGGCTGGGAACCGGTTCCTGTGTATACATAAATGCTAAAAAGTTGGCAGGATCAGAATTTATATCTGACCTTGCAGATATAGGTAGTCCATTTGGATCTGTATTTTTAAATAAAAGATTGAGTGGAACCCCCTCAAATAGTACCCAGCTAAAAGGAAAAATATATGGGATTAAAATTGTCCATGGACCATTACTTCCAGATGAGATTGTAAAAATTAATAAGGATATGATGAAAGAATATGGAAATTTTATATAAATAAATATGAGTTACTACTATGGATATGATGATCCAGATTTTCCCAGTTATGGAAAGGATGGAGAAACAGGAGAAATAGGCCCCCAAGGCGATACTGGTGCGAAAGGAGACAAAGGAGACAAAGGAAACAAAGGAGATAAAGGAGACAAAGGAAACCAAGGTTTAGCTGGTTCCAAAGGAGACAAAGGAGATACTGGGGCAACAGGAAACCAAGGACCCCAAGGTAATACAGGAGCAACAGGCTCCAAAGGATCTAAAGGAGACAGGGGTTTAACAGGTATGGATGGTGTATCAGCCCACAAAAAAGGAGACAAAGGAGACAAAGGAGACAAAGGAGATAAAGGTTTAACAGGTGCAACAGGACCCAAAGGAGACCAAGGAGATCAAGGTATTAGAGGACCCAAAGGAACAAAAGGAGATAGAGGAGACAGGGGTTTAGCAGGTGTAACAGGTGTAGCAGGTCCCAAAGGAGACAAAGGAGACCATGGAAATGCTGGTTTAAAAGGAGCCAAAGGAGACAAAGGAGATAAAGGTATGGCAGGGGCAACTGCCCAAAAAGGAGATAAAGGAGATCATGGAGACGATGGAGCAAAAGGAAACAAAGGAGATACTGGAGCAACAGGTCCCCAAGGTTTACAAGGACTACCAGGGCCAAAAGGAACAACTGGACAAAGAGGGTTAAGAGGACTAAGGGGAGTTACTGGAGCCACAGGAACAGCAGGAACTTTTACCCAGGTGTCAAAATATAGAAAAAGGGGAGGGAAAACAAGCCATAAAGCTGGAGTTTGGGATAACTCATGGAACAACAGTACACTATTAAATTTTACAGTAGCAGAATCTGGAAAATTTTTAATAAAATATTGGTTTTTACTACAACCAGATGGGCATAAAATAGATCAACAATCCAAAAAACCAGGTTGGCATGATACAACCACATATAATGCTTTTTTTAATTTGAGTACATACATTTACCATGGAGATGTTGACCAAAAAGCAGACAGACTTAGCGACCTAACAAGTTTAACCATGGGAATAACATATAATGAAAACCTTCCCCACCACGTATTTTGCGAAGGCATTGCTACCCTAATAAAGGGAACCTCAATATCTTTACATTGTACTTCCTCTTCGTTTGGCGACTATTATACCTACTTGTTTTTCAACGTTTGGGATGTTGAACTTAACTTACTTAAAATTAATTAATAAATGGATAAAAAAATCCCAATCCAACAAAAATGTAAATTTGGATACCAATGTGTTTTGGTTGAGGCTGTCCGTAAAACAGCAACAGACAGATCTGCAGAAAAAATATATTTCAACATAAGCCATAAGAATATTTGCAACTATTTGCATCCCAATGAAGACCCAATAAAAATGCTGACAAGAATAGGTGTATACGATACTGTGTACTAGTTGCAAAACTAGTTGTAAAAATAGTTGTAAAACTAGTTGTAAAAATAGTTGTAAAAATAGTTGTAAAAATAGTTGTAGAACAAACTTTAAATAAATGGAAGAAGAACAAAGTAAAAAAATTGAGGAGAAACAAACTATTACAAAAACCCCTCCACCTGTCCATATTAAAAATCCAAAAAGAGTTGCCCAAGGAAAAAAACTGGCTGCAATAAGTAAGGCTGCAAAGCAAAAGAAAAAACAACAGATGGTGGAATCAATCCGAGAAGAAGGTAAAAAAATGTCTTCGGGGTCTTTAATAACATTTACTGGAACAATACTTGGAACTTGTTGTACACTTCTACTGACCTATATCGCATATAGTAAATGGAGCACCCAAAAAGAGGATCCAAATTGTAAGGATCCCCCAAAAATTCCTAAGGCAAAAACTGTTTTCAAAGACCTTTCCCAATATGATCTTTAAGTGGAGTCAAAAGAAAAAATAAAACATGATCGTAAACAGTTATGCAACAGAATGTGTTTTTAAGAGTGAAACCTGGTTTAACATTGGAAAACTCATATATCTCATCTCAAAAGGAAGCAATGATGGGTATAAACTTTGGTTAACATATAGTAAATATGATCTTAAAAATTATAATGAAAACCATTGTTACCATATTTGGCCAGGTTTTGATGCCCTAATGCCAGATGACTTTGAAGATGAGGATTAACCCTTAAAATATAAGATAAACAAAAATGGGGTTAAAAAACTCGAAAGATAAAAACTTGAAGCATAAAGTTATTCTCATTAAAATCCAAAAGGAACAAAAAGAAGGGTTGCTTTCTCCATATCCAATGGTAATACGCATTCCGCCACCAAGAACAAAAATGGACCACAGAAACACATGCGTACGACATTTTAGATCATATAATTTTTAACAGTCTAAAGAAATTTCTATCCATAACAGGATAGGAATTTTATAAAAAATTACTTAAATTTTTAATAAAAATAATTTTTTGTGGTATAATAAATGAATACCGAAAGAGAAGTTACATTAATTCCTGGTTATAACCGTTTGCATAAAAGTTCAATAACCGGGGAAAGAGCCCGGAATGTAATTACTTTCAATCCTAATTCGGCTAATGAAGGAGAAGTAATTTACATCCATGTTCCAAAACTTAAGCCTGGAACAACCCTAGTTCCTGACAAGATGTTTTTGTTGTTTGACTTTAAAAATAAGAATACCAAGTCGTGGTTTAACAATAATCTTGCAAGGCAATTGCAAGAACGACTGGAAGTCAGATTTGCAGGAGAAAAAGTCTATGATAATACAGGAGAAAGTCTTCTGGAAACATACAAGGATTTGTGGATGGACAAGCATGAGAGAGCCAATATGATCGAAGATGGTATCGCTTCAGAAAACCAAAGAAAACTCATTTCAAAATCTGATGATGCCTCTTCCGATACATATGCTGCTGTTTATGGTACAAAACAGAGAATCCAGTTGGGAAAAATCTTAAAGGACCACGGATTGTATGCTCCCCACAGTATGGCAAATGACTTGCAATATATTATTACATTGCCAAAAGGAGACACCATTATGAAGGCCCAAAGTAGTCAATCTGTGGCTGGTTACTCGCTTGAGAATATCGAACTTGAGTATGAGACCATTACAAACCCAGCCCTAGTTGGCGAAATAGAATCTTCCTACCAAGTGGGTAGAGCCCTTTCCTTTGAACATGTAACTTTAATGAAAACTACGCCATGGGCAAGAGCAACAACCTTAATTAACGAAACCATCAATTTACCAAGAAAGAGTATGAAAGCAGTTGTAATGTTGTTTACAAAAGCTTCCAGAAGTGGATCCGAAGAGTTTGTTTACCCAAATATTGAGAGGGTAAAAATTACTATTGAAGGGATCCCAAACAGTATTTACTCCCAAGGAATCCCAAAACGGAGGTTGTTTGAAGAGGCAGAAAGACTTTTCAGACAAACAGATTATCCAACTATCCAAGCTGAGGAGTTCTTTACAGAAGAGAAATTTGCACTTGTTGTTGATCTTCGCTCGATTAATGATAATGCTGTATATGGAGATGGAACCAGACTTCTGACAACCCAATCTGGAATTATGTTAGAAATTACAAAGAAGGCAACAACAGCTGATCTTAAATGCCATGTTTTCATTCTATCAGATGGCTTACTGAAAGTACAAGGAGGAGCATTCCAGAGCGTAAATTATTAATAAAATGGAAACCTTAGAAACCCACAAACCATTTAATATGATTATTGTTGGAATGACAAGTTGTGGAAAAACCCACTATTTACTAAAAATGTTAGAAGAAATCCCAAAAAAATTTGAAAATATATTTTTAATATGCCCCACTTTTGAATGGAACAAAACTTATCTTGAATGGGAACACCTTAACGATCCAAGATTTTTTGTTATCCCCTGCGACCAAGATCAGTCCGAAGATTTTCTAAAATTTGTGGTTGACTATTGTAAAGGAAGACCTTCGTTAATTATTTTGGATGATTGTGCTTCTGGGCAAACTGTCAAAAACAGGACCAGCGAACTTGTCAAACTTGGTTTTGGAGCCAGGCATATGGATATTAGTACAATAGTTGTTACCCAACAACTGACAAGTATTGCAAAACCATATCGGGAAAATATTTCCAAACTGGTTACATTTTATAACCCAAACAGAAAAGATATGCAGGTTATTTTAGATGATTATCTGGATATTCCAAAAGAAGAAGAGAAAAAAATTAAAGAAACATTAAAATCCCATAAATATTCAAGACTAGAAATTAACCTGATCCACCCATACCACCATACAATAGTGGTATAAAAACATTAAATAAATGAGGAACCTAAGAATTCTACTTAAAAATGGAGAGACAACTATTAAATTTGAGGATCCTCTAATCATCGAAGACACTAAAATGATAGTTAAAAATGCAACAGTGTTTTGGGATTATAACAACATAACAAGTCCAACATATATTATGCATGGAACAAAAAAAGTAAGTTTTAACAATGGTTATTGGACTGTTGGTATGATTATGGAAAGATTAAAGGAAAATGAGATAAAATCGGAGTTAATTCCTTTTAGCTGCAAAATTCGGATTCTACCAGCAGAAAACCTTTCCCTACTTAAACTTGGTCCCTTGCTAGGATTTCCAGAAACAGCAGTAATAGCTAAAGGAACAAAGCAAGACAGTCCAGAAACAGTCAACATAAATCTTGGGGTAAGATTTGTATGCATAACCTGCAATATGATCGATGGAACAAAAACCTCATTTTCTGGAAAGCGGGATAGAACAGCTGCCATTCTTCCAATTACAACAAAACAGATACTAAAGGGTTCTGTTGAGAAGTTTGAAAACATTAATTCTGTAGCTGTGTTAGACAGTGGTATTTACAACGAACTTAAATTTAAAGTTGACAATGATGTTGGCGATATCATTCTCGAAATCTTTTTATGTCCCCAAAATTTTGAGATATAAAAACATGTCTAAATTTGAAGATTTGTATTCCAAAAAAAGAATACAAATTTTTACCATAATAAATGAATAGAGAAGTATTAAATGACTTGTATGAAGCAGCATTAATTACAGTTGCAGCCGTTGGAGTAAGTATGGTTTTCAAAAAGTTAACAGGCCAATCATTAGCAGCACCAGCCAGTCTTAAAGAGACAGCCAAACTTGGAGTAGCTGTTTCTGTTGGACTATTTTCAGTAAAAATGGCGCAAGAGAAAGGTTATATTCCTAAAAATGTGGATCCTAAAAAGCTCTGAATTGAAAATTTTTTTAGTTTTCAAAGTGTATAATAAAAGGAGTATGAGTGTATTAGAACAGACAACTATTTTAAAATTCCGGCAAACAAAGTGTTTTGGACTAAAACCCAAAACATTTAATGGCAAACCTGCAAAGGGTTATAGGCTGACAATACAGCTAGAACAAGAAAACTGCGAAAATGTAGAAAAAGTTTGGGCCCAATTTAAGGATGCCAAAAACAAACCATTATTTGGAGAAAACGAAAATCTCCTATCTTTTAACCTCAAAGAGGAACAAATAAGCGAGAAAAACATGACAGAGCTAACATTAACAGAAGGGGTATGTTATGTTGACATGAAGGTGGAAGTTGATACGAAAAACAAAAAGTACCCCAAGTTTTTAGTAAAATTTTTGAAAAAGGTTGAGGCACCCATTAGAAAAACCCTTCCAGAAGAAGAGAAAATTGAGGATTCCGGAGATATGGACTGATAAACCAAAATGTACCCATTCCAAAAAGGAATGGAAACATATTTTTAAATAAAATGGCATCAATGGTAGCAGGAGGGTTGTTCAATGCAGTTGCCTTTGCAGGTGCTGGATATTTGTTCCAGTCATTTAACAAAGATGGTTTCGCCAAAGAGGCAAAAAGACATAATTTAGCAACAGAAGAACTCCAAAAAGCTAAAGAAATATTTTTTGAACAGGAAATTAAAAGGAAGGATAGACAAAGAGAATTACAGGATGAAATAAGGACAGCAACATTTAATATGCAAGATACATCAAAAGCATTCCAAGAACTCCATAGGATACAAAACACCCCAGTTGAAGAACCAAGACTTGAAGATTTTTACCAGCCAAGCGAAGAAATGGAGAAGTACCAAATTATTGCTGTTACACTTTCTGGAACAGGTGCTGGTTGGTTGTTGGCAAGATTTGTTTAACACTATAATAAAAGGGCTGTTATTAAAGTTTTGAGTTTTATGGTGTATCATTGTTTTTAATCTGGCTAAAGTTACTTTGAATTCCTAATTTTTTAATTAGGAATTATTAAAATCTTTTTATATCTTTCCAAAAAATGTTAGCGTCCGAATCATTATCTTTTTTGCTGGATCTTTTTCTTTATGAATTTTTAATAGCATTTCCTTATATTTTTCTAAATCTGTTTTGGGTTCTTTTGTAACAGTTTTAGACTCTTTTTCAGAATTTAAAATATATTCTATTACTCCAAAAGTTTTTTCAGGATTTTTAAATGGCGGTATTGTTAAAGTTTTTAAAAGATCTCTTTGACATATTGCAAGAATGGCAAGCAATACATGGTTTTTGTTGGGTCGCCTTTTGATCAAACCATGTTCTTTAAGAATTTCGAAAGATTCGTCAAAATATTTTATAAGTTTTAAAACAAGTGCTTTTGGTTTTTTATAGGGTGGTATTGGGTTTTGGGTTGGGCAAATACAAATACAAACGGGTTTATCGCATTTGCACCAACATTTGTGGTATACAAAACAGCGTCCTTCGCATCCACATTCGCAATGCCATATGCAAGCACAAGTCAAATTTTTACTCTTTTTTGAGTATGGGTTAGGGGAGGGTTCTACTGAAATTTCTGGCAACATTTCTAAATATGCTTTTTTCATATTTCTAACATTGGGAAAACCAACATCGACCTTATTTTTTATTTCTGGTCCTTCGCAAAAATTTGGACTTATGTAACCGGTTTTGTAAACAACTCCATGGCTTAGTCCACATCCTGGACAGAATATATCTCCATCTAGTTCTTCAAATCTTTGGTTGCAACAACGGCTAACATTAGGATCATTATTCTTTTTTTCTAAGAAAAGGTCCAAAGTTGGCGAAATTTTTATGTTAATATCTAACATTTGAGTCATTCCTTTTATTATAGTGGTAAAAATTTAAAAATTAAAAATATGATTGTTATGGATGCCCCAAAAACTTCTGGCAACCTGTTATTATCCCTTGGCGTTTCTAATGGGCTAAAATTTCCTTGGGGATATGTTTTTTTCCATTGTTTTTGAGAAGTTGGCAAAGGTTTTTTGGAAGTAAATGAAGAAGGGGGTTTTAAAGTGTTTGTAAATGAAGAAGGGGCTTTTAGAAGAGGTTTAAAATTTAAATTTCGGTTAAATCCAAGCACCATTTTGTTTGTGGCCATGGTAAGAACATTGTTAAACCCAGCAACAGGATTAATTAAAATTTTAAGATCGCTGGGGATTAGAATTAAACCAGGACTTATTGCAAAATTTAGGATAACATTTGTAGACTTTATTGCCTGCCTCATATTGCTAATACCGACAGTAATATCATCTTGCGCTATTGTATCATCCATTAACTTTTTAAACACCTCTTGTGTTTGTAAACTTTTAGCACCTTGCCCAACAATGACCCACCTTGTTTTTGCCTGGGCTCCCAACACGCAGTAAACAAAAGATTCTAAGGATTGTTGGAATAACTTTTGACCCAGTGGTGTAAGTCCATTACTATCTTTTGGAACAAAGTGTCTAAAATCATCTGGATGTCTTTTGGAAGTGGATACCAACTCTTCGTAGGTATTAACCCTGCCAAAACTTTTTTGCTCCAACTTTACAAACCTGACTTCGTATCCGAGGTCTTTCATGTCTTGCGTAAATTCTTTAGATCCTTGAGTAGAATTACTTATTTTCTGGATCCAAACATCATTGGGGTTATGTTGTAAAATTTTTACAACACCACTCGTAAGATATCTTCTAAGTTTTTCTGGATGCTTTAAAAATCTTCTGACTTGGTAAACATAATGGTAATGGGCAATACTTGTTAAAAAAGGAGACCTAAATCTTGCAAAACCGTTCTTGAAATGATTATTAGAAATACCGCACAGATAGCTCGCGACATAACTTGCCGCAATGGCAGTAAAATACGGAATAGTAAGAAAGTCATTTATGTCTGGATTCCTTGGTATTTTTGGTTGTTGGAATGTTAAGTCTATTGGGTCCAAGTCCAAAACAAAATTTTCATCTTTGTTAACAAATAGTATAACCCTGTTTGGGTCTACTGAACATTTAGGTTGTTTTGAGAAATTTTGGACAGTCCCATTAGTACTCCAACCTTTAGGCCAGTATAAATATTGGGTATAATTTTTGTTTCTTTTAAACTCCTCACTTTTAATGTCTAATGAAAAATGACCCCCACTTTTTAAAAACAAAATTTTGGTCTTCCAGAACTCAAATCTTGTTGGGTCAGCATTTGGATAAGTTTTTAAAAACTCTGTCTTAAGCATTTTTATTTAAATAAAAAAATGAATGATAAACTTTTGCTTATTGACCTTGAACTTCGGGATATATACTACAACCCTGTAACAGGTTACCAATCCATGGAAAAACTTTACCAAGCAGCATTAGACCAAAATGTTGAAGGTGTTTCAAGAAAGTTGGTAAAAGAATGGTTACATTACCAAAGGGTATTTACATTGCACAAACCCATTAGGAAACCAAGAAGATATCAAAAAACATTTGTTAAAAATCTTGCTGACCAACTTCAAATGGATCTTGTTGATATGGGTAAATTTGGTTCTGAAAATAATGATCAAAAGTGGATATTGACTGGAATAGAAATTTTAAGCAGATTTGCATTCTCAGTTCCAGTCCACAGAAAAAACACAGTGAGTATGGTTCCTGGGGTTACCAAAATGCTAACAGAATTTAAGGACCATTTTGGTAAATATCCAGAAATAGTCCAATTTGATGAGGGGAGGGAATTTTACAATGTTGGGGTAAAAACCCTCTTAAAATCTTTTGGCATCCACTATTTCTCATCCAGATCAGACCGTAAGGCAGCTGTTGTAGAAAGATTTAACCGGACATTAAAAACCAGGATGTGGAAATATTTTACATTTACAGGAAATAAAAAGTGGTTAAACATCCTTGATAAATTTACAGCAAGTTACAACAACACAAAACATAGCACAATTAAAATGAAGCCAAAGGATGTCAATGATGAGAACCAATCCAAAGTTTTCTTTACACTGTATGGAATTCCACCCCTTGAAGGTAGTGTAAAACCTAAATTTAAAACTGGAGATCATGTAAGAATACAAAAATATAGAAAAAATTTCGCTAAAGGATATGATCCAAATTTTACGAATGAAATTTTTACAATATCAGCTGTTTTTAGGGGAAATCCTGTTATGTATAGAATTAAGGATAAGGAGGAGGATATTTTGGGAAAATTTTATGGAGAAGAACTTGTTAAAGTTATTGGTACCCAAATAAATAATGGATGATGGTCTTGGAGAAACTTCTCAGGAAAATATTGAAATGGAAGATATGAGTAAACAAGAAGAAACCAAAGATGATTTTGGAGAAGCGGAAACATCTTTTGAGTCATCTTTTCCCCGTTCCTATTTTGATGATCTTGACAATCTTTTTGGTGAATATGATAAGGTTTTTGGTGATGATGGTCCTACACTAGTTGGCGAAAATGAAAGAAATGAAATGAGGGAAAGACTTAGTAAAAGACCTGTACAATTTAAAGGTGAGCCGGATGAATTATATCAAAAAAGACTGAAAACCTTTGTAGCAGGCGAGTCCAGAAGACTAAGTTTAGACGCTACAAAGATAAAAAAAGACTTTTTTGAAGATGAGTTAAGTCAAACAGTAAGAAAGAATGATGGTAAAGCAAGTAAAAAATTGTATGAAAAAAGTATATTTACCCGCAATCCAGAAAAACCTGAGATCATCGACGGACTTAAGTTTGAAGGTGTACTAGTTATGGTTAGAGATGCTAACGGCGATTTTGACTATTCCAACGGGAAAGGGAAAAAAGTTGCCGACAAAATCCAAATATTTAAGGATTTGTTAAAAAAAGCAAGTGTTGAACATTTAGGAACTGGAGCTGGTCGCATAGAAAATGAACAAAAAATAAGCCCCCAAGCCGCCGAAGCAGTTCAAAAAACAGTTGCTGAAGAATTAAAGGATGATGTAACAATAGGGATGGATAACATTGAAGCAAATGATAATGGAGAAATTGATAAAGAAGCTGGTGACGGTGCTCTTCGAAATCTTGGTGGAACTATAAAGGCTAAACAACTGGATGCTGTTGAAGCTAACCAAAAGTTTTGGAAAGATATGACCGACAAAGAAAAAGATCCAGTAAAAAAAAGAAAGTTTAAGGAGGTTGAGGTTGTGTGCGAACTAAGGGCTGAACAACTTAGATTGGAAGCAAACATGGTCCCGAAAACTGGCTATGTTAAAGGTTTGCTTAGAGACCATGTTTTAACCAGACTTGAAAGGTTTAAAGTATGGGCAAAGGAAAACATTGGTGCATTGGCTGGCATTTCCATTACTATTGCTGGAATTATAACAACAGTAGTATTGGCTGGAGGAAAAGGAGTAGCAGCTGCTGCAAAGGCAACAGGGGCATTAGGAAAGGCTCTTGCAAAACTTGCGAAAACTGCTTTACCAATATTGGTTCCAATTCTAAATTTGCTTGCAACCGCATTATCCTGGGGAGCAAAAGGAATAGCATGGTTGGCGAAAAATCTGTGGGTCCTTGCAATAGGACTTACCTATATTGTTTACAAAGAATATAAAGAAAGATACAATAAATGAACACAGATGAAATCAAATTCGAAGAAGAATTACCCCAGACGCAAAATCCAAACCTTAGAGAAGAGCTTATCCAACTTTCTGTTGAAAACAAAATTAAATATTCGGAAAAATACCTTAAAAAAGCTACAATAACAGCATTAGAAAAAATTAAGTTTAACTACAACATGAAACAGCAGGATCGTGTAAATACACTGTTAACAGAAACTATTATAAACAAATTTTCAGTGTTAATGGAGCAGTTAGATCTAATAAAAAATGATGAAGAGCTTGGAGAAGAATTATCAACAAACAAACTCTTCTGCGATGATGTCAAATCCCTGGTAACAAAAATATCCCCCTATATTCCAATGATCGGATTGCTATGTGGAGGGATAATAGTAGTTAAACATATTTGGAAAAAACCATCATCAAATAAAGATGATAAAGTACAGAATGATCAGGATCCTAGCACAAGCGACAATAGTAGCAATTTTTCTGATCCCAATAACAGTTGAGTTAATATTGGTTAAATTTTTGGTCATAGGAAGCTTTAAAAATGTTTCCTAATCTATTTGGATTAGGAAAATTTAAAGTTTTTAATAAATGGAGTGTAAAATATTTTCAAACTGGATTAGAAAAAGGAAAGACCGCCAAAACCTAATTTTAAGACAAAAATGGGAAAAACGCCAAAAACTAATTTTAGATAAAAAATGGTTTATAAACAACTACGAAATTCCTCTCTAAAAAGTTGCCAAAAAAGAATGCTTAAATTTTTGGATCCGAAATAAAATGGGAAACTCTAAAAGCAAGCCAAAAGAAAAATTTAACAAAAACCATATTACAAGAAAGGGGTTCCAATTTGGGATAAGTTTTGGGAAGGAAGATCTAACAATGGAGGGAAATATTCAAATAGGGTGGACAAACAAAACAATAAAAAACTATTCTTTGCCAAAATGCCCTGAAGAACCTTTAGAAGTTTTAGAAAATTCTTTACCAGAACCTTTACCATTACCTTTAGAAGAACCTTTAGAAAATTCTTTAGAAAATTCTTTAGAAAATTCTTTAGAAAATTCTTCGCCAAAATTTCTAGAAAAACCTTTATAATAAAACAATGGAACCACAAAGCGTTAGCAAAGCCCTGTTTAAAAGAAGAATGGATGAAAGAAGAAAATTTGGAGAAGATCTTAAAAAAATCCGCGAGGAAAACCCTGTTTGCCACCATTCCAGAGCAGAGTTAAGAACCCTGGCTAAAAAAATTGGAATAAAGGGGGTTGGAGGAATGAACCTTAAAACACTCTGTGAAAGTCTTGATATTCCGCTGGTTAAAAATGAAACCTTTGACAGATGTAACAGAGAGCAAATTAAAAACCCTGTTGAAATAACATTTACAGGTATGGGTGGAAGAAAAACAAAATTCCGTAGTATTTACAAAGCAGCATCCTGTTTAAATAAAAACCCTAGTTGTATTCCATATTATATAAAGAGGGGATACCCAGTTCTTTACAATGGAAAAGTCCAACATATTAGCCGTTAAATTTAAAAACCTTTTTACTTCCTTTTTTAATTTCTAGTTTTAAAAACTAGGAATTATAAATATTAATTAAAACACTATAATAAAGAAGTAAAGTTTAGTATCTGTATTCTAATTTCTAGTTTTAAAAACTAGGAATTAACAAGTTTTTTTTGAAGTTTTTTTTGGAGTTTTTTACTATAATAAATGGAAACAGATACCAAACTTCTGAAAAAGCGGGAAAATGCCCGCTTAAGAAAAAGAAGGCAGTTACAAAGGGATCGCGAAATGAAACCCTTCAAACCTGAAAGACTTGCAAAACTCCAACAGGAAAAGGAGCTTAAAGATGCAAGAAAACAGGTGCGAGAAGCAAAAAAAGAAACAAAGCAACAGGAACTAGCTGCTAGAAAAGAAGCAAAAAAGGCTAGAAGGATTATACTGAAAGAAACAAGAAAAGCAGAAAAGTTGGCCGAAAAATTAAAATGGCAACTGAAGTGGAAGGGGGATACCAAATTTGGCAAAAGAAGACAAGCCCTTGGAAACAAACTTGGCAAGATTTTTAACAAAAGGACAAGAGAATTTAAAAAACTAAGAAAAACAGAGCCTAAACTTATTAAAAATTTTGCCAATAGAAAGGCTGCCCTGTATGAAATCTCAGGCCATGGATTTAAAGATCCAACACTTTTCCTAGAAAAAACAACCCTGACTGTTAATAATTTAATTAACAATGTTAAAGGTCCTACTAAGACAAAAACAACCCTTATTTGTAAACTCATAAAATATGATTACGTAGCTGGATGGGAAGATGTTGAAAAATTTTACTTTGTCTCCCATACGGAAGCAATGACTTCGGAGGAGGATGTAAGAGAGCTTTACGAATTAATGAAAAAGGAAATGCTTGAAAATCTGGCTTCCCACCAAAAGAAAAGTTCTGGGTGGGCTATAAGGTCTGTAGAAAGTTTACATGTTTTGGTAACAAAATATAATCCTTTAAACGGTAGGCGCTATAGAGCTCTTCCAAAAGTTATCCAAGACAAAAAGGCCATTATTAATCCTAAAAACAAGTGTAACAACTGTTTCCTCTTTGCTGTTGCAATACACAATATGTTAAAAGAAAATCCAAAAATGTCCAACTTAGAAAGATGTGGCGAAAATGTCAAAAAACAGGTAGCCAAATACAATATCAAAGGTCTGAAATTTCCCCTTAAGATTGAGGATATTTCCAAATTTGAGGATTTAAACAATATGAATGTTAACGTTTTTAGCTATGATTTCGAAAGACAAAATGTATTCCAAATGCAAATAAGTAGGAAAAACAACGACAACAATGTAGTAAACCTGTTCTGGCTCAATAAACATTATAGTACCATTAAAAGCAAAAGCAGGTTATTTTCAAAACAAGAAAACAACCACCAACACAAAAAGTTTTGGTGCGACTTTTGCCAAAACCCATTTACCACAAAAGCCAAAATGCTCCAACATAGGGAAATTTGTAAAATCCATGACGCCCAGGTCCAAATATATCCAACAAAGGGTAAGAATGATACCATGGGATGGAGCAAAAAGGATTACAAGAAAACACAAAATGTTCCCTTCATCTTTGTGTACGATTTTGAGTGCATGCTGGAACCAATGAATACGGTAGAACAAAGTAAGGACAAAAGTTTTACAACAAAATACCAAAGACATATTCCTAGCGGTTACTGCCTTCAAATTATATGCTCTGATCCTAACATCTATCCAGGTAAAGTTGTAAGCTATACCAAAAAAGAGGAACATGAGAATATCTCAAGAATGTTGGTTGAAACTTTAGAAACTGAGTTTAAGGAAATTTGGGAAACTTATCTTAAAACCCCTAAACCAATTATTATAAGCGAGGACCAAGAAAAAGAATTTAAAATGGCCAAAAACTGTTATGTTTGTGGGGAGGTTCTCTTGGAAGACAGGGTTAGGGACCACGACCACCTTAATGGACAATACAGAGGACCAGCCCATAATGAATGTAATTATTCAATGAGTAGTGCCAAACATATCCCTGTAATAGCCCATAACAGCATGAATTACGATATGCACTTTTTAATTAAAGTTTTGGGGGAAACAGAAGGTACAATTACTTGTATACCAAAGACGGATGAGGAGTATATAAGTGTTAGCAAGAAAATATGGATGAATGCTGGTTTCCACAAAAAAAGATTACCCAATGGAAGTTTAAAAGTAAAGTGGGTTCCTTTTGAACTTAGATTTCTGGATTCCCTAAAGTTTATGCCAAGTTCTTTGGATTCTCTTGTTAAAAACCTGAAACCAGAGGCTTTTGTGTATACAGAGAAAGTGTTTAAAGACCACCCAAAAGAGAGTGTTAACCTGTTAAAGAGAAAGGGTGTATTCCCCTACGAGTTTATGGATTCCCTGGAAAAGTTGGACTATCCAGGACTACCACCAAAGAAGGAATTCTACTCCAAACTTAACAACAGTAACATTTCAAATGAAGATTACAACCATGCCCAAACTGTTTGGAAAGCCTTTAAATGTAAAACAATGAGAGATTACCATGATCTCTACCTAAAACTTGATGTTACTCTCCTAACGGATGTAGTCCAAAATTTTAGAAAGAAAAGCAAACATACCTATGGGATTGACCCAATGTGGATTTACACAAGTCCTGGTCTGGCTTGGAATGGCTTACAAAAAATGGGCCAAAAGTTGGAACTAATAACGGAGCCTGACATGTTTCTCTTCTTCGAAAACAATATTCGTGGAGGAATATCTTTAATCCCAGGTCGAAACTACTATGCCAACAACAAGTATATGGAAGAACACGATCCAAAGCAGGAAAGTTCCTTCATCTCATATTTAGACAGGAACAACCTGTATGGGCATTCTATGTCAAAACCCCTCCCAATAAGAGATTTTAAGTGGATGGAAAAAGAGGAGCTGGAAAACTGGGAAGACTATCTTGTAGAAACTAAGGATGGGGAAGAAGGAGTTGGATGCACTTTAGAAGTAGATTTGGAGTATCCGGAAGATCTACATGATCTCCACAATGATTTCCCCTTTGCGGCTGAAAAACTTGAAATTAATGGGGTTAAAAAACTGGTACCAAACCTTAACGATAAGAAGAAGTATATACTCCACTACAGAGCATTAAAACAATGTTTAAAATACAAGTTAAAAATTCTAAAACTCCATAGAGGAATCAAGTATGTGGAGAAGGCTTGGATGAAACCCTTTATAGACCTTAACACAAGGTTGAGAACAGAGGCTACCAACGAGTTTGATAAGGACTTCTACAAATTAATGAATAATAGTGTTTTTGGAAAGACCATGGAAAATGTTAGAAATAGGGTGGATATCCGACTTGTCTCCTGGGCTGACCAGCTTGAGAAACTGGCAAGAAAACCTAACTACAAGTCCATTAACATATTTAATGGACACTTGGGGGCTGTCCACATGAAAAAGACTTATGTTAATCTCAACAAACCAATCTACACAGGGGCTTGCATTCTGGATTTGAGTAAGATTTCGATGTATGATTTCCACTATGGTTACATTAAACCAAAGTATGGACCCAAGGCTCAACTACTGTTTACAGATACAGACAGCCTTTGTTATGGAATTAAAACAGAAGATTTTTTCAAGGATATCAGTGGAGATGTCAAAACCCACTTTGATACCAGTAATTTTCCCAATAGCCACCCAAGTGGTATAGAATGTGGGGTTAACAAGAAAGTTCCTGGGATGATGAAGTTAGAGACTGGAGCAAAACAAATTAAAGGATTTGTTGGGTTAAGAGCCAAGCTGTATGCTATCAAGATGGCTGGAGAGAAAAACCAAGTAACTGGATTAATGGAATACCAAGAGGATAAGAAATGTAAGGGAATTAAGAAGAGAGTTGTCCAGGATGAAATCAAGTTTGAGGATTATGAGAAATGCTTGCACTCAGGAAAAAACCTAATGAAGGGGATGAACACCTTCAGATCTTACCAACATAGGGTTCGCACCATCCATATGAACAAGGTTGCCCTTAACTCAGAGGATGATAAAAGAGTTATTGGAGAGGATGGGATCTCCACCTTGGCAATTGGACATTACAAAACTAGATAAGATTAGGTTTAAAATTTGTATTCTTTTGGAATACAAATTCTTGTTTTGGGGTTTAGGAATTTGCTACAGGTTTAATCTTTTTCCATGGGTTAAACCAAACTTACCATTTTAATTTTACCAACTTTTACTCTTTTTATATGAAATTTTAAATGAGTATTTATTTCCCTTTGTGTTTTAAAAGGTTTTTCGCATTTTGGACATCTTATATTCAATTTTTGTAAAGTTTTTCCATGAACTATCTTATCATGTAATTTTAGTGCTGTTTTTGTACTCAGCTTTTTCTGACAGGTTCCACAGGAGAAGCTAACCACATGTTTGTGTGTTACTACTCTATTGCTTGTTTTTCTAGGCATTCTCTTTTATTTATTCTTTCCCTTTAAACCAAAATTTCCAATTTTGCCAAACCCTCAAACCCCAAACCTAAACCAAAACTAAAGTTTACCACTTTTTGTTCTTTTTAAAAATCCTTTCAAGTTTGTTTTCAAGGACTTGCCTGGTTTTAGCAGTCTTAGTAGATCCTTTCCATTTTTTCGTCCATCTTAATTTTTCGGCTTGCTGTTCCATCTCCTTCTTCTTGTTAATTTGAGCTTGCTCTTTTGCTAAAAGTTTGGTAAGTCTTTTAAAAGTTTTTGAACATTCAGGACATTTTAGAGTTTCCCCATTTCTCTCCATTTTATTATACCCTTCCTTTTACCCCCCTTTAAACCAAAATTTCCCTCAAACCTCAAACCTCAAACCCAAAACCCAAACCCCCAACCTCAAACGTAAAACCTCAAACCCAAACCCAAACCTCAAACCTCAAACCTCAAACCTCAAACCCAAACCCAAAAACTTTGCCCAACCCCCCTTGCCAAAATTTTGCCAAAAACTTTGCCAAGATGGAGCCCAAAAAATTTGCCAAGATGGAGCCCAAAACTTTGCCAAAAATTTGCCAAGATGGAGCCCAAAAACTTTTTCAAGATGGCCGCCCAAAACTTTGCAAATTACCGCTGCCCAAAAGTTTGCAAAAAAACTTTGCGGGTACCGCTGCCCAAAAGTTTTTAAAAAAACTTTGCGGGTACCGCTGCCCAAAAGTTTTTAAAAAAACTTTGCAAATTACCGCTGCCCAAAAGTTTTTAAAAAAACTTTGCAAATTACCGCTGCCCAAAAGTTTGCAAAAAAACTTTGCAAATTACCGCTGCCCAAAAGTTTGCCAAGATGGAGCTCAAAATAAAATCCAAAATGGTCGCCAACAAAATTTTGGAAAAACCCCCTCCTGAAAAATTGGCGGCCATCTTGGATTTTGTAGCTGAGCCAGAATCGGCCTTTATACCCTACTGATACATGTACAACATGAGCAGCCGATCTTTATCTGATGTGCAGACGCGAGCCAAACGTACTTAGGAATGGAATAAAATGGATGCATATAAATGTTCATTTTTATCGATTATTTTAAAAATACAAACTGTTTTAGCTGAGAAAAATCATTCAAAAGGTTTATGTAAATCAGGACGATTCTCTTAGCGATTTACAGATATTGATTAAATATTAATTTTCTTTAAATTTCTTTTTAAGAGTTTTATCTGATTAGCGATGATTTGCAATTTCTTTATTGTATAAGAAGTCATATTTTAATGCTGATAACCTTTCTTACTATATTTATGGGTTGATAAACTTCTCAAGTTAAGTATACTTCTGTACCCCATTAGGGATGTACCGGAATACAGTTCTAAACTTTTAATTTTACTATTGTTTGGTTGAAAATCTTTTTGTGTGTTTTAATGCATTGCGGCCTAGGCTTAGACACTCTTTTTGACCAATAAAATCATCTGGCTTTACACAGGGTCAAGTTTTTGACCGGTCTGTTCAGGCAGGAATGCGGATAAATTTTGAAATTGTAGAGATTTGTTTTGATTACAGTAAAAACCCGCATATAAGAACCTAGCGATTGAGAACATGTAGGCTAAAATTTTGACATTTAAACCTCCATTATATAAGAAGCTGCTGAGCCTAAAAATTAAGACAGGTTCCTATTTGGAAAATCAGGAAAAATAGCAATAATAAAATAACTGTTTTTATATGGCAACCAGACTGTGTAGAATCTCTTGTAATTTCAATATAGAAATTTGACATACTGTGCACAAATAATTGCCTCTACACTGTTTATACATTTTATATATTTTATATATTAGTACACTACGGACTCTTATAGTTTTCAACCAGTGCAGAGTACAGGTATACTGTAGTTCCAGTATTGTCTCACAAGTTTTTTTCTCTTAAGAAAGTAAGAACCTATTTAAAGGGCATTGGCAATAAAAATTAAGTTTGGCTAATTTGAAAGAACACGTGAAATCGTAATAGAAGATCTATTAGAACTTTTTCGTATCTTTTTTCGAGATATTTCAATTTGTTTAATATGTAAATAAGATGGGCTCTGACGTCAGGAGTGGGGTACAGTATTTTCATACAGAGCAAAATCACTTACATATCTATATGATTGCTCAACATGAGATGTTCAGCGTCACAAGGAGTTTTTATGTGCACAATTTCAAATGATTTCGTTGAACAAACTTAGAGATATAACTTGTTTTGCTACATGTGAAAATATTTCACCCCACTCCTGACGTCAGAGACCATCTCATTTACATATCAAACAAATTGAATATGTTAAAAACGAAAAAAGATACGAAAAAGTTGTCAAAGATCTTCTGTTACAATTTTATGAGTTCTTTCAAATTAGACAAACTTAATTTTTATTGCCAATGTCCTTTAAGAACCTAACTAGCCTAAATTCTCACTACACACCAAATATATATAAGAACCTTTTTAGGCTAACTTGAAAAAACCTAGGTTCTTATACGCGGGTTTTTACTGTATTGACGAGTAATGAGTTAGAGTAAAGGTAACTCGTCAATTTCATTTTGTAGATATAAAATTACAATCCTGGACAAAATTTTTGGGAGGCTGTTTTTTACGATTTTTGCATAATGTCCCAAGGACTTCTGTCCAGGATTGTCTGAAAATAGCGAATTCAACATAATGGAACATAAAACAATTTGGACGCGGCAATTCTGCACAGTTTGTTCAAATATCACACAAATACGCTCCCACATGAATAAACAAGTCGAGTATAGAAGGGTCGGGCAATATGCAAATTAAGTAAGTGCTCTCGCGCGGGTGGTACTGGTGCTGGTGGGAACTTGCAGAGACTTTGCAGCTCCAGTGATCCCTTTCCCATTGAGGGGGTAAGGGGGAACAGAGACGGGGGCTCTTATTAAACTGTAGATCTTTTGCAATGTTACAAAGCTAAAAAAAAAGTGTTTTATTGAAAATTTAAGAATTCGTCATTTTTAGACAATTTTCGTCAAAATTGTTGGGACACTTTTCTGTTTTTAACGATTTTCGCATGGTGTCCCAAGGACTTGTAGTTCTGATCGAAACATTAAAACTGGCTTCCGGTGCATATGCACGATTTTTCAACTCTGGTCCTTGCATTTCTTGATACATGGCCTTGAAAGTTTGAAAAGTCCTTGAATTTTCCTATCCCTAACTAGCTGTACGAACAATAGTTTAACTTTTTTTGTTCTTGTTTTTAAGGTGAAATTCTTGGTTTTGAAACGGTTGTTTTTACTATATTTGAATTTATCCATGGTCTAATTGATTCTAACAAGTTTAAAACCGTTGTAAGAACTCATTTAGAACAGTTACTGTACTTTCTTCTTGTATATATGGAGATAACAGAAGATCAGGTGTGTCTAATGTTTACGTTTTTCCAAAACTTCCACTTGTGTTTCTAAAAGTTTATGAAAACATGGAAAATATTTTCAATGTCTTAATGGCGTATGGGAGGGCTATTAAACTTTTCATGTTTTTCATTGAGTTATAGAAACACGGCTTTTAACACTTTGATGCCTGGACCTCTCCCTGTGCTGAATAAAATCGTCTGCCGTTAGGCAGAATAAAATACTAAAGACTCGTCGTCAGGCTTCAAAGTGTTAATCAATCATTGCTTACATTTTCAAAATGTTATTTTATATAGTGTAGTGTACTGTAGTGCAGTGCGGTGCGTTGTAGTGCGGTGTAGTGTAGTGCAGTGCAGTGCAGTGCAGTGCAGTGCAGTGCAGTGCAGTGCAGTGTAATTATAAGTGATAGCATGACATTGAGGTTGATTAGTGATTAAATGTTTACTAAACCTCCCGAGGCTTGAGGGACATTTATTCACTAATCAACCGAAATGCCATGCTATCACTTTGTAATATTACGGTTTCCGAGGAAGAAGGAGAGTAAAACAAGAACGCTTTTGGCGGAGTCAACGACTTCAAAGTGAATAAATTATTGAGTTGTGATTAATACTATTTGGAATTCGATAAGTGTTCACTTCATGTATTTGTTAGTTATTATATGCATAAGCGAACTTTGGCGTAAACCTTAGGTATGATTAGTTACTAATCGTACCTAATGCATAAAGATTAGGTATGATTAGTCACTAATCTTGCCTACTCTTTATACATCAGGTTATTTAGAGATTAAATGTCCCTGTGGGAACAATGAAAACCGAGGTGGCCGTGAGATATGTAATGTAATGTGTAATGTAATATATAATGTAATGTAATTGTAATGTGATATAATGTAATGTGATATAATGTAATGTAATGTGGTATGTAATTTTTTGCAGGCGTGCGCCTGGCTTTCAGATCCTAACAGATTTGTTGAAGATGAAGATGACGAATCGTTTTCTTTTTCTGTTAGAATCTCCGCCCAAAATCTTCTGCTGGTTAGTATTAACTTACCTGTTCACGATTTAGTTGTTTATTTTTGCCATTATATTTCAAAGTATATTTAGAAATGTTTGTTTTGTTTTTGTTTTTTTTAATTTGTTTTACGTGTTTTGTAAAACGTTTCTTTGTTGTTGTTGTTGTTGTTGGTGGTGGTGGTGGTGGTGGTGGTGGTGGTGGTGGTGGTGGTGGTGGTGGTGGTGGTGGTGGTGGTGGTGGTGGTGGTGGTGGTGGTGGTGGTGGTGGTGGTGGTGGTGGTGGTGGTGTGGTGGTGTTTGGTTTTTGATGTTCTCTATTTGTGTGGACTGCACGAAACAATTTTTAGAAAAATGGGTTGTTTTGACTGATTTGGTTGTTTTCATTAAACATTAGCCTGCGTGTAACTATATATAAGGGGATTTTATGGTTTGAGGGGAGAAAAAAGAAGAACAGTTACCTTTGACTACATGTTTCAAAGATTTGGGGGGTTTTGAAACTACTAACTGTTCACTTTCTGTTTTCGCCTTTTATTTTTGCTGGAACTTCGAGCTTTCGATCATTTTACAATTTACCAAAATATTTACACGGCTTTACTGTACTGACCGAGGCCTGTAGGTGGAAGTCCGTGCAGTACAGACGGGTACGTGCCGCTGTGATTTGGATTACGATCGAATCTGGAAAACAAAATGGGTGAAACTGCTCATTGGGATATGCTACCCAAAATATTTTGAAATAGCAGTTCCAACGGGTAATTTTCTAACTGCGTAATTATTATACGTGTCCACCACATAACACGAATTCCAGGTACATGTTTTTGTTTTAGTCCCTTGCTTCAGAAATGAAAGATGAGACTGCTGTTTGTCTTGTGCAAGCTCTCTATAAACACTTACAAGAATCTCGTTTAGCGAAAACATCTGGGGAAGTGTTCTGGTAAGATTTTGGCTTATTCATTATTCAAGCCTAATTTTGCCATTGTATTTGCCGCCGGGTATAATTATAAATTATAAAGTACAAATCCTAATATTATGCAGCTTTACAAGGGGTATACTTTTTATTTTACTTTTACGGTATACTTTATATACTGGACATAGAAGTATTTTCCTGTTCAACAATAATAGCTCTTAAGGTTACGTAACACCTTGGAGTAGTGCTTTGCGAAAAATGCAACTGCGCGTTGAGTTTAAAAGCAATCAAATTCAAATTTTTACAGTTTATAGCAAAATGATTGTAGAATTGGACAGTTGATTTAATTTTGAAAAGTATTTAAACTTGTTTTGTTTTGACAAAATTCTGAAAACGCATTCGCTTTGCGCCGCGACTTTTGTTGAACTACAGTTTCAATCAAATCATGTAAAAATAGTTTTAATTGAAACTCAACTAGCTGTTCTACAAACGTGTGTGCGGTAGCTATGTTTTTTTTTTTGTTATTTTTGAGATATAAGGCATTCTTTTGCAACCTCAGTTAAGTTGCGTGCATACCATGAATCATAGTCGATTTCTCAGAAATGAATAAAAAATCGTATAGCTACCGCACACACTTTTGAAGCTCTTATTGTCTCCGATACATTGTGAAAGTTTGAAAAAAATCTGCCAAAACCCGTGTTCAACAAAAGTCTTTGAATACGGCAGTTTAGCTGAAATTTAAAGCTGAAGAAACAAGCCTTGGAACATTTAAATTTCGCGGGGAAACAGTGCTGCTTGCAATTTTCGTCGCTAAATATCTTAATGAATTTTGCTTTAAACGAAATAAACTTTTCAAAATCTTTCAACCTTTGGCTTAAGGCAGCTAATTACGGAAAAAAAATTTTTTTTGTATTTTTAAATTTCTATGGTGTAACGTAACCTTAAAGGGGTTGGCTGAAAACTATGCTGAACACGCATGACTTCACTCTGGCAATGAGAAATAAGCTTTTTCTTGTTGGTTTAGTTATTTTATTTTATTATATTTTACTGATATAAACATAAAAAAAGTATAAAAACAGTTTAAGATGAAGCTAGCTGAGGGAGGTCTAAAAACAACAAGTGTATGTGGGGGGGAGGCGGGGGGGGGGGGCACATAGACTACGGACAGAGTTACATTTAATACAAATTGATTTCCAGGTGCGTAGGTCTTCAGCATTGTATGTCGAGAGAATAGGAGAATGGTAGTATTCTTTTAGTTTAATTTTGAAAATTGAAACATTGGTAGTCTTTATGTGCAAGAAGCAAAGCTAGATCTTTTAACTCCGCATGGCTGCTTTTTTACTGTTATGCAGATACAGGCACGCCAGGAATACATTATAGAAGTGGTCCGTGCCTCCGTGGGTTAGTTGAGGTCTAGAAAAAAACGGAGCTACTCTCCAATTGGGCGAGAACCTCGAAGGTCAATCTGTCAGGACTTTTTTTCTTCTTTTTGGAGACTAGGGGTGTTTTTATACGGAGAGAGACATCCCTTCGAGGAAGGCTAGCTCTAGTAGTAAGAGCTGGATTTCATCTCGCATTGGCATGAAACTTTCCAGCCCTTCAAGGAGAGCTGGCCCTCTTCAGCGTCGTTTACATAGAAAACTTCTTCCAGCCTCCTAGGCGGAATCTCTGGTAGTCAACAGCGAGATCTCGCCTAAGGCTAGCCCTCGTCTCATATACAGACCAAACCAAATTTTACAACGGATTTGACTGACAAACAGGTTCTCTGCAAAGAGGGCCCAGCCCTTTCATCAAAATACCTCCATCAGATATCTCTGAAGGAATTTTAGGCGTGACGCATGTGTTCAATATATGAGCAGCCGAACTGTAAATCTCGTACAGCGGATTGGACGCGACTATTGCTTGCGATTTATCCAATTCTCACATCTATAGTTGTTCAGATTTATCAACAATCTTTAAAGGTCAACTATACCTTTTGAGGTTATCTATATTTCAAAGTAGTTATCATCTTACTTCGCAAAAGTGAAGAAAAAAATTAATTTGGAGCAAAAGCGCATGACTTACTGGGGAGAAATTGTAAGTACCTCTTGATGCCCGACTGAGTTGTTTAGAAGAATGGGTACTACATAGTCGGTGACGTCATACCGGAACAAATATTCCAATGTTCGAGCTTTGGTTTGCCACCTATTTACTCACGCAAATACGTGTATTAGCAATATTTTGGGGCATTTTAAGGTGTGTCTTCTTCACACTCATTTGTGGCCATTGAAGTAGAAGATGATATAGATGAAGCCACGGCAGCAGATCCAATTTTGCAAAAGCCAAACTACAGTTCTGACGAGCTATGTATATACAGACTTCTGTCAAATCAATAACTCATAATATAATTTAAAATTCAATAGTTTTGTCTCATAAAGACAAAAATGAACAGAACATAAAAACAGAACCGAGTGACCGATTTTAATTTTTTCTTCGGTTTTGAAATAAACGTTTTCGAATTTAACAGAAATTATAATAACTTCAAAAGGTATAGTTGACCTTTAAGATATAAGCAGTTTTAGCTGGGAAAATTGGTTGGAAAGTTTATGTAACTTGGGAAAATTTTGTATCTGATTTACAACACCTATTTTGTTTAAAAACATTCATTTCTTTTGAATTTTCTTTGTGAATTATTAATGATTAATTTACATGTTTGCCTTGTACACTAAATTTACCTTGATACATTTCTTACAATTTCGTGGCGAAGTGCCTATATATGAAATTTGTCTTGTTTGAAAGAACACTTAAAACTCTTTTGCAGTTTTTCGTTTCCTGGCTTTATTCTTGAGATATTTTAAGCATGTGGGTGTGTTTCGCCCACAACACTAAACATGTAGATCTTCAAGTGATTATTATATTTGATATTAAATAGCAAAGATATCCAACTTTTTGGATAACTCATTATGCACGTGTGACGTCAAAATGTTTAATTTTCATATCAAATAAACTAAAATATCTCAAGAACGAAGCAAGGAAACGAAAAACTGCAAAATACGTTACTCTACCATTTTAAGTGTTCTTTCAAATAAGACAAACTTAATTTTCGTTTCATAGGCACTTTCATAAAAGTTCAGATTAATTTATTTGGCATTCCAAAGAAATTGAAATGAGTTTTCGGGATGCGTGCGGTGTCAGGGGTGTTGAACCCTCTAAACCCCCCCCCCCCCTTGACCCCTTCTGTACGCTACGGCTACGGCGTACACACATACAAAAGATCTTATACAAACCGTAGCTTGCCCTCTGTTTACCTGCTGCAAATTTATTTTATGAAAAATATGAAAATAGAATTTAAAAGTTACACTTTTTATTTAAGTGAATTCTCCCGTGGTTGCGGCTAAGAGCCTGTTCACATGAGGCGAGTTATCTCGGGGGGGGGGGGGTTATCCCTAGCCCCGATATATCTCGATGTTAGTTTATTTCCATGTTAAAAAAAGTAAAGCGCTCACATGAGACCGAGATAACTCGGGGGATAGCGATAACTCGGTTTGAGCGACAGGGTAACCCTAGGGCCAGAGTTAACCCTACCTTCATGTGAACGCTTTCACCCGAGTTATCTCGGGGGTTAGGGTCAACTTTTGTATAATTACACATGCGTACATTGTAAAGAAAAACATTCTAATTTATACGCACTATTGTTCACGTGCCATTTGCGTGCGTTTAATTGTTGACGTCACTGGCGTGTTCTTTTGTTCACGTGAAAGCTAGGGTTATCTCGGGGGCCAGGGACAACTCGGTAGTTGCGTTTTATCATGTTAAACAGTGTCAACTTTTACCCTAGCCCCCAAATTATCCCTATCCCCCCCCCCCCCCACCCCGAGATAACCCGGTCTCATGTGAACAGGCCCTAAGATATACTGTAAGTCATAATCACACGTGTTTAATATTGTTTATCATTATCTAGGTGGAAAGTAGACGAATCTTGCATGTTAGCAATAGGCTCTATTCAACCTCTTATCTCCGACAAAGTGGCCAAAGGACAACTACAGTTTGATATTCCTGGATTCTTAACAGAAGTTGTTTTACCTTCTCTTGACACCTCAGGTATAAAACGTAAAATTTATCATTGAATTTTTCAACTTGTTCTCAAGACTTAATCTTTTTTCTTGACGAGTAAAATCGTCTTACGTTAGCTATAGAGTAAAATGTAGGAGACTCACTCTTTCACTCACCAAATTCAGTTTTAAGGCCTGGCCAAACGCTTTCAACATTTCATGCAACATCGTTCAACGATATTGTTGAACGAAAATTTGAACATGTTCAAATTTCGTTCAACATCATTCAACACCATTCAACAACGTTCAACATCATTCAACAGGGCGGCCAAACGCTTTCAACATGTTGAATCACTGTTGAATTCAACAATGTGGAACGATGTTGAATGAAATGTTGAAAGTGTTTGGCCAGGCCTTTAAGGGTCTTCGTTAAGTTTTGCAGACTCATTTCGGTAAAGCGCTCACAATTCGTCAGAATTTATGCTACAAAAATAAAATAGATATCGTTACAAAGCTATTAATTTGTAGAATACAATGTTGTATTTGATTTTTCGATAAACATAAGCCAATAATAATAGTTACGAATTTTTCAAGCAAAACCAGAGGGCTTCACTCAGTGACGACGCAGTTGAATCGAGATAAATTTCCAGCAAAACGGTGTCAGCGTGTTTTTTTTTATTAATTGTTTCAATTCATTCTTTGATTACTGAAACTAAACGCTGTTCTTGATTTTTTAGCATCACCGTTTCTTATTAGTCGAGGATTGTGGTTTAGCAGCAGATTTACAAGTGAGATGCCACCAGAATTATTGGCAAGGTAACATTTTCTTATATTTTATGGTAATTATATGTTGCAGGAACTGGTCGTGCATGTCTTTTAGGTTTTTACCTACTAAAATGCTTTTCATGCATTTATCTTTGCTTTTTAAGGTTTCTTCAAGGGACTGTCGGTGGCTTGCACGAAAACCAAGTTCCAGCCATTCGGATAGGAGCTGCAAGGGCAACTTTTGGGTAATGTCATGAAATACTAGAAAAGCTAGTGAAAAATTACCGTATGGCTAAAGAGAGCCTCGGAATTTGTTTTAACAAGACAGGGTCAAGTTTTCACTCGGGCTAGGTACTGGTAAAGTGTGCGGCGCCTGAATCGAAGCTGAATGTGGTGCATACTTCACACAGGTGAACATATTTTATACAATCAAGACAGTTGTCAGCCACATCTGATCACTGTTAAGCTACAAAGTCAGCCAATCACTTTCAAAATCTACCAACAACGTGCAAGAACACCTTGATCAAAAGGCAAAGCTGGTCAACTTTTTGTCCAACTCCGAAAGCGAAAGGAGCAAAGTACTTGCAACATGCCGCACGGTCTCACTCATGCAGTCACACGGCTAACAACTCACCGGAAACATGAATAGTAGCGGAAATAAAAAGTGCAAAATCGCGACACCCAAAAAAAACGAAACCTGGACTCGGCCCACCACAGTAGCCTGAGTAAAGTACCTATATATGTACACATTTCACGTTATCTGACTTTGTTTGTTTATAGATATTGTAACCACTTGAAGTCTACTGGAAACTCAGCGTTAATACTACCTTACTTACCAGACGTACTCAACAACTTACTAAGTATGGCGATTCAGTACAATGAAGATGTACTCTCGTTAGTTCTGGAAACTTTGTCTATCGTGTTAAGTGTGAGTTCTTGTGAGCCTTTATCGTACAATAGTACTTTTTGCCTTATGCTGTTTCATATTTGTTCCAGTGTTCGGATAGTCTAAGTTTTAAACAAGAGGATCAGCTATAAAAGGGATTATAGCTTTTCCTACTTGATGTGCCACAAAATTTAAATCAGCTCAAAAACAAAACACTCTTGGCGCCCCATTTTCTCCACCAGCTCTACAGCATATATGAAAGAATAGAGAAAAAATAATTTCGAGAACTTGAAATATCGTGCATTTCTCGTTCTTACGGCTTCAATAAAACATGTGACAAGAAAGAAAAGAATGTGGACATTCTTATATCGCAAAAATATTTGTGCATATATAAGTGCATCTAAAATATCAAATATTTTCCTAGTCATGAATAAACTATAAGTGCTTTTATGAAGGATATTTTTAAGATAACAAGAGGAAATCAAGAGTTAGCCCAAATTTCTACAAATTGGGGAAACATGGTTTACTGGCAGCTGTATTTTCTAAACGAGTTCGGTGACCCCAATTTTTTTTTTTAACTTTATTATGAATATATCATAAACTTTAATACTATGGAGTTTCAGCTACTTTTCATTTCTGGAAGAATTACTGAGGAATTACCTTATTAACCTTAAGTTTTGTAATGTTAACATGCACTGTAGGTACGTAAAATTGTTTTTCAATAGTGGGGCGATACAGTTTATTGTTTTAGTTGCTGTAAAATAATTACGATTTATTGAATTGACCATGGTCTTCAGGAATTCTTCGGACGTATTGTCAAATTAATTTATTTTTAATTCCTATATTTTGGTTTCAGATTGATAACGATTTAACAGCTTCGTGGGAAGAGAAAATTACTCCTCTAGTAATAGCACTGTTTGTAAAACACGGTCAAGGTGAGTTAGTTCTTAAACTGCGTAATTATGCACGTAATTTTTGTTTTATCAGCAGAGCCTGGAAACGCTTTGCTCGAAACGTCAGCTCTCTCCTCCGCAGAGGTTCTTTATTTTGGAGATCGGAGATTTCGGGAATCGTCGGAAGTGTGTCGGAATCGTAAGCTGGACATAAGGGAGTACGGGCGGAAAGGGGAAAAGAAAGAGAAAAAAGGACCTCTACCAGGGGGGTATCAATCATTTTTTTGAACTGAGGGTTGTGGAAAACTTGTCGAATATAGCAGTTATATATATAGCCCTATTGTTTCTCGTACAGGCATAAACAATCATTTATACCTAGAGTGACGTCATTAGTTTTTTAGTCATAGTTTTCTAATATATATAGTTATTGTAAATCCATTGTATTTTTACCCCAAAGATGGATATTATAGAATTATTATTATTATTATTATTATTACGTGACCACAGTTAATTGAATGTGTGGACAAATTAGGAAAGTTCGTTGTTTCAATGTGAGATACACGTCGAGATGTAAGCATGCTAGGCTCGTCTGATATATTAAACGGCAAAACTGAGTATATTTTGTTGAGTTTTTTTAAAAAAAGACATATTATAGACATGTGATAATCACTTACCAACAAATGTGTTACTAATATAGACATGGATGGCTTAGTTATCCGTGAATTAACAAGTCGTGCAAGAAAACGATATCTTGTGCAAGAAACCTGGCAGAGGTTATTTATTTTCCCGTTCGCAGACTAGTTTTGCCCGCAGTACTTATGTCCAGCTGACGATTCCGACATATCTCCGACGATTCCAGAAATCTCCGATATCCGAAAGAACCTCTGCGGAGTAGAGAGAAAAGTCAGTAAATTTCGGCAGTTTACCCTTTCCTCCTCTCACCTAATCTCGATGTTTAGATGTATTTTTGAAACCTGGCTGACCATGTCTGGGTTTTTTACATGTTTGAGCAGACTCGTAACAAATTTAGAAGAATGTTGATTTCAATTATAGTTGAAAACAATGCCACAGTAAGTTGTTGGAACAACCTGCAACATATTTGTTGATCAAATTTGTTACAAACATACGTACAGTACAAATTGTTGCATAGTGGTACTAACAAATTGGAACATAAACAATGCGATCGCTTACTGATACTATATCCCAATGACAAGTTGTAACAAGGCTGTTTGCAGGTTGTTATACGTTTGTGCAGGGTTTTTTCCGTTTGGATAACCAAGGTGGCAGAGCGAGACTTGGTCGTTTTTCTCTGATTATCTCATGACACACCTACAATTCATTGTTCCAACAGCAGCATTAAATCCTTTATTCAACTGATTAGCATGCAGATGAGTATGCATAGTGGGATAACTAGTTATCTCACTCGGATAACTAGTTTTCCCACTGTTTTGACTGCTTATCGCATACTAATGAGTATTTTCCTTTCTAACTCTTGTTTCTTTCTCGGTAAGTTCAATAAAAAAAACAAAATAATTTAACTGCAAGAGAGTCATGGGATAAAATGGTTTACGGCCCCTCGTGGCTGTTAAGCTTCACTCACGATGTTAAATCCCATATCACACGAACATTAATTAACCCATACTTACTTACTTTATGCAATAGTGATGTAATTATTGGGTTTTTTTCATGCCGCGTTTTGTTTATTTCAAGATCCTGCATTAAGCCCAATTTTAGAGGATCTTTTTAAAGAAATTGCTTATAACGAAGCTTGTCTTTTGGTAAGTTGTTAGATTATTCTATGACTAGCTACCACTAACCATTGCACTGTATATAGAACTGAAAAGTAACAAAGATGGTGTCCGTATATGTCGTATTTTAACCTCGTCCCCAGGGCCTTCGTGAGAAGATACGGCCAGACGAGACAATACCCTGGCTAAGGCTGGAGGAGATCATGTGACGATATTGTAATTTAATGTTCACATGGCTCGGTTTCCTTTGTTCTTTTTGGGGAAAATATTCAATAGCCCCTGATAACAATGGCAAAACAAAACAATAGATTAATATTTTCCTCTAATATTCCCCTTAATACTTCTTTTCTATTGTGACTCCTGTCAACCTCGCCCATGTGAAAATTAGCCCGAGGTGAATAAACACATATCCCCTCGTGGCCTCAAAATAACCTATACATATTTAGAAAATTTCCCCGTTAGCGGTAGCCGTAATGTTTATAGCGTGTTGCTCGCTTGATTGCTTGCTTGTCTTGGACCGCACTACCTCATACTCGACAGCCATTGCCAACCATTTGACACGATTGCCACATAATCGACAAGGTTGCTAGGTATTTGAGAAGTCCTTGCGTTTTTCATGGAAGATGTATTAAATAAACGAATATGAGACTACTGGTAAAACTCTTGAAACTGGTTAAATGTCGTCAGGTAGCAGGTTTCTCGACATCATCGTTCCTTTCGGAGCAAAGATGTACAAAACATCTATCATAAAGACGCCTGCCACTTTCACGGATGTAAAGTGTGGCATTTTATGCTTTTCCTGTTCTTAGTTTCCTATACATCTGCTTTTGTGTTTCACAACCAAATTACTCCTAATAGCGGTAGTAACATGTACGCATTGCGTGCCTATTTTTTAAATCCTTTGATGCCAATCTCCGTTCCAGGCCTTTTGTATAAGATGTTCTGAGATAAGGTTAACCGGGCCAACCCGGTCCATGTAATCGCCCCCTAAAATAGAACATGACAATTTTCAAATTCTAGTTTGACAATTTATCGTGAATTTATTGGATTTATTTTTCCTTTTTTTTTAAGTTTCATGAAAGATTGCAGAAATTGAAATATACAACGCTTTATTCTTTTTTATATAGTTTCTAAATTTAACTTTAATCAAAACTAAGCTTAACCGCTTTTCTGCGTCTACGTGCGGGCCCACAGCACCTTTCAGTAGTCGGCCCACAGCGGTTTCTTCCTCGGCCTCAGAATCCTGCACCCTCACGGAAACCTCTGCGGAGGAGAGAGGCAGTCGGCAGCCTTGAATAAACGTATCTGACATAAAAGTATTTATTAGTCACTGATCATAAACTAATATGACTTGTTAGTCTAGTTCAGTGAGCTCTATATACGCAACATAACTGGAGTGATATCTTTGTGGAGGACAATGTGCGGGCATGTAGGCCTGAAGTACGTATAGTTCCAGTCTTCTACGCGGTCTGGTCAATGACCAGCAGATATCACTTCAGTTATAATAGAGCTCACTGGTCTAGTTATATGGAGGTCAATAGAAGTTACTGATTGACTTCAAGTATCATATAACTCAGTTATTTTAAATACATGGGTAATTATTTTGTTTGTCTTTATATTGGTTGTTTTTTTTCTGTTGGTTAGCCTGAAAGTTGTTTCGGGAATACAAGAGCTTGTTTTGTTTTGGGGTTTTTTAATTTGTTTTGTTGGGGTTTTTTCATGTTTTGTCTTGTTTTGTTTGTTTTATTTTGTTTTGTCTTGTTTTGTTTGTTTGTTTGTTTGTTTTATTTTGTTTTGTTTGTTTGTTTTGTTTTGTCTTGTTTTGTTTTGTTTGTTTGTTTTATTTTTTTTGTTTGTTTTTTTCTTTTGTTTTGTTTTGTTTTGGTTTGGTTTATTTGTTTTATTTTATTATTATTTTTGTTTTGTTTTGGTTTGTTTGTTTTATTTTTATTTTGTTTTGTTTTGGTTTGTTTTGTTTGTTTTATTTTATTTTTGTTTTGTTTTTGTTTTTTTGGTTTTAGTTTTGTTTTGTTTTGTTTTGTTTGTTGTTTTGTTTTGTTTTATTTTTTTGTTTTGTTTGTTTTGTTTTGTTTTGTTTGTTTTATTTTTTTGTTTTGTGTTTTGCATGTTTTGTTTGCTTTGTTTTGTTTTGTTTTGTTTTGTTTTGTTTGTTTTATTTTGTTGGTTTAATTATAATCGGGGTTTACTTTTTGCTTTAATTTTCTGTTTATACTTATAATTTGTGCATGCTTTTGTTCTTGCAGACTGCTCAATTAAAATTTAATTCTTCTTTAATTTTTTTTTACTTTTAGATCCTTCAACAAAGATTCTTACCGACCTTAGTGAGCTTATTAGAGAGTCCACAGGAAAAAGTGCCACTTGGAATACGATCAGTAAGATTAGCTTTTTATTTTTTATCTAAAATATTTATTTTGTTTATGTGGCATATTTTTTATTTTTTTTAATTAACTCGCCCAAATTTAATTAAATTATGTTATTTACATAATGTTGTTTTATATCATTGTATGGCCTACTAGAAACCTAAAATGGCTTTTTATTAAGGCCCCTAGTTAATAACCGAGAGTGAGGTATTTATGGTGAAATATTAAACCGAGGTCTTGCTGTATTGACCGAGCGATAGCGATGTTAATACGCTCAAGACCGAGGTTTAATATTTTACCGTAAAGACCGAACGGTCGAGGTTATTAAGTAGTTTATTATATGGCACTTTTTATTTCAAAATCAATCTTGTATTTCTTGGTCTTCGCTTCCTTTAACTTCGTCAAAACACCGAACTAGCGTTATTTTCTTCTGTTTCTTTCGCGTCTGGATACTAGAATTTACTTTTATAATGTTCATCGTCGTTTATTTCATCTATTTTCGCCGTTTTCGGCAATAAAAGTTTCTTATTAGGATTTTTTGTTTGTTTCCAATCGTAGGGATTAACAATTTTCATAATGCCCGTGGGCATTACGGAGAAATCTCGCCCGTCAGCAACCAATCACAGCGCGCGATTTTACCGGAAGTAATCCGTGCCATATAATAAATAAGTATAATCAGTCGATTACTGTAGTTAAGATAAAGCAATTAGGCAAGGCCCGTTCTTGTTTTTACTATAATAATATTGGAAATAGGGATAAAAAAATAAAGTCTTCGTAGTGTAAAAACGTAGAGTGCTGCGTAGGACGTGTTTTAGATAGAGCAAAGTGAAAAGGTGGTAAACTGCTGAGAATGGTTTTTATAACGAAATACTGACGTTTTGAGCGGAGCAAGGATCAGAGAAAAATGTCACTCTAGCACTACAAGATTTCTCTTGTCTGGTGGTGTTGGAGTGTAAAACTAGGCTTTTCAAAATCACTATAATTGAAGGTCATGCTACACGTGGCAATTTTTCGTGCAACTTGCAACGCAATTTCTGCTGAAAAATATATTGCAAGTTGCTGTAGAATTTCCAACATACACAAGTTGTTGAGAAAAACTAGATATATGATTGTATTACAAATTATAAGGCAATTTTTCCAGTAACTGGTTGGGCTTGTACCGAATGTAGTGTTTGCTCGGATTTGTTGCAGAGTTTGGCGTGGTGGGTGCCATATTTGCCCAGTATTAAAACCAAATGCTGGATAAACTGCTAGATACATGTAGTATTTGCCACGTTTGCCCTCTACCGGTTTGGGCTGGGCAGGTGGGTAGATCTATCTTTTCGTTCACTGTAAAATTTGTATGTTTGCATGTAATTAGGGTTTATTTGTTTCTTCTGTATTAATATTATAATTTAATCTACCAGATTCCCATTTAGGGCCTGTTTATATGGAGCCGAGTTACCCGGCTAGACGAGTACCCGGCAAGCCGAGTTGAAAAAAGATGAGTGTTTATATGAGACGAGTTACTCGGTAAAACCGCCCACGCATTATAATGGTTTCACACTCCATGAGTAGTTTCCGATTGTCTTCATAAGTGGCGCGTGCGCTGTTGTCACGAATTCAACTCGGCTAGCCGAGTTACCCGGCAAGAGAGTGTTTATATGGGAATATTTTCATCCCGGCATGCCGAGATCTGGCTGTTTTGTTAGGATCTCGGCTAGCCGAGTTACCCGACTGTCTCATATAAACACTCTGCCGGGATAGCATTGAATTTCTTTTCATGGCGGGTAACTCGGTTTGCCGAGTAACTCGGCTCCATATAAACAGGCTCTTAAACAAGCTTTGACTGAACTGGGCATCTCTGAATAAATATTGCATATAAATAAATAAATTAATTAATTAATTAATTAATTAACCGAGAGCATGGTTATAATTACGGAAAAATATCAAAACGGGGTTTTGACGGTGCTAACAAGCTCGTAGGGCGAGGTCTGCATAGAAAAGACTCGGTCTGGTATTTTCCCGCATGGACCAAGCAGGCGAGATTAATAAGAGGTTTATTATATGGCTTGGCTGTCTTTCAACAGCTCAATTTCACCAGCAATTTCATGATATTTTGTTTTCTCGTTAGGTTGCATTAGACATCCTATGTCATATAATTCGCGCCAGTCCCCATGCACTATCTGATGCTCTTATTAATAATGTCTTTCCTTCCTTGGTCACCTTTATATTGCGCTCAGACGATAACTCTATCCTCCAGGTAAGTAGAGATCTAACATTTCTCGTTGTTTTGTAATAATATTACTAAAGTATTCTATTTTATTTGTTAGTTTTTTCCCCCTAGATTTCTTTTTTGTTTTTGTTTTCTTGTAAATATAGTTCAAATACTCGTTTGTGGTGTTTGTGTGTCAGCATAAAGGCCGTAAAACAATCATTCCTTCCACAATTCTGCTAGCCATTAAATGCGGAAAATTGGAAAAATTCAAATGCAGAAAATAGGTTGAATGTCCATTATCTATTTGTTATTGGGAGACTCAAAGATGTTTAGTGCATGATTTCAATTCCATGATTCATTATTTCGCAGTTTTATAGATGATTTATTATATTTACCATAATGTACATTATTGCTATAGCGATAAATTTGTCTGTTTGTTTGTTTGTTTGTTTGTTTGTTTGTTTGTTTGTTTGTTTGTTTGTTTGTTTGTTTGTTTGTTTGTTTGTTTGTTTGTATTCACTTGTGGTATTTTGTTGTTTAGAGTGGTGGAGAATGTATTCGTGCGTACGTTTCAAAAGGTTCTGAACAACTTTTAAATTGGTAATTCGTGTTTATTTTAAGTGTTAGATGCAATAAACATGTTTTTATCACAAGATTGCACCGCAAATGATCTTTCATTACTATGGTCGTCAGTCTGAACTCTTTTGTATGCGCTTGCCTGATCTTCAAGTCTAGTCAAGCTTCATTTCTATATCGTGCATATAAAAGAAACAACTTAATTTCTGAGTTACATTCAATCTCATCCAAATTTTGAAAATTGAAACAATCTTTGATAAAAATTTCAAAGACTATTGTTGTTAATTTACTATTTTGATGTTACATTTTTAGAGTAAGCGGTTTCAATAATACACTGTATATGGAGGTGATCAGTGAAAAAAACCCAACTCCAGATAGCTTGTACAGGCACTGGTCACCCACGGTAGCAGTGATTAAATTTTTAGTTGTTGCATGCTAAGTCCTAAGATCTAAGTCTTGACGTTAGAAACGGAGAAAGACCACTCAAACCACGAGAGACTAGACCAAGTACAACAATCCTACTCGTAAGAGTTTCAAGCTAGTAAAAAAGGATAGGGTTATTTAAGTTCTATATATAACTTCACAGTCTATAGGCTTAATGGATCTCGAGAGGTAGCGTATAACAACACCTCACGTCATCGCCCCTTATTCAACTAGGCCGAGCTTACCCTCTGGCCCCAATCTGTCCAATTTTGTCAAACAGATTCATGGTGTACATTTAGTTAAAGAAAATCTCTTAAATAACCTTTTTAAAAAGTCATAGTGTGTCTAGAAGTAAACGATCTTTTACACTTTTCTATGTTGTAGGCACGACAGTTCGTCTAACAATGGCATCGCATATGTCGTCCAAGTCATATCACATTTACTACATCCACAGATTTCTGAATATGCTTCGGTATTTGTTGGAAAGCTTATAATAATTTTAGTTAGAAAGGTAAGGGAGTGCTTTATGAAAACTAAATCGTTATTCGAGTGAGTTTGACACGGGAGTTAAACCTGTGGCTGTAACTGCTAGCTTTCTATTTTTACAGGGCAAAAGGTTGTAAACTGGCGAGACTTTTAGTAACGAAATACTGATATTTTGGGCGCAGCCTTTTAAACACTACCTACGCACTACTCTGCTTTTGTATTTTTATGCTCATTTTGAGCCCTCACGATCCTATGAAAAACCAACAGTTTATTAGAGGGTTTATATGGAGGCGAGCCAGTCCTGGTACCCGGGCTAACCCGCTTTGCCTAGATAGTGCTTGTGCTATTATTTCTTGTTAATTTTCATCTTGTGTTTATATGAGAGCCGAGCCAGCCCGCTTAGCTGAGGTCTCGCTTTGTGAGACCGAGATCTCGGTTACCCGGGCTGGTTTTCCCCATGTAAACACGATTGACTGGTCTGGCTCGCCTACCTGGGCTGGCATTAAAAACTTCGTGCACGCGACAAAATTTGTTTTTATCAGCTTTTTTCGACATATTAACAATTCACAAGTTCTGCTTGTTCATGTACAGTTCATATTTAAAACAATGAGACTTCGTGTCTTACCAGAACTGATAAATTACGTAATTAGCACAACAAGTAAGCCCGGCTAGGCGAGCTAGCCCTTCTCGTGTAAACACAATAAAAATCATCTCGGCAAAGCGGACTAGCCCGAGTACCCTGGCCGGCTCGCCTCCATATAAACATTTTTGTCACGACGTACTGTATATATTGCCAGTTTCCAAATCTAAAATCTATATATCAGCCAGAGTTATTGCTAATCTTCTTCCAAACTCTGATTGTATCTGATGAAACAAAACGATTTCTGTATGACAACATAGTTCATGCGAAAAAGTCGCCATGTATCCACATGCAACCTATTAAATTTGTTATGCGAATTCACGAGCGGCCCCCATATGAAATGTTGTATTAAAATGCATTGTTAATTGCAAATAATAGAAAAGGCAGCAAAGTTTTGAATGTTGTCCCGAGAGTTTTCGTATATTAATCATTTCAAAGTACAATCGTAGCCGATGACAATCTCAGACCGCCACACCTGCTTTATAAAGCCCTAATCAAACGAGAACGCAAGTCATCGCAAGTTTTAGCTTGTGCTTGCTTGTGTCTCGTTTGGTCGCCAGCTTGCGGTAGCTTGCGACTAATTTGAGATTGTTTCATCGCAAGTTTTCTTCAACTTGCTAGAGCTTGCGAAACGTTTGAACACAAAACACAAGCCGATGCAAGTCTTTCGTGCTCCGTCGCCATAGAAACTACCATGAGAACTAGCGAAAAGGTGTGGGAACTAGCGGAAGTGCAGAACTTGCGACGACTTGTGCCGACGTTTGACTGGTGGCATCGCAAGTCATCGCAAGTTGGCAGTCACGCTATCCCAGCCAGCCCCTCTGAATAGTTTCCCAAAAATATCATGTACCGTGACAAAGTTAAAACTTGTTTAAAACACTCATGAAACCTTTATTTTGTTAATTTGGGTGTTCAAACGACCGCCACAGAAATTCTGACTGCCAACTTGCGATGACTTGCGTTCTCGTTTGATTAGGGCTATAAGTTCGTGAAAAAAGCTCAGTTCTTGTAAAGCAAATAAGAGAGCTGATTATACGCTATATAGGAATGGGGTACTAAATTATATCGAATCACTTTTAGCAGTTTCTCACTTTGTTATTAAAAAAATTAAATTATTTTGTTTTGTTTGTGTGTTTTTTTTCCTTTGTCTAACCTCAACATTCAATATTATTTGTGTAGACAGGACAAAATATAGGAGAAAAACTTGATCTTATGTTACGAGAAACTCTTAGCAAACTACAACAAGCGGAAACACTCACTGTAATTCAGGTAATGGTAAACTAGAAACTAGTCGATTTTATAATCTGATTGGCCCATTTAAAAACTCGATTAATTCAGATAGAGTATAATTTATTCGTGAAAATCTGAGTTGCAATAGATTCACTTTTAGAAATTTACTCAAAAAAATGGAAATGATATTTTAGTTTAAAGTCAAGAACAACATTATATCATGATGAATAATGCTATAGCCACTTGCTTTTGTGATGAAGGCTTCACATAAGCGACTTGGCTGAGCGTTAAATAATTATCAATTATTGGACGAGTCTGAGCAAAATATCATGATTTGTCAGTGGCGAGCTACTAGTTATTTGCCGATGCCGAAGGCAGAGGCAAATAACTGGTAGCGAGACACTGACAAATCATGATATTTTGCGATAGACGAGTTCAATAATTGATTTATCATTCATAAAATAGTTAAAAATCTGAAATGCCTGAAGTTAGAGATCGTCACTCTTCTCTGTGTCTTCGGCATACTAAAATCTTCGTAAAACTTACTTTTTGTTGGCACGAGTGTTGCTTTTTATCTCACTAAATCTTCCTTTTAACTATTTCTTTTCTAAAGTACATTGTCGTTATGAATGCTTCTAAATACTCTCGATTCTTTCCTCGGATAGCTGAAGAACTAGCCGCCATGTTTATGAAAATTATTTGCAGTCAGCAGCGCCATTGCTAGTGCGCATGCTCATAACATTATTTGCAAGAAAAAAATTATTTGCACTCAGTTATTTGCAGGTGAATTAACCAATCAGAATGCAGGATAGAAACGAAATGAATGATAATCTCAGTTATTATTCATCTATACATAGTCCCTAAAAATAAATTGTCTGGAAACGCGGCCAAAATCTTTGTTCTAGGTTTTTGTTCACGTTTGTGCACCTTATTTCACCTTAACGCTTGCTGAACACATTGTATTTTTGGTATAATGAAGCAATCAACCAATAGCAGCGTTGTTTTATAAATATTAATGAACGTAAAACAAAAGATTGTGCACCTTATTTGCCACCCTCAACCTAAATTGTAGCTCATTGTTAACCGCTTTGATGTTCGCCGCGTCTCCAGACAATATAATTCTAGGGACTATGATCTATATGACCGTATAAATTATCTCCCCAAAATTCTGGATGTCATGTGACCAGCCGATGCCAGGGCCATTTTCGCCGACCTCCCAATGTGGAGGGAAAATGCCCGGGATACGAGATTAGTAGTTTTATGTTTTTGTTCAAATTAATGGAAATTTGTGCAGTCATCCAATAGCAATAATTCGGTTTCATTAGTGTGGCCCTTCATCGTCAAACTCATTAATAATTCTTAAGATGAAAACAAAGGAAATCAGTACCGAGGCGGTGAACTGGATACCCAATCTTAATTAGCATAGAATTTTGCCAACTTTCAACCTGATTTTTTCATAAAATACTGATTTGTTTGAGAAGCTAGATCAAACACTCGAAAGAGTGTTTCATCCTCTATCCAGTCACCTCGAAATTGGTTAAAAAACTCGTCCTACGGCCTCGTTTTTCAACCACTTCTCGGTGACTGGATATCGGATGAAACACTCTTCCTCGTGTTTGATCTATTACTTGAAAGATAATAGACCACTTTCATAATGGCGACTAATTTGAATATCCTTTTATGTGCATCTTAATAAGCCTTTTTAGCCTCGTTTGTGTGTATGCAATTCAAAAGAATCCTTCCTTCACTTTTTTTTTTTACTATATGTACTTACAAAAACTGAATATATATATATATATATTAGTAAAAAATTTAACTGATTGCATTAACTTGTACCTATTTAGTGAGAATGTGCGTAGTGGTTAAAGTAGCACTAAGCTTTCAAACCATCTATATGTTCTATTAATTACTATGCTGTATAACTATGTGGTATGCCTACCACTTATTACCGTCGATTTTCTAAAATTTAAGGAAGCAAACTAATTGACTTTTATATATTGCCATATGTAGCTTATGGCCAATGAGCTTATGAGTTTTAGATGGCCAAAGGTGATTTTCAGCGAGATCCTGGTATACATTTCTTTCTTTCTTTTTCTTTTTTATAACAACTAGTCTTTAATGATGGTATTTATCAGTCTTACGTACCACCGTCTTCAAGACACTCTTAATTTCCTTTCCAATGTACCTGATCCGTCAGGAAAATCTGCGTTGGAGTTTATCATAAATATCTGGTGCTCACGACAGCAGGAATTCTTTGGTACATATGATTCCAAAGTCCGGTGAGTATCTGAAAGGGAAAAAAAACAATGGAGATTTTGGGGTTTTTTTTTTAGCTTTAACTTCTTGGCAACTGTGGGTTATCCACTTGACGAGTAAAATTGTCTGGCGTTAAACAGTGTCAGAGTAAAGTACTATAGTCTGTATTAGTCCCAGAAAACTAAATCAGTCAGGAAGGAGTTATAGACAGAACAAAGACTTTGGTTTTAAAGGACATTGGCAATAAAAAGGTAGTTTGTCTATTCGAAAGAACTCGTCAAATTGTAATAGAAGATCTTTTCCAAATTTTTTGTATCTTTCTTCGTTCTTAAGATATCCTAGTTTGTTTGATATGTAAACTAGATCGTCTCTGCATGACGTCAAGAGCAGGGTACAGTATTTTCACACCTAGCAAAATCAATCATATCTCCAAGTTTGTTTAACGAAATAACTTGAAACTGTCCACATAAAAACGCCTTGTGACACTAAACATTTTATGTTGAGCAATCATAGAGGTGTAAGTGATTTTGTAATGTATGAAAATACTGTACCCTGCTATTGACGTCAGAGATTATCTAATTTACATATCAAACAAACTGAAATATTTTAAAAACGAAGAAAGGTACAAAAAAGTTGTAAAAGATCTTCTATTACAGTTTTACGAGTTCTTTCAAAGTTGACAAACTTCATTTTTATTGCCAATGTCCTTTAACCCTACATGACGAACACTTTGGGCATCCTTTTTTCCGATAATTTCTTTTTTTTCTTCCGACTCAATATTCTTCGAAGAACATCCATTTATGGTAGAATATACTGGGGTTTTTTATATTTTTCTTTGTTTTTGTTTTTTAGTATATTGTCCATGTGCAAGTTGCTGGAGCATACGATCAACAATGGAGATAGAAGACTTAACGACATTGTTGTGAAGGGAGAAAGACGTTTTGAACACGAAACTGGTATTGTACTTCATTGTTACTATCGATTGTTTGTTTGATTCTTGCTTGCTGCATGGAGACGATTATGCACTCTTCTAAAAGGGCTTTGCTATACAATCTTTATTGTTGTATACCTAAGTAATAATTAGTTATACCGATTACCAACTAATTGTAACCATAATGTCAAATTATAGTAAACACTATTAACAAGACGTTTATAACAATCGCAAGGACTGTACCTTCGTACATTTAAAACTATCTGTTTAAAATGTAACTGCTCCCGTAGCCTTAGCCGCCCTACTTCATGTTGTTATTAATATATTTAGTTTAGTTCGTATTTTGTTGAAATTGTAGCTAGGCTTTGTAGTTAGTATGTTGATTTACTCTATTATACTTATTTTTGGGCCCGCAGTAATTAGCTTATTGCTGTTGCGGTGACCCTGCCGTTATATTTTAATCTTCAGCATGTAATATATATAAAGGGGATATTACACGGTGGCGAGAAGATATGGATTTTATGTTCGAGTAGCAAGGACAATATCTCACGAGTGAGCGCAGCGAACGAGTGAGATATTGCTCTTGCCACGAGAACATAAAATCCATATCTTTGAGCAACCGTGTAATGTTGTATTTATTATATGGACAATGAAATTATGCGTGGAAGTGATGTTGATAAACTGGCTTTAATGCAAAAACTACAACCGCTTGACCTAAAACTTTTCGAAAATACGAATGAAAAATACAACAGCTTATTCGAATACTTCATTTTACTGAAAATTTACTGAATTAAGAGAAGTTACTGGCTCAAATTTACTTGATTCGAAACTTACGGCAAAAGGCGAAAATTTTGACTTGTCAATATGTCACTCGCGAGCGTTACATACGAGAAATACGCCACTCGGTTCCTGGATGTAGTGAAATATGGGTTCTACGAGTGTTTTAGTTGCTAGTAAAATTATTTTCTCCATATAATAAACACTTGTATACTAGTGCTATAAATTAATGGCGAATCTAATAAAAAAAAAGGAAACCGCAACGACGTTAGTCAATTACTGGAGGCCTTTGTACAGCGCTATTTTGTGTACTTTTTCTTAAAAACTTTTTCCAGCATGCATGGTTGTCTATTTAACAAATAGATTCCATTTTGCCGTTGTCTGTTCAGTTATAGATACACAGATGACGTCACAACGTGGTAAGAACAAAAAAGTGGCCTACGAGACGCAGTCGAGTGGGTCACTGATGTTCTTACCACGTTGTGATGTCTTCTGTGCATCTATAACTGAACAGACAACAAAAATGGAATCTATTTGTTTTATACAATACAAAAATTTAAAAGGTTTTTATCAAAACTTTGGTCGGATAAAGAAAAAAGTAAGTCAGCTGACGTGATCTGACGTGATCCATGTGTCTGTCCTCTATTAGATCATGGGCAACAACCAATCAAAACACGCATAGCAACCAGAGTATTGTATAAATTGTGGTAATGTTCCTTCTTTCTTTCTAGGAATTCGAACAAGATCAAAAGCTGTAAAACGTGAGTCGTTATTTTTTGGTAAACGTTGTGCTGCAGTATTTTAGCAATTAAATACTGAAATTTTGATATTGTTAATATAGCAATATCTTTTGTTGATTCTTGTTGTTTCTTACGTTATCTTTGAACTACCGTAAATAATTCCTTAACGAATGGAAGAAGAATCATTTTTATATATCATGTGTCAAAGTCCATTTTTCTAGCTTTCTGATTGGGCGAGCTGTCCTCGCATGGTGGTCCGAAAATTGTGATGTTTCCCGCGTAACCCATGTCAGCGGGTAACATTACATTTATTTTTCCCTAGGGAAAAATATGAATTTTTCCCTAGGGAAAAATATGAAAACCGAAAGTAGATGATCAGGTCTAGTTTGTCTTTGTTTTGGTTTTTTTCAGTTTTCCTTAATTTAAAGCAATGTCTGAAGGTTTTGCTCAAAATTATGTTGTCATATAACACTTGATATATAACAAAACACTTATTTACTGCAATTTGATTGGTTGCTGAGCGGTCTTTGCAAACCGATAAAGACCGGTCGTTACAAAAACTGAAAAACAAAATTAAAAAATTAAGCAATTCAAATTAAAATATATAGGTTTTAAATATTGTGAAAATGAATTTTCCGCTAAAAAATTAAATACGACAGTGTTAATAGAGACAGAAAGTGTTTTTGTTGTTTACAGTTTTCGTTGGAAGTCGGTTACTTCGGGCTTTGCTGCTTGTACTCTTGACATTCAAATAAAACTAAAAAAACTTGGGCGATAGTAAGAACCTCATTAACCTCGCTTGGTCGGTCTCGGCAAAATTATCCTGCCCTTGGTCTTTTCGCACAAACCTCGCTCCTTTGTCGCTCGGTCTGTATTGAAAGATCGCTGGGCGTGATAATTTTGTCGTAAAGATCTCCCGCTTGGTCAATAAGTTTTTAATAAAAGAAATCTTTTATTAAAAACCTTTTTTCAAGAAATAAATTTTGGTTTAATAGGACTGATTGTTTTATCTACGATAAAGTCGATAACTTTTGCTGTGGTAGAATATACTGAAGATGCATTCTACTATGTATAGGTTAGTTATCGAACCCGAGGTAACTACGTCAGTTATTTACCGAGGGCCGAAGGCTAACCCAGGTTGAGGTAACTAACTTACTTAGTTCAAGGTCACCGAGGTTGCCTAAGAAAACTGAGATACTGATTTCGATATCACAGAGGTTGTCTAAAAAAACACTTCAGTCGCGATGATAAATCCTTTATCACATTCGTGACCATTGATTAAAGGGTATTGGCAATAAAAATTAAGTTATCTCTAATTAAGTTATAAATGTCTCATTTGAAAGAACTCGTCAAATGGTATAAGAAGACCTTTTACAATTTTTCCGTATCTGTTTTGGTTTTGGAAATATTTCGACCAAAGACAGCGTGCTGTCCGCCATCTTGTTGTAATATTGGGTCTAATTAACTAGGAAATTGGTCACGTCACAACCAGTGTAAACCTGATGAAACTACTCCGTGGGTGACCAAATTTCCACGGAAGGCTTTGTAAATGTTGTGGGTCAATTTAAAATGGAAATAGCGCAACAAAATCGAGTTTCTAGCTCATAATGTCATAAGGTTGGCAAGATAAAAATTTCACTTTACCCTGGTTATGATGTCACATGCATATCGAAAATAATTCCAAGATGGCGGACAGCAGGCTGTCTTTGGTCCAAATATTTCCAAAACCAAAACAGATACGGGAAAATTGTAAAAGGTCTTATACCATTTGACGAGTTCTTTCAAATGAGACAAACTTAATTTTTATTGTCAATACGCTTTAAAGCTTATTTTCCCAACCACGCATAAATCAAGTTAATTGCCCTGGGCTAATATATATTAGCCCGGGGCAGTTAACTTGATTTATGCGTGGTCGGGAGTAACTATTATAAATAAACAACCGCGGTACATCAAAGAAAACCGAGGTGTTCGTGAACTAATTTGATGTACTATTTCAAAAACTCGTTCAAGTGTTTGATCACGGTATCAAAACACGAGAAAGCTAATGAATCTCGAGGTGTTTTGATACCGTGATCAAACACTTGAACGAGTTTTTGAAATGGCTTCTCAAATGAAAGACAATGAACCAATGAGCCACCGTTGTGGGACTTGTGGATGTTTTGTGATACAATTTTACTCAATCGTATCGTGTTTCCTGTTTAATTAACATAAATGAAACCCTAGTGTTTGATGAAGAAACAGATCAAACACTAGTGTTTGATGCAGTGCTTTACCGTGTTTCACAGCCCATTCACGTGACGGAATGGAGCTGTCTAATTGAGTAAAATTCTCATGAATTATTAATGAATTTGAGAAATATTGTTTCACAGCTCTTTGGGAGATCCGTCATTAGAATATAGTTTTTATACGTAAATGATCAGATTAAACAAAGATTCTTTTTCCGTTCTATTGTTATTTGATGATGTTGCTTTGTATATAAAGTGACGAATTGTTAGTATGAAAGAGTTGTTAAAATTTGAATCGCTTGTGTAAAAATAGAAACTCGCCTGTGTAAAGTTTCAGTTTTGCCTGCATCCTATTATTTATTTCATGTATTGTGACATTTCGCAAACGATGTTTTATGCTGTTTTTGGATCTTTTCAGAACCTGAACAATGGACCATGATCCCAGCACCATTGAAATTTTATAAACTAATTGTAGAAGAATTATCGAATCTGTTTGAGAATACAGAAGTTGTTCCAGAGGAGTTTGATGAAGTACGTTTAGTTTTGTTCATTTTTAAACTGTTTTACGTTTTATTATACGGCGTGTTAAGGCTTGGTCAAGTGCTTCAACTTTGTTGTACAACATCAGGCAAGAAACAATGTGAAGTAAAATTACATTACGTCTACACTGCAAAACCTCCAATTCTTGTCAAGATAATTTTTCTTCTTTTGAGATTTTATTTCTTGTTTTAAGATATTTAATCTTGTTTTAAGATAAAATATCTTGTCAAGAAACCGCAGTAAGATAATTATCTTGCAAACGGGACAAGAAAATCTTAAAACAAGTATTTTTTTCTTAAAACAAGTTTTTGGGAATTTGCAGTGTAATATTAATATTATCAATAAGAAAACGTAGTAAAACGTTTCGTCATGTTTTTTGCATGAACAGTTACGCCGGCAGAACTGGCATATTGGGGGGGTTAGGGGGATCCGGGGGCATATTCCCCCGGAAAATTTTGGGATCTCAAACTTTCTACAATGCCATTTCCTTAATTTTCAGGAACAACTATAGACACTCTTTAAGAAAATTCAATTAGCTATCGTCACGCGAATAACCTAAGTTTTGCAGAACGAAACAGTAATAGTACTTATTGCACTATTTAGGAACCAGAAAAAGTTTCCTTAAAACTAAAACTTTCTATATTGCTAACAAAAATTACCCCCCCCCCCCCCCTTTGCCGGCGCCACTGTGCATGAATGGTGGGAAAACATTTACATTCCGTTTAACATTGTTCATTACCTGTTGTTATATAACAATGTTGGAATGTTTGACTACGACTGTACGTATGCTATGTAGTTACCTACCCTCAGAGACATACTACTTTGTCGGGCACACTTAGTTGTGCCAATTGTTCTGAAAACCATAAAATTCGTGCAAAAACTGACAGTGTTTAGATGAAACTTCGACGTATTTTGTTCTGAAAAAGTAAAACTGAACGTCTTTTTTAGGAAAAATTACAACAAAATGAAACAAATGACCTAAATTATGCACATCTATTCTGCATGTTATGAAGTAAAACAAACTCAAACCAGGCAAATTTTCTCCTGAACAGCACTTTTGGCCAGACCCAGTACGAAATGGCGGCGCCGTGGCTATTGGTTCTGAGCGAGTGAACGAACGGACGAACGAACGAACGAACGCACGCACGTACGTACAAACAAACAAACGAACGAACGAACGCAGGTTGTCTAATGGACTTATTTCTTAACCAGTGACGAATTTAATTCAGACGAATTTAATTCGAATTGACTTCGTCGGTAATGCGACGTAAATAATGCGACGTCGAGTTAAACGTCGAATTTCAGTCGAATTTAATTGTTTTTACTTGGACTCGTGGATCCTGAAAATGACTTCTTCAAAACATGGCACCGAATTGTCACAGACAGAAGCGAAACGTTTAATTCGACGCGACGATAATTCGTCGTGTAACTCGACGTCGTAACGCGTTATCGTCGTACTGTCCGTCTGACTCAGGCGAATTTAATTGCCGAGTCGAATTTAATTCGTGTGTCAAATTTAATCGAGTTATACGTCGCAGTTCGTCGAATAAAATTCAAACATTTAAATTCGTCTGAATTAAATTCGTCTATTGTGCGACGTTTAGCGCAGGCCTTAGACATTTCAATCGATTAAACTGTATGTAGGGATTTTTATAGTGAAGGGAAATTCCGAGTGTAAGAATTATACATTTTAAGACCAAGTTTGGACCAGTTGCGAAAATGTAACATTAAACCCTTCTGACTAGGAATAGAACCCGCGATTCTAGTGCAGTGCATGCTCTGACTATTGAGCTACACCGCTTCGATTCTAAGTTTTCGAACCATAAAAATTCGGCCTTAGTTTTTTCATTAATTTTATATTCCCATGTGCTTGCATCGAGCTGGATTTTACCCTAAATATCATTTGATATGGAACTCTGAATTAGTTTATAGGCTTGGTACACTGATCTCAAATAATATACTCATTATACTGGATAGAGCATCTATTGTTTCGCGCGTGGCAAAAATTGAAGTCGGAAGTGAGGCTAAAAATCTCGCGACGGCCATATCCGGTGGGACCCACAATATTGCTGAATCATAGTTTTCGCCTCTGGTTTTGGCTTTAAATGATTGGATTTTTAACGAAAACCAGCTAAATTTTTGTGACATGATGTACCTGTCGCTATGGGAGAACTTAAAAGTTGCTGTATGAAACCCAAGTGGGTCCCACCTGAAATGGCCGCCGCTAATTTATTCCGACTTCACAGCGAGCACCGGATGCTCTATCCAGTATAATGAGTCTATTATTTGAGATCAGTGGCTTGGTATTACCGTAGAATTCCGAAAGTAACGGCCCCCCGAAAGTAGCGGCCCCTTCGAATGTGGCGCATTTTTTTAATGTTTCAAATACATGTTTATCCAACAAAAAGGTAATGTTCGTATTAAAACTTAACAATCAACTTAAAGCTTGTATAATTAATATATGTTTTTTCGGTTACCGACATTTCTGTTCGATGAAAGCACGTATTCAATATTTACAACATGTTCTCTCTTTACAAGTTGCCACCATTGCCGCCGACAATCATGTCAAGGTCATCATCGCTGCTGTCGTAAAACATTACGTCCTCTACATCATAAGATTGACCGATGGTGTAGTTAGAAATGCCCAGCCCTCGATATTTATTTAACAAATAGATTCCATTTTGCCGTTGTCTGTTCAGGTATAGATGCACAGATGACGTCACAACGTGGTAAGTACAAAAAAGTGGACCACGAGACGCAGTCGAGTGGGTCACTGATGTTCTTACCACGTTGTTACGTCTTCTGTGCATCTATAACTGAACAGACAACAAAAAAAATGGAATCTATTTGTTTTATACAATACAAAAATTAAAAAAGTTTTTATCGAAAATCTTGCCGGATTTTGGGGCAAAAAGAAGGGGAAAAGTAAGTCAGCTGACGCGATCTGACGTGTCCATGCGTCTGTCCTGTAATAGATCATGGCCAACAACCAATGAAAACACGCACAGCAACCATGGTATTGTATAATTCGTTATCCCTTTCTCCTAGTTACTACTGATGTACGGAGACTTTTGATATTTTTTCCTAACGTATTTTACAACCATCCGAAAATATCGCCCTCCCCCCGAAAGTAGCGGTCCCCAAGGGATGCTAAATCCGAAAGTAACGGGGACCGTTACTTTCGGAATTCTACGGTAGTTTATATTGTAGCTTAGCCAATCAGAATGCCGGAACGAAGTAAAGCCGTACGGTGATTGGCCTAAATCCTGCATGTGCGTGTTTTCTTGGAAGTCCTCGTTCCAAGTCCTCGTTTCCGGCCAGAGCCGATGGCTCCTTGTTGCTGGACAAAACGACCGTTTTGGGTCTAGGTATGGGATTGTTTATTTAAATACATGAGATATGGTAATTATGTGAGTCAGTAATCAATTTTTGATCTGTTATTTCAGGACGAAGACGACGATTGGGATGACGAAGAAGACGATATTACTGCAGGATTAGCAGTTAAAAATTTTCTTGGATCAGTTTTAGCTCCGGCTTCAGATTATCCTGGTAAGAATATCTATACAAATAAATTTTAACTACGTTATATTGATGATATAGATCACTTTCATAGTGGCCACCACTAAATATTCTTTTATGTGCATCTAAAGCCTGGTTTCCATAACATCATTTGGATCGCCTCAATCCAATCTCGTTCCCTGAGCCCACGTTCCCCACCCGGGAAACGAGAGACTCTGGGATAATCCGTTTCAAATCGTTACGTTCTTGGCTGAATAGTGAGCATCAGTTGGTTTGAAGTGACCGGAAGTAGAATTAATAAAATCAAAATAACAAAGATGTCGGACGACAAGACTCCAGTGAAGACGTTGCCGCGATCGATATCTTCGTCGTATGTGTGTAGATGCTGTAATTCGAGCTTCGCCAGCAACCCCATTGACTTGTTTGGGGAAAAGTCAAACAAGGAGAACATACTATCCAGATTCCGCTCGGATATTTACGCATGCGTATCTCAACCGGAATAACAAGAATCCTGTGATTTGAAACGGATTATCCCAGAGTCTCTCGTTTCCCGGGTGGGGGAACGTGGGCTCTGGGAACGAGATTGGCCTCAATCGTGTCGATCGCCTGAATCTATCCAATCAGATTGGGCGATTTGAGATATCTCTAGTCTGATTGGAGAGATATGGCAATTAAGGCGATCGGGACGATCTTATGGAAACCAGGCTTAAATTAGTCTCTATGGCCTCGTTATGAACTATGAAGCAAAGATTTACAAGACACACAAACAAGGACAGCTTATTAAGATGTACTTATTAAATTCATTAAAAATTCATGAAGAAAATTCAAAAGAAATGAATATTTATACCACCCCAAAGGGGCCACCGTGAAAGCGATCTATTACCGGAAAATATCGGACCAGCACATGACGCGTCTCAACCAATCAGAGCACGTTCACAGAAAGTTAAGTTGATATTTAACATCGACTTAACTTCTGTGAAATGAAGGTCGTATATATTTATAGCATAAATTAAATAGCTTACAATTAATACGATAGTATTAGTGGAAACATGTCCAAAGGCACCTTCTACATTCTTGAATAGTTTAGCATGAACGCTACAGCAATGGAAGTTTGGTGAAGATTTGTATTTAGTTCAAATTAGGTCTGTTTTGTAATCCAAGTCTTAGAAATACACTATGGTAATAAAAATTCAGGTCAGCCCGGAATCATGCATAGGGCATATAATATCAGTTATCAGATGTCATATGGAGTATATAAGAACGTCTATACACGTGGTTTTTACGAGAGCAGATAACACGAGGCTTGCATAAGACGCGCTTTACATAAGACGCGAAACATTCGTATAAATGGTACAAAAAGTTATGTATGTTCGCATCTTACACAAGCCGTGGCTTGTTCAGAAACGCGTTATAAATGGGTCGTCAGTTCGCGTCTTAAATCAGACGCGTCTTATCGGGATATCGGCTCTTGTATAAACGGCCCTTATGTTATCCTCGGTGTGATCAGTTTCCGTCGCGCCAAGGGACTTCTAGAAACACCAAGAGCTATTTACTTGTTTTTGCAGTAAGACTTGTTTTTTTTTTGTTATTTTCACTATATGTTTGACAATTTAGGGTTCGACAACATATACGATGATTTTCCGATAGACGAGGTTGAAGATGACCCCGATATCTTGGAAGATCCTATTTACAGTATGGACATACAAGTAAGTCTGTTTTCCTCTAAATTTTCGTTACCTTTTGCCGGAGGCCAATAAACCCCATTAATTAATCTTTGTCACATAAAACAGGGAGAACTAATGTTGGTTTTCTAGGGTTAATAGGCTTTAGCCCGTAATCGGCTTTAGTCAATTAATCGTGCATGTCAGTACGTTAAGTGATTTCCCTTCCCTCGTCTTTAAATATAGGTGAGGCATAATTTCTTAAGGCGGTTTTACACTATGCAATTTTTTGTGCAACTTGTCTCACAACGGCTCAATCTCTTGCATTGCATGCAGTTGCACGAGCAGTGGTGTTAGTGTGTTACACTATACAATGTTTCTTGCAATTTGTCTTGCAAACGTGACCGAAGCAGTTTACAAAGCATATTTATTATATGGCTGGGTTTGATTTCCGGTCCGTGCGCAAAACGACGCACGCTGATTGGTTCCTGAGAGGTCGGGATTTTACGATATTGCCCTTGGGTCAATACGCTTTTTTCTCGGCCCTGTAATTTTTGGCGAGAAAATTTCTGAGTTGATTTGAATACAAATAAAAGAGAACTAGGTATCTTTATTCAAATATTCTGAACAATAAAATGTGTTGGAACATTACTGCTGGTTTTCTTTAAAGCTGTTTATCTAAAAACATGGCAAATAAAAGCCGAACTAGCTGGTGTAAACAAGAAGGCCACTCTGCAATCATCAAGTCTCGCAACATTTTTGGTGCAGTAAGCGTTGCTCTAAGTAGAATCAAGTTCTACTTTTCGCAACGATTGCGGAAACGCTGCAGCGGATTACTGAAGCATTACACAATGTAACACCCCTCTTGCAACTTGTCTCGCAACAGTTTGCGCGATCAGTCAATAATAAAGACTTATTAACCGAGTGCGAGGTCTGTACGGGAAAGTATTTGCCTGAGGTTTTCGTACAGACCGAGCGACGAAGGAGCGAGGTTTGTGCGATAAAACCGAGGGCAAATACTTTCCCGTACAGACCGAGCAAACGAGGTTAATAAGGAATTTATTATATGGCTATTGGTTCACTTTATTTTTAAGCTTCGAGCGTTGTTTTCGTCTTGGGAGTATGCTGTTTGTGTTACAGCATGCAATTTCTCGTGCGACTTGCATCGCAACAAAGTTGCGCGACAAGTTGTACTTTTTTTTTGGCCTGTCTTTGTTTTGATATATCGTTCCTTATAATTCGTTAGTTAGTCGCTTTGGAATAGGGGAAGCCGTGTGCATGTGTCCCTCTTCCCATCATTCCTCGCGCGTCTTCTCTGCCTCCGAGCCTCTGCGGAGGAGAGAGGTGCATGTGTTGCATGCAAACAATTGCGTGACTATGGATGTGTTTGAGTATGTATCTTTGGATGTTTGTGGTGATAGGAATGCGAGTGCGTATGCATGCGTGTGTGTGTTCTCGTGTGGTTCTGCCAATATTGGTGCGTCTATATTAGGAATTTGTGTGCATGTGTTTTGGGGTGTGTGTATGTCATATAGTAACCGTGTGAATACAAGCGTGCTTGAGTGTGGATGTTTGGGTGTGGAGGGATGCGAGTGCGTATTCATGCGTGATTGCATGTGAGTGTGTTCTCATATTGTTTGCCAACATTGTTGCCACTATTACAGTATTAGGTATTCGTGTGCATATGTTGCGGTGTGTATGTCTGCTAGTAATCGTGTGAATATAGACCTTATTCAAAAATGGCCGCCGAATTAAAATTATTTTATATACATATAAATTAGCCCTTATTAACTCGTTTTCATGTGTGAAATTCAAAATAATTTTTACTTTAAAACGAGGTCATAAGGACTAATTTATATGGACATAAAGGAATTTTAATTCGGCGGCCATTTTTTAATAAGGTCTATGGGTGTGCGAGTGTGTGTTCTTGTGTACATATGCATATGAATGCCTGTTGGTTTAGTGTTTGTTTTTTTGTAAGAAGAATTTGCCTTATTAAACTCATTAATAATTCATTAATAATTCACGAATAATTAGCCAATTTCAACAGTTTATTCAAACACTTGATTGAAGATGGATACTCCAGTAAAACACGCTAAAATCGTATACCACCCAAGATATTAGATGAAAACCGGTGTTCATCTAATTCCTATAACTCTCAATTATCTTTATGCATAGATAATGGAGGGGAACTGGATAGGAAACTTAAAACGAAACTGGAAATCATGTTTGCACAACTTGCTATGGTAATTATACACTTATAAGCAGCTAATGCACCTAACGGGTGTTCCCACATGCCAGGATCAGCTATTACTGAAATTAAACAATAGTGTAATATCACTTAAGCCTGGTTTCCATATAAGCCTGGTTTCCATATAGCCGTAAAAGTCGGCGGCATGGCTGCGGCAAGGGGCAATGGTCCAATCGCATACAGCTTTTTATTGCTGGCTAATTCAACACTGTCTATGATTGGACCATCGCCCCTTGCCGCAGCCATGCCGCCGGCTCTTACGGCTATATGGAAACTGGGCTTTAAGCCGTAATCAAACGAGATCGCAAGTTGGCAGTCACGAATTTATGTGGCGGTCGTTCGAACACCCAAATTAACAAAATAAAGGTTTCATGAATGTTTTAAACAAGTTTTAACTTTGTCACGGTTCATAATATTTTCGGGAAATTATTCAGAGAGGCTGAGATAGCGTGACTGCCAACTTGCGATGACTTGCGTTCTCGTTTGATTAGGGCTTTATTAAGTTCAGCAGTGTCTGATTTTAGCCGTGTAGGACCACCCGTTTTCGTGTAATAATAATCCCCTGGGGTATAATTGTATAATTACCATAGCAAGTTGTGCAAACATCGTTTCCGGTTTCGTAAGTTTCCTATCCAGTTCCCCTTCTATTATCTTGAATAAATTTTACGCACCTTGTGAATCCTCAAGAAAGTTTATTTTAATTGCATTTCAATTTAGTATCCAATTGAAATCGTTCAATTGAGATGCCATATCAACAACTCGTTTATCGTGTTTCATCAGGGGAATCCAGATACTCGAAAACAATAATTTCTTATGTTTCCTCGTGTTTGGATCCCCTGACGAAACACTCAAATTCGTTGTTGATGTAATATATCATACACGAGGAGGAGTGTTTCATCAGGATATCCAAACACCGAGACTTTTGTTGAAAACCGAGGCGAAGCCGAGGTTTTTTAACAAATTTCGAGGTGTTTGGATATCCTGATGAAACATTCTTCCGAGTGTATGATATAGCTTCTCAAACAGATCAGTATTTTAAGAGAAAATCGAGGCGAAAGTTGGCTTAATTTATGTAATTTCTTCCTCCGATATCCAAACCACCGTCTCGGTACTGATTTCCTTTGTTTTCGGCTCATGAATTATTAATGAGTTTGAGAAATATTACGTAAACGATTTGATCCCACAAGCATTGGGTGCCTACGATTCTGCTCTCTTACGGTTGATAAAAAAGTAATCAGTTTATGATTACAGTCGAACCCCTATTAAGCGGACACCTTTAGGACCTCGCCTATAGGTGCCCGTTTAAGAGAGGTGTCCACTTAGGGCCTGTTTATATGGAGCCGAGTTACCCGGCTAGGCGAGTTACTCGGCAAACCAAGTTACCCGCCATGTATAGAAATTCAATGCTATCCCGGCAGAGTAGCCGAGATCCCAGCAAAACAGCCGAGGTCTCGGCATGCCGGGATGAAAATATTCCCATATAAACACTCTCTTGCCCGGTAACTCGGCTAGCCGAGTTGAATTCGTCACAACAGCGCACGCGCCACTTATCAAGACAATAGGAAACTACTCATGGAATGTGAAAATTATAATGCGTGGGCGGCTTTGCCGAGTAACTCGTCTCATATAAACACTCATCTTTTTAAACTCGGCTTGCCAGGTAACTAGCCTATAGCCGGGTAACTCGGCTCCATATAAACAGACCTAAAAGGGATTGCACAGTAGAGGGTGACAAGCCTTTTGTGTTTATATACATAGTTTGTTTTCACTGTAATTCTACTGTATAAAACAATCAATACTGCTGCACTAACTGACACAAGTTCTCAATTCAAAGTGTTATTTTCTCTCTGTAAGATTTGTCCCATGAAGAGAGGTTAATTTGCCCACTGGGACCCAATATACTGTATAGATAGTGTGTTTCCGCTAGGTGCTGCTGGGGTGTCCGTTAATAGGGGTTCGACTGTATTCTAATAATGTACAAAAAGTATTAAATAATAAATATTAGGCTATGTGCACACGGTAACGTTTCCAAGCGTTTCCGTATTGTTTCAAGTAATGAACTGATTGTTCTCGATTCCCTTGAGAACAGTAAGCAATAGAAAACGCTCGGAAACGTTACCGTGCGCACATAGTCTCAGGCTACGTCCACATGCACGTATACGTTTTCGTAGCGTTTTCATATTGTTTCAGGTAAGTAGACCATTGTTTTCTATTCCCTTGAGGACGGAGAACAATATGAAAACGCTACGAAAACGTATACGTGTGGACGTAGCCTAAGTTAATTGTGCTGTTCAAAAAGGCAAATTATTTGTAAGGATTTCTAAATTATAATCAAGATCGGGAAAAAGGTGTTGTTTTCCCCGAAAAAGCTAGTTTGAAAAAGGATTTCTGGGTTTGTTTTTTAGAATTATCTTGTCGAGTTTCTTCGTGCTTTCTCGCGGCACCCGTCATTTTCAACTTTCAACAATGAGCTCAATCCAAATGAAAAACAAACTTTAGTTAAAGCAGGAATAATTCAATAGATCTGTCAAGAAATAGTGCTATTCCTCTTGTATATATAAATAACAAAAAAACTTATAATTCTAATGTAATTTTTTTATGATTTGCAATAAATTATCAAGTCTACTGTATAATAATTTATGGTGTGGTATTCGTTTGTGGTTTTGGGTTCCTTCAGTGTTAAATTCACTTCAGACCTTACGATCATAAAACAAGCTTAAAACATGAAATACAATAGTCAATATATCTGCATGGCTTCTTTTAAATGTATCAATTCACATTGCCATCGATTCGCGATTCCCTTGCCAAACGGCATTTGGTGGTTTGCAATCAATCCCTTGGGATTTGGAAGACAAAGAAACGGCGGCCACGTTGGAGGAAAACATACTCCAAATACAATAGCTGCTAATGAGATTCTTTTAAAGTTCCTCAGAAAAACAGTTTTTGTGTTTTTTGCTCGGTATGTAAAATTAATCAATGTGCATTGTATGACTTGTTTGTGGCTAAATTTTAGGAAAATCTTCTGCAAGTTTTGTAATAATTATTAATAGTCTCTCGTTCATCTGTTTTCCATGCATGTATATGGAAGACCTTCAAGTTTTTGCACTGTCCATATTGTTTTTCTTTGTTTTATAAAAAGCGCACTTAAATGGTTTTCTCCTAAATTATGTCTCTATAAATATAACTAATCAGCAAAAGCAATACAGAATTAAAACTTTGAAGTGATTAAATCTTGATTTTCAGAATTATATTGTTGTATTTTGCTTTTGTGAACGAACAGTTCTTATATATGCATGTATATATCCTGTTTTGGTTGCCATATTTTTTTTTAAAACGTTAATGAATATTGACACGATATTTTACTTTGCTGCCAATCGACTTCTTCTGAAACGTGAATCAAGTAACCTAAAAAGCAGTATTATATTAAACTAAGCGTTTTTCTGTTGTTGTTTTTCCAAATAATAAGCTATCATGCTAAAGTCAAAACTGTCAACACTGCCGTGCAGTACTGTTCCCAGTTCTATTTTTTGCTGCAAGTTAAAGTGCAAAATAAAAATCAATTAGGGGCTTGTCAAAGTGTACTTCACTAACGTTTTTATGTATTATAATAAATAACGTTATTTATGCATTTTATCATTTGTGTTTTAACACTATAGGTTTATTGTACGTTGGCTTGTGAAATTTTGAAGTCTAGTCAGTATTAAATTTTAACCAGAGCTAAAAAAAGCCATTTGTCATCGACTTTGTACTGTTTGTTTATATTGGTCTTATAATTATCTTTGACATTGTCGTCAAGGCTCTGATATTATGAAACCGAAATCATTTTAGTGCTTCTTATAACGTTTTTAATTAATTAAATTGTTTGCGCTTCATTGACAATTGTTGTGTTCGCTGAAACGTGAATAAAGCGCGCGGGAATTCTTCTCGTTTCCTATTGGTCACCATCTGCATTCATTTGGCATCTTTGGTTCCTTCGCCCTCCAACAAGGTTTTAGCAGCACCGGCAAAGAAACGACCGTGTTGTTATTAAGTGGAGAGATTTTTATATGTTTTAAAAATTCAAAGTCCGACAAGGAATAATGGCAAACTATCTGGAACAATTGCAACAAGACGTAAGTTGAGTATGTATAGGATTAAAATAGATAATTACCGTTAAAAAAATATTGTGAATGCATCTGGACGTCTGGTCCTCTCCATTGCTGTGTTCAGGCGTTTGTCTACGTGTATCGCAGTTGTTTCCATTTTTTCGCTCAAAAGCTGTAATGAATTCAAGAACTATTTATTGTAATTCTATTTAGGAGGAGATTTTTCCAAACAGAGTTTTTCTTGGGGGTTTGGACCGTAAGGTATGACATATATTCCTGCACTAGGATTTAATTATCAACGGCGGGTGGTTGATAATTGTGTTGTGTAGTAAATTGCATGGCTTATTATTCTCCAAGTTAATTATCGAGCTGTTCTACTGGTGTTCTCTTGGTTTTGCAGTTTACCGAGTTGCAGTTGGAATCATTTTTCTCTGAACTTGGTCCTGTGGTGGATGTCCGAATTGTGTGTGACAGGAAAACTGGGTTATCGAAGGGGTTAGTTTAAAAGGAACCTTGTCTTGTTTTTTTATGCAGTCTTTCATTCCATTGCATGTAGACTATTCCTTTTCACAACACGAATAACCCACAATGAAGTTTGCAGAATTTATACATGACTTGCGAAGAGCCGGGCAGATAGTTCTTTCAAATAATATACTTGTACCTACGTGTGGTATAATTCTTGCATTCCTTGCTTTATCTGTTCTATATTTCAAAGTTAAAATTTGATTTTGCCAGTTGAGGATCCATGTCGAATGTTTTTAAGATACTATTGGATAGGTTGACGACTTTTAACCCAACCAAAAGCAAACCATGCAAGTTTAATAGATACCTTCATTAGAAGTGTCGCACTCTCAATCAGAACACGTGCCCTCGTTTATATGCGCAATTCGATTTCTCCAATGCGGTTTTTATGGTAAAGATTTAGACATGACGAAGTATTGTTTGTATAAAAAAATTGCTCAATCGTTAAATTAGAATGCAAATTCTGAACCTATGAAACTTTCAAACTGAATTTATCCCAATAAAAAACTGAATTTACTCCATTTAAAACTGAGCAATCAGCAATTTGTATCGTGTCAGATGGTCAATTCATAGAGGGTAGAGTCCTGTAGAAATTTAATGACCAAATATATTTATCTGAGTAATCAAATATATTAATATAAGTAATACTAGATAGCTGTGGATAGATGGCTGTGAATTACCAATGTTACGTCAATAAAATAAAAATATTAGGAGGAATTTCTGGGCGTAAATCGTTGGAAGGAAATTTTGAGAAATGTGAACTGCACTTTGTTGTAAATGAACTTTGATTTTTCTTATTATACGCATATAAGTTTATTTTACTAGAGCCCAGCGTCGTCCATGAGTTCTTGAGTATAATATAACAGATAACCTAGTAATTTTAGTACAATGCCACCTTTATTTTAAAATTCCTTTCTGAGACTTCATTAATTCTGGCCAGCGGACAGCATTGTAAAAAAAAATATGGCGCTCTTCGCCTCTTCCTAAAAGAAATGTTATATTTGTATAAAATCGCAAAAGAAAGAAAGAAAAGAAGGAAAATACGTCATCAGACGGCAACTCTCGTGGTCTTTAGGAAAATGCTCCTATAAGTGAGTTGTGGTATAGGTTACTTGAAGATGAAACTGTTGTCATTGCCTCTGTAAAAATGCAGGTTGATGGGATCTGGTCTAAACAACATACAGTACATGTATGATGAAATAAGATTTAAGAAAACTTCCTGTTTGTTTGACAAACACATCTTAGACATTGGAAGTAAACAAAATATCATTACAGGCTCAATATTACGGTGTAGGTTTATCATAATTCATGCCAGACTTCGTTCTTTGCAAAGTGTGTGTGGAAGAAGCCAAAAAAATCATTGAAAAATCAAAGTAACCTGCCACTTGTGGTCATTGGCTGTACACATGACAGATAATGAACGTAACCAGATATTTAATGAAAATTAAAGCTCCATTTATGCTTTCAAAGACAAATGTGGTGTAATTTATCATCTCATGAAGGTGGGAAATGTGCTTACAGTACAATATACGCATGCAGTGCACACAGTAATACATTTTTGCATACACCATTCAAAAAAAATAGGGTGTGTTGGGGAAAAATGCATGTGCAGCATAAAATGAAGTCTGGAATTCATGCATTAATTTGACGTGATGTTACAGTGTCATCTAAAATGAGACTGTTTTAAAGGTGCCGTCCAGTCCGTTCTGCGCATGATCTGAAATCGAATCTTTGTTTATGAGGATCCTCAAACATGACATTCGTAGATAATTACATGAAGTACTCAGCTCAATGTAAACTGTTAGGAACAACATGGCAGAATACCAAGTGTTTCAGTGAGGATATCTCTTTGGATTTCTTCTATTTCTTCTGAAAATGTTCTGTTTTGGGTACAAGTAATGAAGAGGAAGCAAGAAAACCTTACAATCTTGAATAAGGTATCAGTATATTTTTTCTAAATAGAAATGTAAACATTAGTTTTGTACATGCGCAGAACGGACTGGAGGGCACTTTAAATATTGCACAATCATTGTGTTTAATTCATTGAATTAAATTTGACTGAATTACTGTTGTGGCAATAGAAGTGTTCCTAAAATATTGTTGCAATACATGTATATTCCTCAAGTTGAGCAATTCACTTGATAAGATTCATTGACAACTTCCTGATTTGAATTCTATTTTGAATTTGATTGGTGTTTGGCAAATAATCCTTTTTCTTATTGGTTGTTTAAAAACATACCAGAAACCAATCAAATTAAAAACAGGAAGTTAGCAATACAGTAGAGCCTCGCTATAGTGCGCATCATTATAACGCGCAACTCGGTATAATGCGGTTGATCCTTGGACCCCAAAATTTTACTTTTCCTGGTTTGTCAATTGATGACTTACCAGTGAGTGTATAGTAATGTTTACCTACACTACTAAAGCTCACCACAGACTGCTAAATTCCACAATATTAGCAACAGAATTGATGTGTAATATAGCACTGAAACTGAAGTTTCTAATATGCTCACTGGAGACAATTCGATCTTGACGGTTATCAATCGCTGATCATCCTGAATAATCACAATCATTATGAGATAAAACAACAACGCAGCTCAAAAATCTTATTTCAATTTCATTTTGTTGAAGTCTTGAGTGAACTTCAAGCTTCTTCAGTCGTGATTGGATTGTGAGGATCAAACAGAAAGTGCTTCTGGCAGTTAATTCTGCCAATCTCGCTTCCAGTACTTGGCCCACAATATTGCACCAGAACTGAGTGGGAAGAGTACTGGGAACTAAATTTGGCTGTACCTTGCAATAACACGCTTCATCTATAACATATGGTCACCACTAAGGATGCCAACTACCATGTTACAGCAAGGCTACGCTGTAATTTTCATCAAATGAATTGGTCAAACACAGCAAATGAATTGCAAAAATATTTTAGGAATGCTTCTATTGCCACAACAGTAAATGCAATATTGTGTAATGTATATACTAGGCCTAAGCAACTTGCTCTAATTACAACCACTCTCCACATTCTTCATCCTTGTGAGTGGTTGCTTACTGTTACGAGAGCTTCAACAGTGTATCTGTAGACAAAGCTGGACAACCTCTAAATTATGGGATTTACAGTTGATTTCACATTACTTTACCACCGTGTGTTGTGTAAATTTTTATTGAGAAAATCCAAAGTTTGTTCAGAACTTTGGGATTACATTGTCAAGGTTGACAAATTATCCAATCAATTTGTCAACCTTGGCAACGTAATTCCAAAGTTCCAAATGCACTTCAGATTTTCCCAACAAACTTCACAACACACAGTGATAAAGTAATGTGAAATCAACTGTAAGATTCAACAATAGACACTTGATGTTTGAAGCAAACCTATAAATATGCACGCATGATTGCATTCATTTAATTATGGGCTAATTTCATCTTTGCTATTACATGTATCTAATGTATCTTTGACAAATTTGAGCAGTGTCTGGGAAGATAAATCCAGCCAGTATAATAGTACTAGAAATTTGCTTTCTTGGGCTAGCTTACATGCTGGGGTTCTTTAGGGATGCGTAGAGAGAATGAGGATGTGGAATTGCACACATGCAGGGGAAGATGGGAAGAGAGAAAAAGAGAAGAGAAGCTTCCTCAATTTCTTCCTTCCTGTCACTCCCCTTGCACCCCCTCTCCTGTGCACTTTCTCTTGCAGTCATTATATTCCTGGCCAGTTTCTTGACTGGTCATTTAACATCATTTATAATTGACCAGTTTAAAAACTGTATTAATTCAGATAGTGAACAATTAATTAATTTCAGGAGATGCATTGAAGTCTTAAGCTTGCTGCTAGTTCCAGCTAGTAGTGGAAATTGACATCTTGCCAGGGCCTTTAATCATCGTTGAATAATTTTAAAACAGGCATACATTATATTACATAACAGTAAAGCAAATTTCTTCAATAATTATAATTGACCTTCTGATTTGTGACCCTCATCCCCCTCTATTTTAAAGAAAAATAATAGCTTACCCCTTTTTGACCATTTAAATATACCTATGCCCCCCACCCTTATTTCACCCCCCACCCCCCATCAGTAAATAATGACTGCGTAATTATTTTTCTGTATTCATTGTAAACTTGCAAGTTGCATATATTTTCAACTATTGCTTCCTATTAAATAAATAAAAAACTCAGATTATAAAATAAAGAAAAAATTCAGATTATAAAATAAAGAAAAAACTCAGATTATAAAATATATATATAAGCCAATTAATCCACCGTCTATGTATATATGCAGAAACTGTTAAATATAGTAAACGTAAAAAACTAGGTACGCATTGCGTGCATACGTCTACAGCTAATACAGTAATGTACAGTCGATGCAGCTTGCTGCAAGCTAGCTAGTTCCTGCTAGTACTGGAAATCGACATCTTGCCAGAAGTTTCAACTATTGCTTCCTAAATAAATAAATAAAAATTAACACAATTTTTTTGTGGAGGGAAGGCAAGAAAAATTGGTGGGAACCTCCCCTGTGACCTTACCCCAGGCTTAAAAAGGAAATTTTCTATATACTACTATAGAGTGGTTGTAATTTTCAGAATACAACTTCAGTATATCAGAGGTCAGTGGTGATGCTACACAGTGGCGGATTAAGGGGGGGGCTGACTGGGTTACAGCCAGGGGCCCACGGATCCTAGGGGGGGCCCGGGGCCGCCGAAGTCTTAAGAATATGTTACAAATAAAAGTAACTTACTGTGGTATAAACAAACTGAAAATTCGAAAACATCAAAAAGCTATTACATGTGACACATGTTACGTTTGTTGTTTTGTTTCGAAATTTGTAAAGGACCCTTACGTATTTACGGTGCAGTGCAAGAAGGGGCCTGGGGGGCCCAATCAGAAAAACAGCCAGGGGCCTCAGGTACCCTTAATCCGCCTCTGATGTCACAGATAAATGCTGTATGGTTAGGATTACAGTATGAGGGTTAGAATTGGGTTTATAAGTCATAACTCCTGCTGCGCCTATCCTGGACCTAATTTGAAAATAATTATCCTGAATCTACTGTACATGTAAATAGAGAAGACATGGGGTAAGTTTGAGTCACTGAAGTTATTTTACTTTAGAAAAGTCATAGTCTGTTGTCAATCAGTGTGAGCATGATGGGCAACATCCATACCCTATTCCAGATTGAAATACATACTTTATATCTACTTTCTTACATGTAGAATCTGAGGACTAGAAAACCAGTACTTTCGCTGGGCATGCATACATACTAATTGCTGGTGCAGTAGATTAAAATTGGCACACATGACATCACAGACAAATGGTGTCGACCATTGATCCAGCCAGTGTGTTGTGTTGTGTGAATGAAGATCCTACAAATGACTCACTAATTTCTTAGCTTTTTTGAAACTTTTTAGTTATGGATTTGTGACCTTTGAAGACATTGCTGTATGCAATGAATTAATCAATAAGGTAGTTTTGTATGTATATTGACCATAATATTTAATTGCATAAAGTTATTCAGTGTGCAGCAAAATATCAAATGTACTGTCCTTTTTGTGCATGCAGTGTAGATACTAGTTTGAGAGTGCAAAACACGTACATAAACAATTCGGAAAATTTTTTTAAAATGAACAAACATGATTTCTCCGGGGGGGGAAATTATTCGTTCTACAGAATTTTTTTTAAATCGGCCTATTGATTACTCGTACTTCAAGAAAAGTTTTAATGAAAAAAAAATTGGAGGTCACCAAAGTTTTTCTCGAATTAAATTAGTTTGAACGGTAGTTGGCAGCCATTTTAAAACGTCATTGTTGCCATCAACAACTGTTGGTATTTATTTGGTAACAGTTCTTGATTGTCAAAATGTTTAACTATGCATAACATTTAGTTTTATTCTTTTCCCGAATTGTTTATGCACGTGTTTTGGACTCTCAAACTTGTATTTTCCATTTTTCAAGAAACTGTATGGAGCCACGTTAATGTAATATAATTATACTAAAACACTTTAACTAGAAAGTCAAAAGCAACATTTCTTTCCGCTTTCTGAATTCATGGCTTTGAATTACTCTGCACTGCAAATTGGCAGGGCCGCAGACCAGATTTACAAAAAAACAAAACACAAGTTCAAATCCTGCAATAGCCGATGAAGAGTTTAGTATTTTAATCTTGAATGGATTTTTTGCTTTTGAGATTTTTCCGTTTAACCTCTTGGCGCCCGAGAACTCTCCCCTTGACGAGTAAAATCGTCTGGCGATAGTCAGAGTAAAATACTAAAGGCTGCATCGTTCAAAAAAAAAGACGATAGGCGCAAAAAGGTTAACACCTTTTTGTTCCTGTAAATTGTCAGAATTGTCTACACCGCCCTATTATTTATTAAGCTCTTAGTTCATGATCACCTTGGTTTTCTTTGATGTACCGCGGTTGTTTATTTATAATAATTACTCCCCACCACGCATAAATCAAGTTAATGCCCCAGGCTAATATACAGTGTGTATAAAAAAAAACGGAACCCTTAGAAAATGAATTAGTATTCTGTTCAAACAACCTATTGTAGTACAGTTGAAGCTCTCGTAAGCGACCACCCTCGGGAACTGAAAAAAGTGGTCGCAACTAGAACTGGTCGCTTACGAGAATTCGTTCTCGTATGCGACCACCCACTGAAATGGCTGAAGTTGGTCGCTTACGAGAGATTGGACCAGAAAAATACTGCAGCGTTTCTATTCTGGCAACCAGCCAGAAACAGCAATACTCAATCATTGTTATGCATTTTATAATCACATTTATTTACTGTATTAAAAGTTATCAAATTGCTTTTTAGCGCAGTGTTGACTGATTGCAAAGGGATTTTCAAGGGTGGTCGCTTACAAGAGCTTAACAACAAAGAAAAAGCTCAGTTTGTGAATCTGAAAGGTGGTCGCGGTCGCTTACGGGAGTGGTCGCTTACGAGAGCTTTCAGTAACAGAGTTTAATAGGGAATTTAAACGGGGTTTCGTGAGGGTGGTCGCAACTAGAGCTGGTCGCTTACGAGAGTGGTCGCAAGGAGAGCTTCGACTGTAGTTGAAAGCCCTAAACACCTGTGAGCCATGGATGCGTAAAAAACACGGTCTTGTACACCTGGGAAATTAAGATAATTTGAAGTGTATGCATGGTGAAAGTAAATAAAAGCTTTCTCTCTTCCTGTTTAACTTATGTGCTGATTAATTTATAACGCAGCGCGTTTAGGGCTTTCAAACTACTACAATAGGTTGTTTTAAAAGAATACTAATTCACTAATATATATTAGCCCGAGGCAATTAACTTGATTTATGCGTGGTTGGGAAAATAAGGGTTAATCAATGGTCACGAATGTGATAAAGGATTTATCATCGCGACTGAAGTGTTTTTTAGACAACCTCTGATAACGAACTCAGTATCTCAGTTTTCTTAGGCAACCTCTGTGATCTTGAACTAAATTATTTACCTCGGGCCTCGGTAAATAACTGACGTAGTTACCCCTAGTTCGGTAACTAACCTATACTTATAATGTGTTGTGCTTTCTACCAGGGTACAATTGAATATAAGGGTAAAACACTGAGAGTCCGTACAGCAGTAAGAAGGAAGGTAAGGTGAAAATTAATAATTACCTGCATATTATTGCCCATAAGTTTTTCTCTTCGGGCGTTTTTGTTACAAACAAAACCACGATATCAAATCCTTTCGAATTGCTTTCAAAAAAGCAGTACTACTGTACAACTTGTTATTTGAAAATTAAAATTGACTAGCGACTAAGCATGAACGAGAAATTGAAAGTATAAGAAGTATTTTAGAATTCATATCTATACTTGTTCTGAGAATGAAACAATCAGTCTTGTTTAGGAATAGAATATGAAAAACACGAGATCGAATCTGTATTTGAGAGAAAGTTATAACATGTCACACATTTAATTTATATTTGTGTACAAATACTTGAAACTTTTCTAGAAATAAATACATGTTTCTTTCGTAAATTTCAAGTTTTTACATTGTAGGGTCAAGGCCAGTTCCAAGATGAGATCAAAACAAAGAATTTAAAATACGTTCAACCCCAAGGTAAGTTGCAATATTTTTTTTGGCTTGGCCTTTTATCCTTTTACCTGGCGTTTTTACACGTTTTGCTCGGATAATTTCCTTGTGGTCGAAGCTGTTCAAGACTTAACAAGACGCCTGGTCAGGCGTTCACTCGGGCTACTGCAAAATCACAGTGCTATATATAGTACGTGAAGGTACTGAAGCGAAGCTGCAATCGCATGCATACACAAGTTGTCACATACCCTGCGAGCAGAGCCTTCTTTTCCTTATTTCTTCGCTGAGAGAGAGGACGAAAAGTAGGCTCTGCTGTATTCGTGTTTGGCTTCGTCCAAGATTTAGGACGAAGTAACCCGTTTAAGTCCCGTTTAACCGCTTCTCGTTTTGTTTTCTGATCTGATTGGGACTGGGTTCGAGATTGTAACCAAGTAACTGACATGCATGCGCAATGAGAACCAGTCACGACTACAGCAGAGCCTACTTTTCAAGAAGGCTCTGCTTGGCGCAGGGTAGTTGTCACATGCAGTGAGTGCTAAGATCTAAAGTCGAAACACATTGCTAACAAGTAACTACTAAAACACAAGGCTTTTTAAAATTGTTTCTTTTACACCCTTATCCAATTTTGTACCAGGCAACACTTCCCTGCGATAGTAACTTCTAATTTATATACTGTATATACCATATCCACGCTCGTTCATATCCATCGGTTTTGAATTTTGGGGGTTGAAAACTCGATCTCTACTTAAAATAATAACCTCCGACTGAGTTGGGAGAATTCGAAAGTTTATGTGAACCCGAGCCGTAGGCGAGTTTACATAAGTACTTTTGAATTCTCCCAACTCACTCGAGTGTTTGCATCAGGTTATATATACACAGGGCATCCATTCTCTATTTATTTTATGAAGCAAGGCTAAGAAATGTGCCGTGACGTCACAAACTGTTTGCGTAACCAAATATATATATTTACATGTAAAAGCCAATTAGTCCACCGTCTACACGCGTAAAAATCTCGCAAGTTGTTACAGCATTGTTGCCTGAACAATGCTGTAACAACTTGTTGACATGTGTGAACAACATTGATAAATGAACAACATTGTTCATCATTGTTCATCATTGTTTCAACAAGTTGTTACAGCTTGATGAAACAACAACCGTTGTTCACGCAAGTTTGTAACAACCGAAGAACGTGTTGATACATCAACCATGTTCACCATTGTTGTAACATTGTTGTTCATCGTTGTTATTTCGTCATGCTGTTACAACATGTTGTATCATGTGCGAACAACGTTGTTGGCTATAAAAATGTGCTGTTGGAACAACTTGTTCATGACTGTTGATTTATCCGTGAACAAGTTGTTCGAACTGCCATAAGTGAACAACTTGTTCACGGCGAGCAGCACATTGTTCACGGCGAGCAGCACAACATTGTTCACGCCTGTTGACAACCGTGAACAAGTTGTGCGTTTTTACGCGTGTATGTATATATGTGGTATATATACCAGAAACAGTGTTAGATCTAGTTAACGTGAAAAAGTAGGTACGCATTGCGTGCATACGTCTACAGCTAATAATGTAAATTAGGCAAAATAGATCATTTCAAAAGCCACCGATATTTCATTAACTTGCATGTATTTGCAAACAATCTAATTTATATTTGATCAATATTATCAAAACGTGTAATTAGTTGATTTCATTTAGACATATAAGTTGTATTTTAAAATTCCTTACAAATATATGGGGGGGGGGGGGATGGTATGTATAGACCCTTTTAATAAGTATAGAATACGTAATTTTCACCCTTTGACGTCAATTTCTTTTCAGTTTTTCTTTTGAATTATTTTCAATTTCGTTTATTGTCTTAGCTTTCGTATATTTTCAATAGACCTTATTCCAAAATGGCCTCCGAATTAAAATTCTTTTATATACATATAAATTAGCCCTTATGAACTCGTTTTCATGTGGGAAATTCAAAATAATTTTTACTTTAAAACGAAGTTATAAGGGATAATTTATATGCACATAAAAGAATTCTAATTCTGGGGCCATTTTGGAATAAGGTCTATAGATTTTAAAAAGCTGAAAATACGCCAATGGCGGGAAATGACGTACTCTGCACTTATTAAAAGGGTCTATATCTTTTACTCGGCAAGGGAAGACCCCAGCTGGTAGGCAAGGGGTCGTTAACGTTTTTTTGTTATATATTCGAAAAAGTCTGGAATCTGTCTGCATGTGATCCCCGTAAGACTCGCAAATATTACTACGCACTCAAAAAGGGTTTGTTAAAAAAAAGGGCTTATTTTGGACATGAATTTGTAACCGATATCGGATACTCACCCTTTTGTTAAATGTGTGGCTCACTTTGCTGACAATGTACATTATAATATTACTGTTTGTTAATCTTTGATTTGGTTCTATTATTTCCTCTAGTAAATGCTGGTAATATATACTACAGCTACGTATGGCCAAGCACAGAATATTTACCTTGCAGTTGCACCGTAGTAAGTCACAACAAAATGCTATGGTCATGACTTGTAACTCAAAATGTAAAGTTATATAAAATAATGTGAGGCTGAGTACTCATGTGGAAGAATTGGCTTTTGAGTGTTACTCCGAGTGAAGTGGAGAAAAACTTTACTTGACCGCGGCTCCATGGATTCGAATCCTCTACCGACTGAGCTACAAAAGTAGGTTAGTTACCGAGAAGGAGATAACTAACTTTACCTTAGTTACTTCGGGCCTTGGTCACTAACTAGCTCAGATTAGAGGACAGATATTTTCGCCATGTTGGATGAAATTATAATTGCAGATGATCAAAAGCGTTTGTCAAATTCATCCAACATGGCGACAATGACGTAAGATGCACACCACCAATAGTTAATATAAAGTTGGTACTTTATTACCTCCGCCAGGAGGTTATATATGTTTTTACCCCTTTCTGTCTGTCTGTCTGTCGCCAGGATATCTCAAAAACTATTGCACCGATTGTCATGAAAGTTTGCAGTCTGGTTAAATGATGTGGGACTGTGTACTCGGGTTCGAATCATAGCCGTGGTCAAGTAGAGTTGTTTTTCTATATACTTGCCCGGTATAGTTAATTCACTCCGAGTAACACCTGTAACCTTATCGTTACTCAAAAAATAACAGTTTCTCAAGCTATTTTATATCACTACTTATAGTACCCAAATGTCATGTACGTTCCGTCGGTCTACTTCCAGGTAAGTTTGTATTTGGACTTCAGAAGCTTCGTAACTATTACCTCGACCTGGGACTGAAATTTAGCTCGCGCGATGCATGCACGTGTTTTCACCATTTTCACCGTCAGGTGGTAAAAATTTATAATCAAATTATGCTTTTTAACGTAAAAGTTAAAACGTCAGAGACAGTTTTCACTGTCTTTGAAAATTTATCCTTTGTATAAAATTATTAATTTTTTGCATGGTTTGATTATAAATACATACATTTTCACCGCTTGACGGGGGAAATGGTGACGTCACGGGACAGGTTTTTGGAGGTCGGTGCACAGACCATATACGAGGCTTGTGTGGTCTGGGGCACAGGCTAGAGTAAAATACATTAAAGTAAAATACTTGAGAATGGGACGCCACCCAGAGAAAATTAATCTTTCGATGGGTGATTTCTATGGTTTTCCCCTCTCGACAAAATCAACACCATAGTTTCCCCAATTTAACTAGTTCCATTTGTCATCAATGGGCGAGGGCGATTGAGTTATCAGTACCCTCAATAAATGAGGTTTCACTTTACATTAGATTACATTACATTACTTTACTTTACTTTACTTTACTTTACTTTACTTTACTTTACTTTACTTTACTTTACTTTACTTTACTTTACTTTACTTTGTATATAAATGTATTATAGGGATAAGAACGTACGTTTTAATGTGATTTGGCACTTTCTAATATTATTTACATATTTTTTTAAATTTTATCAAGCAGCCGTGGTAGTAGTTTTAATATTTTAAAAAAGGTAAGGTCTGTTCATCTTCCTCCGATGAGAATATGTTTCTACTGAGTAAAAGTCGTATATGCGGGACTCGAAGCTAGTCGGGATGCTAAGTGTTTTTTGGGCTCGTCTTTATATACTGGACTTCTTTGTTTTTTATGTCTCTGACGGTTAAGACGTCTGTTCCGTGCATCGTTTAAGGTGGCTCCCTAGAGTTTTAGTTTTTTCATGGCTTGTTACGTTCAGTCATAGTCTATGGTTATATAGCTGTGTTTAAAATAACTATTACATAATTAAATGATATTGGGCATTCGCTCGATTACATAGCATGTTCTAAAGATTTTGGGTGAAAGAAAATTCGAGTGTAGAATATATACATATATATATTTTACACTCGAATTTTATTACATAATTATTCTGTTTACTGAACTGCAGCAGGAGAACCACACTTATGAAGTATTTGTTGAATAGTGCTAATATCTGCTGTTACCATGGTAATAACGGCGTTTGAAACTTGTCAAATTTTCACAGTTTTCGTCTATTTAGGTGCATATCTCCAGTTTTCTTCGGTCAAAATTTCTAAAAATTGTCATCCGGTCAGTTTTTTCCACATAGACCAGTACAGCAAAATATTAGAGGAATTTGTCAAGACAGATTTTTCTTGGAAAATTAATGGCTTAAAAAAAAGTTCTGTCTTATGACAAACGTAGTTAAAAGAGTGACTACTTCTAGTATAAAAACAGCTTATGGAGTATAGTCGTTCTAATCTGCGTTTTGTTTGTTTGGTTTTAAATTCTAGACGATGTACAGTCAACACAATAGAAGACTAACTTTTCAACATACCTCTTGCTCTCTTCAGAAATATTTCATGAACATTTTTTACATGTACGATATTGCATGTGGATCTATTTTACTACTATTCTTATATTAACGATAAAATCCTAATTATATAGCACACTATATATAAAGTGTAAAGCTATATACATAAAAGTCGATGGATGTAATCCTATCTTATGTCAACTGAAGTATCTAAAAATAAAGCTCGTTTAACGGTAAATGGTAGATTTTCTTAGTATCTTACTGTGTTAAATTTGGATCTAAAAAAATTTAAGAAATAGTCCGTGACCGCCATTGTGTTTCCTATAGGCACTGCAGTGCATGTAATTGTAATTCTCACAAGGTATTGTAAGGTCTCACAACGTAGCTAGTATACAGTCCACAGACAAGAGGTTTCAATCGGCACCGGCCAGACTCATGTTAATATATTCCGATTTTTGTGTTATATCACTCATCAGTTTTATCACACTTTTTGACAAAAAAGCCACTGATACATATACGCTTAAATGTACTAATCCATACTGCAATATTGCTTGAAAATCGTGAAGCCTTTATTACCTGAGGTGGAGTTCTAACCACGTTAATACGCAATTATATTGTCGCGTCCATTGCTTACCTTGCATTGGTTGCGTTCCT